>OX411551.1:58737972-59337972 GCA_948146395.1 Fragum whitleyi | reverse complement strand
TTTTTTTTTCTTCTAAAATTTAAACTTGTGACCTTGCTTTTGACCCCACTTGACCCAATCTCAAAATTGGCCTAGAATTTATCAAGACAATCAATATGACCAATTTTCATCTTGAATAAGCAATAAATATGGATTCTGGAGTGTCTACAAGGTAAATGTTGACAACACACAACTGACGATGGACATCACACAAATACAAAAGCGCACCTTGAGAACATCTTGACCAGGTGAGCTAAAATTATGGCTTCTAGAGTGTCTACAAGGTTTTTCTTACATTTAATCTTGTGACTTTATTTTTTGCCCCACTTGCGAGCTTTCGAACTTGATGGAGAATTACGGCCTCTGCGCATGGGTGTATTTCACGTATCCAAACTCTCATTTACATATATATCTGTATAGGGTAAATAATGTGTTTCCCAAAAAAGCCGCCGTTTGTCAATTAATTTTATTTTCATGTAACTCATCTTTCATAAGACTACATCAAGAATAATTATTCAAAGAATGCTCAGGAAATAGCTATAATTTTTCTCTTAACAGAGAAGGGGGCTTTAAGGCACAGCTGAAGGTTAAATGAGTGACAGAGTCACAGGTATATTCAAGTATTGGAAGGGGTATCATTGTCTGTGACACATTTCTAGTTCAGACATATTTTGGCGGCTGGAGCACCTTACAAAAGTTTCCTTGTGTTTCTCACACCAGTACATGTACTATATTGCATCCTTTCCTAGCCTCTGGCAGTTATCCAACTTTGGTTTACTATACCCATCCAATTTGGCAGGTTAATTATAAGGTCATAATTGCAGGATTAATTCCTAAACTCAAAACAATTCTTTTATAGGATTAACCTTTGCGGTCTAATAAACTGTTAAATCTAGGTCATGAAATAAGTGGAACTTTGATTTATAAGTACAGAAAAGCTCTTATAGAACCCGTGAGTTCTATTACAATCATCACATTTCCATTTGGAAGGGATGGGCTTCTATAAGAGGCTTCGCTACATATAGTTATAACTTCCTACAAACAAATGACAGTTACAACTGTTTTGCGCTAAGCCATTGATATTTATTAAGGTGGTGAAGAAATGGCCAAAAATAAATATAATCTGAACAAAATATTAACATTTGATTGAGGAAAAGGTGTATAAAACCTCTGCTGAGTTTTTAGCGACCTTGATTTTATGGGTATTGGCCTTTATTAGAAGCTTTAAGATTTTGCAAAATCACACCAAAATGGTTGATTTCAACTTCCAAAAAGGGGGATGGGGTTTCAATAGAAAAAGGGGCTCTATAATTAGAATTGTTACTGTATACTGTTTTTAAGTACCAACATTTTGGTATACAAGTATTGTTTGAGTTGTATAGAAAATTTATGACAAACCTAGAATGGTCCATTCCTGTGCTGGACATAGGGGTCCAAAATTACTCCCCTACCACCATATAGACCAATGATATAAAGTTTATATTATTGGTCTATATGATGGTAGGGGGTGATTTCGGACCCCTATAGTGTTGGACAGAAGTACAAAGGTCTGTCTATAGAATTGGTAGTAAAATCAAAAGGTTAACAGTTATTGAAAAACTTTTGTAAGTTCTAATAGTCTTATAGGCACTTGACCTTCCAGTTGTTTTGTGATGACCCCTCCATTTAGTCTTAAATTTACTTTCATGTATACATGTACTTAATATATGCATTACACACATGTGTTACATGTTTCTTTCTGATACAAAATATTTTTTCCACATTTACCTTACTGCATAGGTCCCTTTTAATCCTTCCTTTCACATTTTTTGAGATTTTAGACTGGTCCAAGGTAAATGAGGTCAAAGACAACAAAAAATTGGGAAATTTTGAAACAATCTCTTGAGCAAGAAAATATTGTGGGAAAAAAGGAAATGCATGTATTTTCTCTTCTTTTTCCACAATATCTTATCAGGTATAAAATCAAGGGTACATTAGATCGAGGGTCTTCTCGGGAAGCTTAAACCAAATGATTGTAGAGAGACCTGAAACAGTTATCAAAGATAAATTTGATAATACATGTACCATAAAGGCATGTAACCATGAAATAAACTTTGAGTTTCTGAGTTAATTCTCTCCCTTCTTTATCTAAATAAATCTAATTGCATGCTATCCCATTATTATCATAAAGCTTCTAGGAAACAGACAATGCATGTTGATTTCATACCCAATAAATGAAGTAAAACTTTTGTTCTATGTATTCAATTTGAAGTATTATTTTGAGAGAAATAATAATCATCTTGATAAGTAATTGAAGGAAATAATTATTATCTCAAATCTTATTTGAGGGAAACTGAAAAATCATTCATTTTTTCTCTGAGTTGAGATCCTCATTAATCAGTGAACATTTTTTAACTCTTTTCATGCTCAACCAGGAATATTCCTGCTTTAGTAGAAGACAGGGACAAAGGTCAGACCGCAATAATGTCCTGTCTGACCTTTGTTTATGCTTTCTACAATATGGGTGTCTGCACTTTGTCTGTGCCTTGTGCTAAAGCAGAAATATTCCTAGTAAAGCATAACAAGAGTAAGTGCAGTCTGATCTAAATCTATACAACTTTTTCTGTTTTAAGCCAGAATACTTTGAGAATGGTATTTTTAATAAGAAATACCAACTCAAAATGAGATCATTCAGTGCTCCAGCATTTGTTATTTCAATGCTAATTTGCAGATTTTATCAAGCAGGATAAGGGCTAAGTTATTTCTAAGAAACTTACCAAAAGTAACTGATTTGCTGTGGCTACCACTGAAGCTACTGTTCATGTCTGCGTGACTCAAGCTGCCCGATCTGGGCATCCTGATCTGGGAGCCAGAAGATTCTGTGTCTTCTACAAATATGACTGAAATAGATGAAAATGTCATTGTTAGAAGAATTTTTATCTAGGCCTCGTGTTTGACCCTTCAGAGATTGACACTAGCTCCTGGGACTAAGGAGTCAATTGGACTCCTAACACATGAAATCAAGGAGTCAAAGCTCAAATTTAGTCGGAATTTTTGTATTGGGAGAACATTGTGGGAAAGAAGAAATTGCTTGTTATAAGCAATTTCTTCTTTTCCACAATGTTCTTCCAAAGAAGATTTTTTTCTCAAAAAACTACAGGATGCAGTTCTTCAACAACTTTTGTAATGAAAGATCTACAGCTTTGGCAAGTGTAAGAAAGGACACTGTTATGTGCATTTTTTTCCCAAAATATTCCCTTTTGACCCTTTGAGCCCATTAGACTCCTTACTTGCAAATAGAAGGAGTCCCACTGGTAAACAAGGAGTCTCAGACTCGTGGACTCCCCTTAGTGTCGAACCCTGCCCTTAAACCTGGGTTTTGACTCCCAAAAATCCTATTTTGACCTCTCAAAAATTTCCCGCAGGGGATCATTTTGACCAACTGAATTTCTAGTGGTGCAACCTATGCAATAAATAAGATGATATAGATCAATTGTTATCTTCATATTCTAACAACAGATCTATATGATGAAACAACATGAACAATAGTGTTTCTACACTTTAATGTTTATGTTGATTCAGTTATATAGATTACTTTTCAAGACTGATATTCAGTCTTGAGATTATTAAAGTCTAAAGTGCATGTGTGAATGTAATGAGATCAAACAACTTCAGTGCTTCTAGTATCTGATTAATTATGAAGAATGAGAGTTCTCTGTAACATAATATGTTTCAAGTTTCAGTAAGGAAGAATGACTTTACACAACGCTGTAGCTTTTCTAGAATTGCTGACAATATCTAAAAATTACATCCCTCTAAAGACTAACCAGAAAATGTCTGCCACAATTGTCTGATCATTCGAAACATCACTCGGTCATTTCCGTAAACTACAACATACCCCAGATGTATGTAAGGCGGATGGGTATGTAACAAAATAGTGCATTTTGTTAGCCGGAAACAGTGTAAGAAAACTAGCACTGTAGATTAATATCTTTTACGGTAAATAACGGCTGAAAAATCTTAATATTTGAGAATGACGATTCATTCTCAAAAATTAAGATTTTTTCAGCCGCTATTTAAGAATCTAAAGATATTTATATTAGGATTCGATGGTTTCACTTCAGTGACTTAAAAAAGTAGCGTTGGCAATGTCGAATGTTTTCAATCAAAGTTTCGAGGGCTAACGCCATTTTAACTGACGTCATCTAGCTTTTCAATGGTTTTCCCGTACTTTCTAACAAGAGTGCCATCGTCACAAAATACGCCGCCACTTTGCTGCTGTTTCACGAAAATAATTGTAGACACTACTTATTTTGACAGAACCAAATTGAAAATGACCAAGTTTCATTTAAATCAAGACAAAAAGTTAGGAGGAGTTGCCTTCACAAGGCTGCAATTTCAATAAGCCCCAGGCACTAAGTTTTAAGGGGGCATAATTCAGGGCAATAAATGAGCCATAAAATCCTTGATCCATGTACATCTACAAATTATGGTGATGACATTGACCAAGTTTCATTTAAATAAAGACAAAAAGTAAGGAGGAGTTGTGTTCAAAAGGCTGCAATTTCAATAAGCCCTAGATACTAAGTTTTAAGGGGGCATAATTTAGGGTAAAATTAATGAACCATAAAATCCTTACTTCATGCTCATCTACCAATTTCGGTTATAACATCCACCAAGTTTCATTTAGATCCAGCAAGAAACTTAGGAAGAGTTGCATTCACAAGGCTGCAATTTCAATAAGCCCCAGACTAAATTTTAAGGGGGCATAACTGAGGCAATAAGCCCCAGAGACTAAGTTTTTAAGGGGCATTACTCACGCAAAAATCAACGAACCGTAAAATCCTTCCTTCATGCACATCTACCAATTGAGGTGATTACATTGACCAAGTTTCAAGAAGATCCAGCCAGAATACTAAGGAGGGGTTGCGTTGACAAAGAAAGTGGACCCGGAGACTAAGTTATCAAGGGGCATTACTCAGGCAAAAATCAATGAACCGTAAAATCCTTCCTTCATGAACATCTACCAATTGAGGTGATTACATTGACCAAGTTTCAAGAAGATCCAGCCAGAAACTTAGGATGAGTTGTGTTGACAAGAAAAGTGGACCCAGAGGCTAAGTTATCAAGGGGCTTAACTCAGGTAAAAATCAACGAACTGTAAAATCCTTCCTTCATGCACATCTACCAATTGAGGTTTTACATTGACCAAGTTTCAAGAAGATCGAGCCAGAAACTTAGGAGGGGTTGCATTGACAAGAAAAGTGGACCCAGAGACTCAGTTATTAAGGGGCATAACTCAGGCAAAAATCAACGAACCGTAAAATCCTTCCTTCATGCACATCTACCAATTGAGGTGATTACATTGACCAAGTTTCAAGAAGATCCAGTCAGAACTTTAGGAGGAGTTGCGTTGACAAGAAAAGTGGACGGACGGATGGACGGACGGACGGACAGATGGAGAAGACGATGCCAATGTACGTCCGCCTCTGGCGGCGTATAATAAAAATAGTCGGACTATGTACATCCGAGGTCGATCGTGAGATTGGCCGAGTGGTGTTCCGAATGTTGTCTGATCTGAGACTATTTGACCTTGTCTTAGGGTTAACTTTCCAAACGGTATGATATACAGCCATTGAGAATGCACCTTAAGAAGAATAAACAAGAAGACCATGATGGTCCTATATCGCTCATCTGTGTATCTTTGTCTAAATTAACTATTATCAAATTTTCCAGCAAAAATCGTAATTGCACTTTTAAAACTAGTGGTCTCTAGAGTGTTAACAAGGCCCCTTTTCCTATGATATTACACAGATCCTTCCCATTTTCAAAAGGGTTCATCTTTGTGACCTGGCTAACATTCCGTCCAAGTTGCATAAATATTGGACCATATTTGTGGCCTATAGAGTTTAAACAAGAAAATTGTCATTAAGGCCCCTTTTCCTGTGATATTGCATGGATCTTTCCCATTTTTAATAGGGTTCATCTTTGTGACCAAGCCATCATTCTGACCAAATTTCATGAAGATTGGACAATATTTGTGGCCTCAAGAGTGTAAACAAGAAAATTGTCATTAAGATCCCTTTTCCTGTGATTTGGCCTTGATCCTTCCCATTTTCAATAGAGTTCATCCTTATGACCTGACAAACATTCTGTCCAAGTTTAATAAAGATTGGACCATATTTGTTGCCTCTATGGTGTAAACAAGAAAATTGTCATCAAGGCCCCTTTACCCGTGATATGACTTAGATCCTTCCCATTTTCAATAGGGTTCATCCTTGTGACCTGACAAATATTCTGACCAAGTTTCACAAAGATTGGACCATATCTGTGGCCTCTAGAGTGTAAACAAGAAAAATATCATTTAGGCTTCTTTTCCCGTGATATGGCCATATCCTTCCCATTTTCAATAGGATTCATTCTTGTGACCTGACAATCATTCTTATTAAGTTTCAAGAAGATTGGGCCATATTTGTTGCCTCTAGAGTGTAAACAAGAAAAATGTCATTAAGGCATGGCACAGATCCTTCCCATATTCCATAGGCTTTATCCTTGTGACCTGACAATCATTCTGAGCAAGTTTCATGATGATTGGTTCATATTTGTGGCCTCTAGAGTGTAAACACTTAAATTGTGGACGCCTGATGACACACTACGGACGACACACGAGGGGATGACGGACATTCAATTATCACAAAAGCTCACCTTCAGCCTGATGTGCTCAGGTGAGCTAAAAACAAAAGGGCCATAGTGGCCCTAAATGGCACACATGAATGAACTGTCTTAAATTTTCAAAAGTAGGTTTAGAAAAGGAATGATGATTGAAATCTAACTAAGCTCAACCATGCTGTTGCTTCTATACAACAAGAGAATCCTTTTTTTACAATTTTCAGCTTGACTTACAACGTTTTTCTAGGATTTGACCCTGTAACCTAGTTTTTTACCACAGCTTATCAATGTCAAACTCACCCAAGATTTCCTCCAGACAATCATTCTGACCAAATTTCAGGTTGATCAGGCAAAAATATTGCCTCTAGAGTGCATACAAGGTTTTTCTAAGATATGACCCTGTGACCTAGTTTTTGACCCCAGTTGACCTTATTTCAAACTTGTCCAAATTTTCATCAAGAAGAACATTCTGACCAAAAAATGTGGCCTCTAGAGTGCAAACAAGGTTTTTCTAAGATTTGATGTGACCTAGTTTTTGACCAAAGTTGACCCAATTTCGAACTCATCCAAGATTCCATCAAGATGATCATTCTGACCAAATTTCAGGTTGATCGGGCAAAAACGTGGCCTCTAGAGTGCAAACAAGGTTTTCCTAAGATTTAACCCCGTTACCTTGTTTTTGACCCAATTTTGACCTTGTCCAAGATTTTATCAAGACAATCATTTTGACCAAATTTAAGGTTGATCCAGCAAAAAATGTGGCCCTTAGAGTGCATACAAAGTTTTTCTAAGATTTGACCCTGTGATCTAGTCTTTGACCCCAGTTGACCCAACTTCGAACTTGTCCAAGATTTTATTAAGACAATCATTCTGACTAAATTTCAGGTCTATTGGGCAAAAAATGTGTGATGACGGACGTTGCACATTTGACATTCACCTAACCACAAAAGCTCACCTTAAGCACTTTGCTATTCCATTGCCAGGAGAAATGATGAATTTTTGATTCGAGATAAAGACCTTACGTCATTTTTTAAAATTGACGTCATGTTAAAAATCCCTAAAAAAGTTTGATGCCAAACAGGTTTGACACCATCTGAGAAACGTAAACAAATTATGCATCAATCAAAATTGTATTTTGTTTTCAAAACCAATGGATATTTACACATATTATCGGGTTAGTAATCTCAGAATAATACTGGTTTAGAATAAGGACAGATATGAAACACCATGTACAGAGAAGAAATATAGAGGAGTCAGGGCAATAGTATAACATGTTTAAGTGTCTAAATATTAATAGGCAGTAACAAAAGTTTTGCAGTGACCCCTTGAAATGTTCAATTAATCAATCCAAGGATAAAATTTTACTTGATACGATTATGACAAAATATTCATTCCTTCATCCATGTTTGTTCACTCGCAAGAAATTGAAACTGCTAGGTATAGGAATTTACCAGTTAATGAAAGACTTTATAACTGTTGCACAGAATGACTGCAACAGTCAGAAGAACATTTTCCTTTATATTGTCCTCTTTATGAACATGACTGAGGAAGTTTTTACATCATGTATCCATCAATATTAATAACTTTGAAAATGATTAATGGCATGCAACTCTAATTCTGTGTCGATGTTTACAGCCAGTTGATAAAGACCATCAAGCAACCCTCTAAACTAAGCCCGATTATGATGATTTTGTTTTAGAATTTAGAATAACTTGTCTCAAATTTTCTTTTGATCAAAAGTACCTCTAAGATTGTCCAAATTGTTGTTTATTTGTGTACCATTTTTTTAACTTTATGCCATTTAACTTCGATCGCGAGATAGAAAATATACTATCTTATCATAGATTGTATAAACTAAACACGCAGAAAGTAGACTTGAAACTTAGAATTTAGCCAAGTATTTCATAGTTAATTAGTTATGGAGGATTGCAATTATAAGGGCTGAGTGTCTTTTCACTGTTTTTTTTTTGGAGTATAACGTGCAATTGCTTTAGCACATGGCTTAATAGATAGAGGCAACTTTCGCCACCTGATTGGATTATCTAGAGGGCTATGATGTCATACCAAAGAAGCCTATGACGTCAAATTTTAAAATGTACAAGATAATTAAAGAGCTGTGGATTCTTGTTCAGTTAAAGGGATGTAGCTGTTTTAATATATGCCCTTGTAACTTATAAAGTTTTGTAAGTTGCTAAAAAGTAATGAGACTTTTTTTACTATTTTCAACAAAATAATTTGATTCAATTAACAGATGAGAGATTATTTGATGATTTCATTGAGGTATGAAACTAAAAAGCTTATCACACTGTATGAATACGCGAAGCGGATTCATACATGTGTGATTAGGTTTTTAGTTTCATATCTCAATGAAATCAACAAATTAGCTCTTCATATCTTATAGTTTAATACTTTGAAGCAAATATGTAAAGATTTGTCAACAATGAAGCAGTTTTCCTATGGGACTACAGTACTTTTTGCAGAAGTCTATACAAGATAGATAATAATCAAAATTAATTTCATTGAAAAATAAAAACAATTTTTCAGCCAATCAGAATACAAGAAATCTGATGGAATTAACTTGAATTGAATTATTTTGCTATGTTGCCAGTGTCCAGACCACCCCACCAACCTCCTCATCTAATACAGACATGTGATATCTCCCGATCTCGGCGTATTCTCCCGATATTTTACCCTTCCTCCCGCTCTCCCGATCGGGAGACCATTTCTCCCGACCTTAAGAAATTTGAGCCTGAAAAAAAATCGGGGAGCCAAAAATGCAAAATCTTTGGTCTGAAGGCTCGAATGGCGAGGGAGAAATCCAATATCGGGTAAAGCGTTGTTTATCTGTCTGGAAGTGTCATTGATTATCGTCGTTGGGTAGATCAACTATTGCCGACAAACGGGTGCTACTGTACCTATCACCCTTCACACTGTATACGAAATGAATTATGACGATCAGCAATATTGGCCTTTCTTAGAAACAAGGTCTAATTCGGGCGAAACGTCGTGACCCGATATTTCTTGAAAACATAAAAATGGAGTGGATGCGAGTTAAGCCCTAATTAGATTTTTATCACCTATATTGAAAAATTAAAATGGCTGCAAACACAGTAATTTTCCGCCGTATTTTTAATATCCTATTCCAAAAAGACGATAAAAATTTCCACTGTACGCAATAAGCGTCATGAAGGAAAAGGTCGAACATGATATGCAAAGCAACGCGTCACGCGACCTTGGTAAAATAACGCGGCATCGCAGAAAAACCCTTGTGTCGTAACGCATTCTTGAGTAAAACAAGAAGCGATCATGCTTCAATTTTGACGCAGATATATATTCGGTAAATCTACGTATGTTTTATGGCCAATCTATCAAAGAAATAAAAAGTGAAAACTGCCTCATGCGTTCTCGAATTGTCATTCAAATTTAATATTTGATATTGAAATTAAAGCAACAACGGACATTCATTTCTTAAATGCCACGGCGATTTCACCGGAATTCCTTGCTGGGGTCGTTTGAGAGTTTACACACAATTCATAAATTTGCAATCGTCTTTAAAATTGGAAGCGAATGGTCTAATCAAGTCATCTGTCAACACAAATATTGCAGATTTAAGAATTGAAAATTGTGGTCTGGCTCGATCTTTACTGCTAACACATAGCTTCTCATAACGCTATTCAACATGGATTAATTTGCCGAGAGGTAGCTCTTCACATTCCGATTTTACCGTGTTTGTCTTTAACGTTCGCGAACTCGGAATATGCTGTCCGTAATTTCACCTTTTATCGTCATTTTGCTATCAAAAACATTTATTTTTAGCATAGTTCAATAGCAGTTAGTGCCAATTACGATTAATTGGTCTGTCTCTTTGTCCATCCATGCATCCATCCGTCAACAAGTATAAAAATCACCTAATCTAGTCATCGGATTTCATACACAAACAACACAGAGATGATCCTGAGGACAAGGCCTTTCAAAATATTTCACAGAATATTGTAAATCATGAAGAACTCATGATAAAACATCTCCAATTACAAGGCCTAAAATTTCATACTTTACAAAAAGCTGTATTGCATATATACCTAATTCTTTACTATCAAACCACTTGAAGTTCTCTCCAATAAAAATAAGCCTTGTGTTTTGGGCTTAAAGATTACTCAAAGAAATAAAGAAAAAAACTTTAACAAACCCTCCTCAATTGCAAGGCTTGCATCTTTTAAATTTGGTAAGATATTAATTTCCACTGATTATCTACTATAAAGACCCCTATATTGTGGATCCTGGACTTTGCATAGAAATAAAAAATGAATTTTTAACATCTATTTCTCTTAAATTATGAGACTGAATTCTGTAGCATTGCAATACTATCCTCTGTCAAAATACTTTAAATGATAAATTCTGTTAGTAACAAAAACAGCCTCTTATGGAAGGTATTATAATCAATTTTCAATGTATATGTGCATTGCAACCCCACCCCCTTTTTTTTTTAGCCACAATAGGCGTTACGCAAAATCTCCCTATTTGAGACCCAATCTCCCTACGAAAAGGTCTTAATCTCCCTATGAGAGCCCATGGAAATATCACATGTATGCTAATATTCAACTTCTTAGTCATTTGAGGTTGGTGTCAGTTTTAAATTTATTATTCGAAGAGATAAAAAAGCAACAAATTTAATAAAAAGGCAAATGTAAACAAGTGCCAAGTCTGATTTATTGTTGCTTTTCTTACCCCACCCACATTAAAGAACACATATCACGAACATAAAACCCATTTAAAAAAGTGTTTGACTTTTTATAAAATGACAGTATAATTATTTCGATCATGAACTACGCTGAAATGTATTTAAACATATTTTTGTATCAATTTTGGATTAAAAGAAAGGAGAAAAATAGTAAATTATTACAATTCTTCGTTCCATAAAAGACCGGAAATTATGCAGACGCGAATCTGAAGAGGGATAACTCTATCTACCCACAAATCATTTTTTTCTAATTTTACTTCCCTTGATATAATCACGGTCTCATAACAAACTTGATATGCTTTTGTTGCGACAGTTTGCCAAAACAATAATTTGGTTTATTTTCACAATGACCAAATTGATTTCTTACCGAACTTAAGAGTGTTCCGACCCTGTCCCCAACCACGCATTTGTGGATGCAATTGCACGCCCGAGATAGCTTGATAAACGTTGTTCGGAGGATACAAGAACTCGGAGGTTAACAAAAGAAAGTCGATGCCACGCAAGGCTCTGTCTAATTATTGATTGTTCAATGTGAAAAAAATCGGGTTTATTGTTTCTGTTTATTTGTTCTGTCTAAGAAACAGAAAATAAGAAGATAAGCGCACCGCGAAACTGGCAGAATATTCGCCGGGTTGAAGGTAGCAAGGAAGAAGAAGAACGTTATATGTTACTTTGGGCAAATCAAACCATCTGTCATAGTTTAATAAGTAAGACTGTGTCTCTCCAATGGCAATATAAGTTCGACACCACACTTTTAAAATTTTGAACTTTTTTTGTAATTTAACTGCCCGAGGCCACATTTTTGGCTCATATGTCTTGAAACTTGATTAGAATATTTGTCTCCATAGCTCATATTCTAAATTGGATCAAGTGTGATCAAAAATGGGAACAATGGGTCGAATTTTAGAAAAAAATATTGTGTACACTCAATCTAGATGTATTTTTGGGTAAAATGTCTAGAAACTTGGCAAGAATGTTTGTTCCTATCAAATCTCGGTCAAATTTGAAATTGGGTCAAGTGGGGTCAAAAATGGGGTCAAGGGATCAAATATTAGAAAAAAACCTTGTGTGCACTCCAGAGGCCACTTTTTTTGGCCGAAACGTCTTGTTACTTGGTCAAAATGTTTGTCTGCACCAAATCTAGGTTATGTTCAAAAGTGGGTCAAGTGGGTTCAAATTTTAGAAAACCTTTGTTTGCACTCTACAGGCCACAATTCTTGCTCAAATGATTTTAATCCTGGCCAGATTGTCTGTCTTCATCAAATCTTAGTCAAGATTGAAGGTCAAAAATGGAACCAAGGGGTCAAAATTTAGAAAACCTTGTGTGCACTGTTGATGCCCCAGTTTTTGGCCCAAGTGATTTGAACCTTGGTCTGAATTATTTGTCTTCATAAAATCTAGTTCAAGCTCAAAATTGGTTCTAGTAGAGGTAAAAAATAAGGTCAAGGGGTCAAGTTATAGAAAAACATTTTTAACACCCTGGAGGCAACATTTTGTACTCAAATAGCTTGAACTTGATTTTGTCTGAATGTTTGTCTCTATTAAATCTAGGCCAAGTTCCAAATTGAGTCAATTGGGGTCAAACATGAGAACAAGGGGCCAAATTTATGTAAATCCTTGTGGTCATTCTTGGATTGAAAATCCTACATCTTTATATATCTAGGACACATCTTCAAATCTCAACTTTTTAGTACTTTGGATGCAACGTATTTGACCCAAATGTTTGTCCTCTTGATATCTTTAGCCAGTAATGAATTTCAAATAAGTAGTGTTGACACTTTGCCACCCTTGTCAACTATGTGCCTCAAGTGAGCGCTTGTGAGCAATGTCCCTCTAGTTTCATTAACCAATTATTATGAATATCGCCAGCTCTTGATTTTTCATTTTCAATTACATGTATATTAAGAATATGGACACTGTAATTAATTTGAGAGAGATAGAGAGAGAGGGAGAGGGACAGAGTGAAAGAGGGAGAGAGGAGAAAGAGAGAGGGAGAGAGGGAGGGACAGAGAGAGAGAGAAAGAGAGAGAGAGAGAGAGAGAGAGAGAGAGAGAGAGAGAGAGAGAGAGAGAGAGAGAGGGACCTACCTGGATTGTGTTTTGTTAAGAGAGATATTTCGGATGATGATCTGTTGTTTAACGCCTGCTTCTAAAAAAGAGGAAAATACAATGATTCATTTATTCCACAAAAGGTTTTTCCTAAACGTAGTATCTACAGATTAAATAACAAAGTTGCAAAGAGAATAACTGTTTGTCAGTTTAAGATCTTTCATGGGGTGAAATGAAAGCCAGATATATATTCCATGAATGGCGGCAAATATTGAGCGACGAAATGAAAGATCACTAATCTTACAAGTATACCAACGGTAAAATTATTTTCGTGTAAAAATTAAGAAAAAAGGACAAATTCATTGCACACGCGCTTTAATGGAACAATGATGTTTCAAGAAAGTCTATTATTAGCTTTATGACGAATTGACAAATCTGACTTGGAAGAATGTTGCCTGTGACTTACATACATGAACGTGTTAGTAAGCGATTCAATGCGCAAAAGGGGACCATTTAAGAAAAGCCGAGAAGTACCGACCTTTGGCCTGTGCCATGTCAAACCTCTTTTTCAAATAATCGCCGTGCATGCATACTGAAGATGGCGACGCTTTCAAGACATGTCACTCCGTTTTTACGTGTAATTACATGCAAAATTGGAAACTATTTTATACGTACGTGAACGTTTTGCGAGTTTGCTGACAGGACAGGGGTATAAGGTATTTAAACTCGACGAATCACGGCAATATGACAAATCAGGAAGATATCCAGATAGATCAATGAATGAAATAGAGGATAATTGTTTGTTTCAGTGTAAGATCGATTTATATTTCATTGAGTGAACAACAAAAGCTATATTTTCACGAGTGGCGAAAATATAGCTTTTGTTGTTCACGAAATGAAATATTGATCGATCTTACTCGAAAAACAAACGATTATTCTATTTCTTTAATGCAAAAAGGAGACAAAATGTGAAATTTCTAGGACATATGTTCGTACAGAGCGTCATTTTGCACGTGATTGCTATGTAACGTTCATTGTGACGTCACTTATTTCGCCCCGCATAGATGACGTCAGATAGGATGAATGCACAAAAGCAGGGTATAAGTTTTTAGTAATTTCACTGCTTTTGCGGTGAGATTATCAAGTGATAATCTACCGTTATTTCTCGATAAACTACCGAAAAGCAGTAAAGAAATCAATCATAAAGACAAAACGCTGATGATCATGAAATATTAATCAAAGCATACCTTAATTGGCCCTTCTTTGTCACCGTCCATATTTCTTTTACACGGTCTCTGAAAAAAATAAACGAAGAGGTAAAGTAAAGGAATGAATGAACCTGATATGTTAAGCGCAATTTATCTGTTAGCCTATGCGCACGAGTGAAAGTATTGCACCCGGTCAGATGCGCGAACAATGATTATATTGGTCAGAACTATTCAAATACATGCGCTTTCTTTAATTGAATGATAAATCAATTCTTGTTTTGAGTGTCAAAACTGATACATATGAATAGAATCTGAATTGGATTACTTTCAGTGACTGTTTAATCAGAGCTCGTGTTTGACCCGTAAACCAGGGGTTTTGACCCCCCCTTCAATCTGAAAACATCTAAATTTGACCCCCAGAGTTTTCTCCCAAGGTGGTCATTTTGACCCCCCTTGAGAGAAATTACCAAGGGCCAAAACATGGTCTTATACCTTAGATTTTCATAAACTTGACAATATAAAGTTTTACAAATAAATTACTTACTTCATATCATTACAAGAACAGGTAAAGTGACTCTAAAATATGCAAAATTCTACTTATGTTGGTTTTTCTGTGGTTTTGACTTCTTAAAAATCAGTTTTAACCCCCAGAATTTCTTAGGTGAGGAATCGATGACCCCTAAATATCAAACACTAACACAAGCCCTGGTTGAATGGACTTTTTAGATGGTTATCATTTGCGTGTTTTTAATTTCCTTTTCTGGTCTCCCATTTTTTTTTAATTAGACATACGTTTCACACGAAATTTAACAAGACCGTATTCGATCTGTGCGGCCCGCGAAGACGCTCTTCCAGACGGTCACACCTTTTTCTTTGAACATTTTTTCACTTCAAGCCCTGCGTTCTGGGTCACAAAACGGAGTAAACATATAAATGCCATCTTAACCCCGCTTTTGCACGCACTTGTCATCCTGGACGCAGGGCTGGACTAGTGACAGTTTACAATCAAGTTTGTTTAATTCTGTTTATTTATCGTCGCTACCGTAGCATATGCCCATATGAGTGACGCCTTCCCTTCAAGACGGTTAGTTGTTACTGGGATAGTGCAAGGATACAGGACGAAACTACCTCTGAGATCTACCATGGTTCTTAAACGTGCTCGGTGTGAAGCACCGTCACACGGGACCTCGGATTAAAGTCTTATCCGAAAGACAATTAGTTTATTAGTGTACCAGCCAAGGATTCGAACCAACACGATCGACCTTCAATCGATTTGAAGTCCGGTGCTCTACACCACGATAAGCCATGATGAGTTGGTCGAGGCTAAATAAATGCCACATGCAATTGTTGCATAATCCAATTTGTGTCAATAGGGTTAAATTTAAGATTTACAACATGGCCTTTAAGACAAAATTTAAAAACTAAAACTAAAACCACCCCCCCCCCCAAAAAAAAAAAAAAAAAAAAAAAAAAAAAACACGAGTTTTACCGATTTCAATATTTTCCAATAAAGGTGGAGTACCTTAATAAAGTTTTTCGTGCTTTTTGGACCAGCCGAACATTTTGTAGTCCTTATTCAACAAAGATGACTCAATGTTTAATTTTAATGAAATTCACCCCGGGACAAACATTCATCCTGAACCTAACCAAACATCTGAATTGAATAGATGAATACAATATTTAAAGCCTTTTACAATTTTAAAAGCCCCTATATTCGTACAGTTAATACGTTGGTATTCAATTCAGATGTTTGGTTATTATAGCAATTTTAAAACAAAGACCGGGCTTCTGACAAAAATCAATTATCTGATAAGCTCTGTCAAACATACGAAGACTTAGTCTTTTTTTAAAACTATGAAACCTTGATATTCGGAATGTGGATTTCCTTAAAAAATTAAACGAAACGGTGACTATATTTTTTTTACAGTAAGATGTTACAATACCTCGTGAGCGGCTAATTTCCCCTACCAAGAAAACATGTACCGATAAACAGGTCGCAAAAACATTTGCGAACGTTTAGCAATGCACCCTAAAGGTATTTAAGTTATCTTATAATCGTTTGCTTTTCGGGTAAGATCGATTTAAATATTTCATTTCGTGAACAAAAAGCTACATTTTCACTCGTGGCTCTGCCACTTGTGAAAATATGGCTTTTGTTGTTCACCCAAATGAAATATAAATCGATCCTACACTTTAAAAGACGACTATCCTCTATGAATTTTGCTTCCAAAAAAAAAAAAATTAAAAAAAAATTGTCTAGCTATTATCCATTATTAATGCCCTGACAGGGCGGAGCCTAAGTAATGGGTCGTTGCACTTAAGGTTAAGGGAAATCAGCTTTTATCTAGAATAACTTACTTTTAAAGAGAGTCGACATAAATAGCTCGAGACCTTAAATCGTAGATTGGTGACCAAATCCTCGTAACTTCAGCTAAATCAAGCTGAAGTTTCGAGGCCTTGGTAACTAAACGATGAAATGTTTTCACTCTCTCAAAGCAAGAGAATCGTTTAGTTATAAGGATACAGTTATTTGCACGCGTTAGCGATTATTACCGACTAAAATTTGAAAGAACCAAAATATTGAAAAGTAAACTAGCCAAAATACGTCACGGTTAAGCCCCGCCCTGCCAGTTCATTAATTACGCAGAATACTCGATATAACGTCAATAACGTCTACGAGAACTTCGGCTTCAATAGTAACAACAGCCTATACTCCGCCGTCATGGCGTAATTAGTAACGCGTCGGGCTCCCACTCATGGAGTCCCGGGTTCGATATCTGGCGGCGGCACACACCCTTTCAGATATATAGTTTGCACCAATGGGCGGATGATCAGCATCCTATGTGTGATGAGCAGCTGTAGGCTCGGAAAGAATGTTATAGAGGATAATCGTTTGTATCAGTGTAAGATCGATTTATATTTCATTGAGTGAACAACAAAAGCTATATTTTCACAAGTGGCAGAGCCATGAGTGAAAATATAGCTTTTGTTGTTCACGAAAAGAAATATTTATCGATCTTACACGAAAAACAAACGATTATTCCATTTTTATAATGCAAAAATGAGACAAAATGTGACATTTCAAGGACATATTTTCGTAAAGCGCGTCATTTTGCGCGTGATTGCTATGCAACGTTCATTGTGACGTCATTATTTCGCCCCGCATAGATGACGTCAGATAGGATGAAATGCACAAAGCAGGGTTTCACTGCTTTTACGGTGAGACTATCAAGTGATAATCTACCGTTATTTCTTGATAAACCACCGAAAAGCATTAAAGAAATGGTTGTACAGGGGACAGAAATTCCAGGAATCCATGGATAGGTGTTCTAGCTTCTGCGAAACTAAAAAAAAAAAAAAAAAAAAAAACACTTGTAAAAGCGGCGATTTAACCCAATCAAAACACAAAAATGTTGATAGACAACAGCAGCAATAAAAATGATAAGAAGTAAATTGAAATATGAATTTTTACCTTTACGTAAGATCAAGGTAATAAAACTCCCGTTTATCATTAAGTGAATGAAATATTATCTTGGCACATAACCAAGCTTGATATTTTATCCATGTAAAGACAGAATAGAAGATCGATCGATTAGGACTGCTCTAACCCTTTCCTAATCTATTCCGATTTCACAACTACAAGATAATTAATTAATATTTATCACGCTGATCTTAAGGTAGACGACCCGTAATAGTTCCACAACGGTTGGGGAGTAATTACTTTAGCAGTGTTAACCGATGTTTCCTAATGATTTTCATTAGGAAACCTCGGTTAATATTAAACAGTGAAAGATCATAAGGTCAAAATGTTGCGGAACTATTATGGGTCCTCTACCTTAAACTTTGATTCAATCAAATTGCTATTTCGGCAAGACTGACTCAATTTTTGCCAGATACGAGAGCTAATATACGAAGTGGAAATCGGACCCAGTAGGCTAGGATCAGACTGCACGTTTGTGCAGGCTGATCTCAGTCTGTACTTTTTGTAAAAATTAAACGTCAAGCAAGAATATGTCGTGATAAACTTGAAAAGAATTGATTTTTTGTTAGAGTGGAATTTGCGCCACTTTTAACTTTAACACTTTATCTGTAGTTAAGGTAGAGACCCGTAATAGTTCTGCACTTCTATGTTTCAATTTTTAGTGCAATGTTGACCACCAACATTTGTAATAAATTCGTTAGTGATTAAAGTGCTGCGAACACTGCTGTTCTATATTCCAGTAACGACCAAATATCCAACCAAATATTTTCTCCCTAAACTACTTCTACGATATATCGCAACGTTAAGGAAGTAATGAACTTTAACAGTGTTAATCGAGGTTTCTTAATGATTTTCATAAGGAAATCTCGGTAAACATTGTCAAAGCTTATTAGTTCCGAAATGTTGCGAAACTATTACGGGTCCAATACTCTAAGATATATTGCAGCACCTAACAATTGATCAAATGCGATTTTTTCACAGCTAAGCCTTCGTCTGATATGATAAAACCCAGGTTATTGGTAGGCCGCAGCGGCCTACCGGTATGAATGCGTTTTGAATATGACCATGGGGGATTAGGGATACATTATTATAAAACCTGTCCAATGTTTTTATTCAAAACAAAGAAAAACGTTTAATGCAGCCTGGATCAAACCACAGTTTTTCAAAAACTGTTTTGTAATGAAAATTATTGAGCAATAAAATCAGGGTTTTTGGTTATGAACTTGATTTTACAAATATTGCACATTTCATTAAAATAACTGATCACTCAGACATGTTTTTACTCTCTTTCCCCCCTGTTTTCTGCATTTTTTACATCAAAGTGATTCTCACAGGAGATACCTCTATGGTTACACTCCTGTCTGTTTCGGTCTTGTTAAACATATAGTAAAAAATGGCATTTTTGCGGTTTAAAAAAAAAACCACAATACATCATTGTGCACAATTACACTCGAAATCCTTTTGGTACAAAAGTGTGTGATGACTTATATCAAAGCTCTGGTCTAGAGAATAAATGTTTCTACCTTAATTAATCTTATTCTGTGTGTGATATGTAGCAGTTGTCTGGCAATTAGCATAACATAATTTCAAGCCAGTTACTGTTATTCAAGCATTAAAACAATGCGACAAAAGGAGCATATCACTTTTTTCTAACCAAACTATTTTGGGACAACCGAAGTAGGTCCTTTTACTTCAAATAGGTGCAGTCTTAGTACTAGTTTGAATGACAGCTAATGAATAATAACTTGAATCTTTTGCCTCGTGTTCTGATTTCAGAATTGTTTGTACTATTATTTTGAGTCTGTATGTTTTTTCTTTATGCTCATTTCTTCGGATAACTCCGCATACATCAGCATGAAGGTTGAGTGAATATATTATTCTAACAAGAGCACCGCCTATGGGTGCAACCCTTGGCTGTGCTTGGCTGCAGGTGCTGGATAATACAAAAAACTGAGTGGAAAAAGGGACTCTTACAAAAACCCTTTTTCAGAGTTGTCCCCCTTGATTGTCTTGATAGCTCTTGAGATAGTGAACATACATGCTAAATTTTATGAAGATATCTTCAATAACAACAGGTCAACAACAACAATGCCAACGCCGCTAAAATGATCTCCATACCTCAAGTTTTCTTAGAAAACAGACAAGCTAAAAATTTAAGTAAAAAAGGCAATCACTTTACAATCATGTGTAATTCATTGTGCCTATGTTGGAATAAAGTAATCTTTAGTGTATTTAAGCCGGGTGTGAGTGCTAAAGTAGGGCCATTATTGTTGTTCAAATCTTTAAAATCTAGATAGGTATTGTTTGCAAAAAAATATTTTTATTGAAAAAAATACTTTATTCATTGATGATAACCAAATAATTTGCGGCCTACTTTGATGCATTGCATCAAAATTTTGTCTTGTTAAACATTTGACACTGTCATGGATTCCTGAAGTGTATTTTCTGATACTAGTACTACTTCCCACGACTTTAAAATTTCAGCCTCTAGGTTTATTATTTATTATTTCTACCCATTGGTTTGAGATAAACGTAGGAAATGGCGTTTGACGCGACAGGGAATCGATTGATTGATTGTATGGAGTTTAACGCCGCTTTCAACATTTTTACAGTTATATCTCAGCGGCTGGAGCACCTAACAGTGGATTCCTGGTATTTCTCTCACCAGTACAAACATCACTTCCATTCCTAGCCTCCAGCTGTCATCTCACTTAGGCCTACGATTATCAACCCATTGGCGGGAGACTAGACTGGCTCCCGTCCCACTGATCTGAAGTTATGTGAAATGAGCATTTCAACTAGAGAGAATATAATTTTTAATCAGCTTATATTTCTCTGACTGGTCAGTTTTTGAGAATATGGGAGTTAATTTGAAATAGTAAACCATGAGTGGTGTACCTTATTTATCACTAACTGACAGCCTGGGAGCCAGGCTAGCGAGAGACAAGTTGTCGGAAAGAATAAGTGGAGAAACAATGAATTTGAACACAAAAGTACTTAAAACCATAATGAATGGAAGTTATTTACCATATTAAACAGATGTACAAATATGAAAACTTTCGTGGACACGAAACCGTAGGAGTAGGAGACATAGGTAAGACTACTTTTAAGGTAGTAGACCCGTAATAGTTCCGCAACATTTCGGAGCTCATGATCTTTAAGTATGTTAACGATTCTGCAACCTGAAAATCGACAGGATCGGTGCAATGTAAACGACCCGACACTTATTGACTTTAACATGAAAACCGACGGGTTCGTTTTAATATAAATGACCTGACACAACGTGGCTTCATCAAAAGGCTTGTGGGTTCGTTGCAATTCATACGACCCTGCACTACTTGACCTCAACATAAAAAAACAATTGTTTTGTTGTAATAAAGACGAGCTAACACTACTTGCCTTCAAGACAAAGACCGGTCATATTTACGAGTCAAGGGGTATTGAATCGATAGCCTTGGTTCGACAAGACAAGTAGGCTCATTGCAATATTTGATAACCAACGCTTTTTGGCTTCAATACTCACCGATAGGTTTGTTGCGATAAAAACGACCCGAAACTTCTTGGCTTCAACATAGAGAATGACGGGTTTATTGCAATATAGACGCCCCGAAACTTCTTGGCTTCAATATAAAATCCAAAATTCTATTAACAACATAGAAGACACGACAATATTTGACTTCAACATAAAGACCGATAGGTTCGTTGCGAAATAAAAATAGTTGAATTATGACCATTTTCTTCAATGTCACATTGACTTAATGGATAACAAACTGATTTAACTGCAGCCAACTGGCTGTCATAGAGATGTGTTTAAGCAGAACCGGACAACGGGATTAAGATAGACAAACAAGTTACAGGCGATTGTTTCATTAGCTGATATTTGTCGTAAATATCATCATATAAGATTTATATAATGATTATAAAACAAAGAATCGGATTTTAGGAAACAATCGCCTTTGAGACAAGATTATAAATCGACGTTTGGTATTTAACTGAAGTGACCTCTCAGCAAGGAGCCTGTCCTACGTTCAAGATGACAAAACGGAAGAAATTGTTTGCAAATTATTACCCGCTTTGCACGTCCACAGTTTGTTCCGTTTTGTCACCCTAGATACCGTGCTGAATCTTGCACAGAACACGTTTTGCTGTAATCAAAATGTATAAGTTAGTCAAATATAAGCAGAATTAAACATTCTAGATATTGCCTTTTTGTCTCATAATTATTTCAATTTATGTACATTGATTTTGTGAAATTTATGTTTGCTTAAGCAGGAAAAACTTGATTAGGTTTGAGTACCACGGAGCTTTTATTTCAAGCGCTAAATGGCAATTTAAGCGATGCACTGATTATGCTCAGTATACATGTACTCTCCTTCATTTTTGATTTATGATTTGTAATACACATAAGTGTCAAATTCTGTTTATTTAAAGATAGGCCTACAAATAAAGAACACCCCACTGAGAATTCACGAAACTTATTATTGCGAAACACAGATTTCATTGTAGGATTTCGGAATATTTCCGAACCATTCGATATTTTGGGATTTTAATAGAGAATCTTGTGATCGTGAGTCTTTCACTGCTATACAGGGATACCGAAATATCATTACCAAGCCCTTTTCACTCCTGATAACCTGCCCTGAGTTCAGGATGAAACCGTTAGCGAAGCACTTTCGAAATGATACCATCCCGCTTTGCACGTATGTGCACGTGCAAAGCGGGGTATCATCTCAAAGCGCTCGTGAAACGCTTTTACATCCTGAACACAGGGCAGGCTACATGTAAGGCCTATGTCGTATAATTGTAAGCAAAATCATTTTTGTGCGACGGAAAGAATCAGCACACATTTACATGTATGTCATTCAGTAGCATTGTCTACATTAAAACTCTGCAGAGAACGTAAGTGTTTGAGATTTTCAACAATTTCAGATGTGAGCTACATTAAAACTCAGATCAGCAAGTGCATTCGCACAGTCTGATCAAAGTTTTTACTACACGTTCATCAGATGGCTACTGATTTAAAAACCTCCGTTAAAATTCAAAAAAAAAAAAATATTTTTATGCTGTTGGTAGCTGTACTTAAAGAACGTTTGTCAATCAGGCACCCACTAAGATTGTTGAAAATGGCATGCAAATACAAAAAATTATACTTGGATATGAAAGTCAATATGCCGAGGAAGGGGCCGGGGCAATTTTGTCTCTAGACCTAGGGAAACCATCCTTCTATGTTGTAGCAAAGCTATGTTTTGCCATTTTTTATAAGTTAGACGAAATGTGAGATAGAACATTTTGCTGAAAATGCTTAAAATATGCATTATTTAGCATGTAACACGTAACTTGGTTTAGATTTACTCCTATCTTCTTTCATGAATGTATCTAATTCAATTAAAATGTACATTGTATATTAGCTAAGTAATTTCATAAATGATTTTGACTCGCTAAGCGCTAAGGACAATTAGAGATATAGTCGTAAAGTGTCGACACACACCAGACTGCACAGATAGCACAGACTTACAGTGGCCGAAACTTCTCACACTTGGATGGTTGTATGAATCTAAAATGACCATTCTATCGTCCCGTTAAAGAAATTTTGAAATGAGACCTTCGCTTTACCCATGATAGAGCCGGTTTTTTTTCCAAATATTTATTTTACAGTGTTCCCAGACAGTCACAAACATTTTTAAAAAATACTCAGTGCTAAGAGGTCATACGTACATGTACATTGTCGACCGTCAACTACCGAACCAATTAATGACAAGCCTTTACTCAGGCCAAATATAGGTGCGAAATTTTACGTGATGCTAGATGACAGCAAACAAACAAGCCAGTCCTTAGTCATAATTTCTTAAGTTTCATAAATGATATTTCGCAACAACGGGTATTTCAAAACGCCAACCTCGTAAAAACGTCACGGGATTCTAAAGTGTGAACGGTCACGCGAAAAGGAACCATCTGGGTAGTGCGTAAATTGTCGACCCCAGTCATACTGCGCGGAATGCACAGACTGACTAGGGTTGAAACTTTTCGCACTTTGCTTATTTTCTCAATCTAGAATGATCAATCTACCTTCATGTAAAACAATTTTCGAACTGCGACCTCTGGTTTGCCTAAGCTGGACCCAATCTCTTTTTCGAATATTCATTTTACAGGGTTCCCAGATGGTTACTTTTCGCGTGACGGGTCACATATATTCTTAATCATACCCCCGCTGTTCACGACACATTACTACTGTATGCGAAGCTTTAGCAGACAGTATAGAGAAAGATTAACCTGTATGGACGTGGAGTATGATCTAAACCTACACTGTCTGAATCTAATTAAATCATTGTGGGATAAAATTGAGACAGAATTGTTGAAAGGTCTCGAAAATTGACACTTAGTTTGAGACAAAATTCAAATTTAGCAGGGTAAGATTTACAGTAATTTAACACGAAGTTCAACACTTTTTTTCTACGTTTAAATGTGTGCAAAGTGGGGTATTATTGGTAAACTGTATGGACAGTTTTGTGATCCTAAACGCAGGGCTGTCCTGATTCAGGATGGAAGCGTTTTCGAAATGATACCTCACTGTGCAAGTACGTGCACGTGCAAAGCAGAGTATCATCTTAAAGCGCTCGCGACACGTTTTTACATCCTGAACAAAGGGCAGGTTTAGTAATCTAGAAAAATAAACAAAATTGAAATACAATAGCATTTTTATATCATAGAATATAATTTATGTACAGAAATAGATTTTTATGATTGTAGAAAATACATCAACACAAATTATAATGGCACAAATGTAAAAAGGCCCTTTCCCAAAACAGTGATTGGCTTATAAGTAATGTAATACTACATTTAGACAATAAATATTACAATGTTTGACTGTGACATAAATATGTCTCAATTAGAAAGAAAATCACATGTGTTACGCCTGAAAAGTTTACCTAAATCGTCCCAATTTAGGCCTACATGGCTAAAGATCAGCTCGCGCATTTAAATAGCCTTATAAAACTTGATTCAAATAAGACCCGTATCTCCGAAGTTCGTGATAGTGTGCAGTTAAGAACATTGTGAAATTAATAATATGGATGAGTGTGTGGAGCGAGTTTTGAGTGAAATTAAAGGGAATAATTCAATATCGCTAATTTTGTTCAAGACGAACAAAATTAGCGACATTTATTACATCACTTTAAGAAAAATTTAGCCCTTTTCCGTTTTTGTGTCTTCATGGACCTATCAGACACTTAAAAATCCACACCAGCCAATAAAATCGTAGATTAATTTGATAGATTTGAAAGAAATGTTGATCGTCTTAAACGATTGCGATTTTTTAAGATTTATAGTCGATTTTTGGTCTATTTGAGTGAGTGTTTGGAATGAATGAATGGAGCATTGATTTAGCGATTCAGAACGGCTTTGATCGGAATGAATGTCAATTTCACGATGTCACCTACTGTAAATGTATTCATGACGAGTGAAGTATACTTTATAATATCGGTAATATGTAATGTTGGTTTTCAAGCACCTTTAAAATATCGAAACGTGGAATAAAAAATATGAAAATACCACGTACCGCCATGACAACAGATATAACCTATACTGACACCGCCGGGTTACGTCTATGCGAGGGGTGTTCCGAAAGTTTTGAGACTGAGCTTTTATCTTTTGAACTTAAGGTTAAAAAGGGTTTATAGTCTGTTTCCATGCCAGGCATATTCAACCGACTCCACACTTTTACTCCCAATCATCGAATTGCAAGTCGGCTGTTAACGTACGGCGCTCGTCAGCAGCCACAGCACTTAGACTTACATTCTCACAGGTTCCCATTTATACACCTGGGTGGAGAGAAGCAACGCGGAGTTAATTTTCTGCTCAGAAATATTACAGTGATCTGGTCGGGTTTCGATCCCAACACTTTTCGATACCAAAGCCAGCGCCCTAGCCACTAGACCACGGACTCCACGTTTTTAAAAGTTGAAGAATAACGAAACCTTCCTTAACAAGCGGATGAAAAAGTCCGTGAAAGGTCGTTTTATGACAAAATCAAACTTTTAAAGACATGCTATTCGAGCACTAATTGTAATATTTTTTAAACAATTATTTCCTCAAAATTTTACTAATCTGACACGAAATATAATGCAGTGTACCGTAAGTCAACGACATTTCGTCACCAAATAACTCCTTATATTTTCGTATTTTTCTTTTTTAATTATTGAATGAGTATAGCATACGCAAATGGGAAAAAGGCAAGGCACGCGTTTATAAAAACAACGAAGAAACCAACGTCGATGTAAAACAGTGAGTGTCATGCTGTATAAAACTATTATTCGCTATATATATGACTCATGAAAATTCCTTCAGAATGTCATTCAAAGTTAAAGATTTCGTCAGTAGGTTAATGACCATCAGATTCTCATTCCATATTTATAAAACCAAACATTAAAAAAGAATCTTATTGCATTGATGGCAAACACCGGCGAGGTTAGCCTAATTCTAACGAATCCATTCAAATATATATTTTTCGAGGTCTCAAAGATCTCGAAATTGATTTTTATGTATGATAAGCTTTAAGTATCCAACTAAGAGCACAATCAAGATATATTTTGTGACATTGGTTGATAATATACAAAAAATGCTTAAACATATGGGGCCAGCATCTTTAATAAACCCTTGATTTAACGGCAGCGACGCCGATACTCTGCTCCGATGTGAGGTACGTTGGTGTGTTTGAAATTTTGTAGCAAGTGAACAATTGGTTCGATTAGAATTAAATGATCTATGCTTACTCATTAAACAAGGTTTTTATAACAAAATCTTGAAAAATTGGGATGTGTTTTTTGTTTTATTAAAGCAGTTTCAAAAATTTTGGAAGGAACTTGTGGATAAATAGTTACAATAACAACGCCAATCATCAACAACAACATCAAAGCAAAATGATCACCATTCTTTGAGAAAGGAGATGTATATATATTACAAAATTAGTGCTTAGTAAAATAAAAGTATCCGACGAGGTTGGGGGAATTGATAATTGTCGAGGCTCTGCCGACAATTATCATTTCCCACAACCGAGTAAGATATTTCTTCATACAAAACACTAAGTTTGTATTATATTTACCTTATAATTTTGTTAGCCTTGTTTTTTCAACGGTTCTAACAGAATTACAAGATTTAGCCACGTTTCTATAAATAATTGCATTATGTCATTGTCCTAAAATATCCATGTGATATGATAAAAAATATCACATGGGGTTTTATCACAGGGATATTTGTATAATTATAAACCAGTATAATGCCCACATATGTAAGTTAGTATTTACCTTTAATGCCATCATTTTACAAAATAAAACAGGCCCGTAGGACAACTTTAATGCCTTCTGATTGCGTACATGCATAAATTTGAAATATTCAAGAGATGCCAAGAGTACAATAGAATAGGTATTAAGCGACCACTTACGGGACTACAAAAAAAAAAAAAAAAAAAAAAAAAAAGGTCGCTGAAAGGAATGGTCGCTTGGTACATGGATTGCTCACAAAAAAGAAACATTTTTATTACAAATGTATGTTATCCTATGTTGTGAAAACTTATTTGAATCGTCTAATTGAGACGATTCAAATAAGTTTTTATAACAAAGGTTTCATTTAAAGTATTTTTTTTGGATTAAAGATATCTAGTTTTTGAATGTTTGATTTAAAGAATGGAGGCAGGATGGACAGTATTTTGAAAAACCTCACCCAAGTTTAGTTACTACCAGTTTATTACCCGTTTCACTTTTATATATATCTGACATTTTGCTGGTCTGGATGCAAAATTTGTCCCCCTTTGCAGCATGAAATGGGTCTATAGTGAGAAGAGTAGACGGAGTACGGCCGGTCTGCGGCGGGTTCCACTGGAAATTATTGTTGTCCAGTAGACTAGCTGTTCCATAAACTTTTTGATGTGAAAGTCCGTGGTATATTGTTGAAGAGTTTGTATATATAAGTGTAACCTTGCTGTAGAGTTTGTACGATCCATTTTGAAGGATCTTGACACAAAAACTGTCTGGAACTGGCTCTGAGAATCGTTGCTCTCTAGATTCTACCGGTACCCATTTATGCACTGAAAACAGTTGAGGATTCGTAGATATTTCTTTTCATTGATGTATGAAACTAAAAACAGGACCGGCGTCCAGGATGCATAAGTATTTGCAAATTATAACGGATAAATATTATTTGAAAGAGGAAACGTAAATGAGCTTGTGCATTCTATTTTTTCTTTAAAAAAGTTCCGTAGTTGGTGAAAAGCATATACTGGGCAGCCGAGATAGCCAAACAGTTGATTAAGGTAGTGGACCAGCAATAGTTCCGCAGCGTTTCGGAAGTAAGGCACTTTAACAGTATTAACCGAGGTTTCCTTATGATTTTCTTTTGGAAACCTCGGTCAACACTGTGAAAGTTCATGAGTGCCGAAGTGTTGCGGAACTTATACGGTTCCACTACCTTAAGATAATTCCCAGACAGCCTTAAGAAGTTTGAAGTCACCTTAGCTATCTACAATTTACATAGTGAAGACTCTGATTAGACTTTGCAGTTGCTTCGGTTGATCTGTATGTTCATTAGGCAAACATGCAATCGTCAAAAATGTCGCGCATAGGTAGGCTTTAAAATATTTTGATCGTAATGCATGAAATATTTCAGGCAATCGTGAAACGAGGAAAAATGAATAAATCCAAGGGCGTAACTCCCATTACGCAATTTACGCAATTGTGTAAAAGAAATAAATCCTCTGTTGAAAAATATCGTTGGTGAATGATCATAACATAGAAACTACAGCTAATTTCAAGCTGTAGTTACGATGTTTTGAATATTCAGCGACGCTAAATCATAAAAAAGGGAGCGGAAGGAGGGCATTCAACTTTTGTCACAGTCCACATATCGTCTCTATCATATGTATATATTGGTTGTCGCCATCTTGGTGAGTATAAATTTATAGGTCCTAGTTAAAAATAGAGGAAAAAAGAAAAGAAAGGAGAAGAGCAAGAAGACCGCTTTTATACTAACCATGTCCTGGGTATTTATAGGCCTCCGTTGTTTTACCAACGTCATCTGTAATGAAAATAAAACCGACCAATTCGGATAAAGAAACCGTGCTACATTATAAATCAATCATGATTTTGAGAAGAGGAAATCGCTTTATAATCCGATTTGTTTTTGTCTTACTGTTTATTTAATACATATCCGACGAAAATCGGACTATGAAACAATTAAGGTTTTGGAAAACGATATTATTCATACACAATTTGGAGAGAACTATCAAAACTTTCGATCGACCACCTCTTTTCGGTGTCCATTTTTAAAACTTTGTTAAAATTCTTTCTGCTCAATAGATCACATTTGAAATATTCCTTTCACTCATTTTTTAGTATTAACCATATTTTGATGTTAGAAAAGCCTTATATATATTCATACAATACGGCACATCTCTACATAGACATTCTTTTTAAAACAACAACGAAAACAAGAACAGCAATAAAAATAATAGAACTTGTTATGAATGAGAACTTTACATATTTCACACCGTTTTCGACCCAGTAAGACAAACTTGCTTAAAATTCCATCACATTGCAACTATCTTCTGTAACCTGAACGAACTGGGACCAGTCTAGATTGTATCGTTTGCAAAAAAATTAAAATAAACAAAACTGTTCAATGGTTCAATAATCATAAAATTTGAGTACATACCTAAAAGGAAGGTAGTCCTGTTTTGGATCAACGCCTAAAAGAGAGAAAAGATAAATAGGCGTCGGGTTTTATCTACAGCAAGTTGGGGGTAAACAACTTAACAAATTGTGACAGTTCTTTTATCTAAAATAGGTCAAACATTCATTGTTTTTCGATTGTTTGAAAAATGAACCAACTTCTTATACAAGATTAAGAAAAGTTAACTTAATTGGTTTAAACACATTTCATTGCCAATACAGTACAAAGATGATTGTATCTACAAAATTTTGACAAAGGGATATGGACATAAGTTCTAACAATTCAGATATGGTCAAGAAAATGACAGCTTACACATATAAGCTTCTTCATTTAATAATGAAATTCAAAGGCTTAGTGACCGCAAGTGATTGTACAGTGTACAGGCACTAGCGATGCTTGAGCACTAGAGAGTCAATACATGCCGATTTTAATTAAAAATAGATAAAACAGGCTTAACATTTTCAAACAAGTAAATATATGAATTATAAATAATTGATCAGTGAATAAATGAAATGACAGATAAAAAGCATATTATTAATAGATAAATAAATAAATGAATAAAAAGATACCTCGAATTTTGACCCGGCGACATCTATTGGCACCTTTTCATACATGATTTGTCTATAAATGAAAATACACACTGTCGTAGTAAGGACATTGAAAATAAACGATATCGGAGAAAGGCATCTGAGGATGTCACAAATTGTTGTCGATTGCCGCGATTTCTCATCCTCGATACTCGATAAATTCGAGTTCAAATCTATTGTTGAGACATTATTTGAATTAGAATCGAGTAAAGGGGTTTCTTGTATCATAATCGTCTTGCAAGTTTTAGTTTTTGACTATAAATAACATAAAACTTTAGCAAAAACGCAAAATAAAGATAACGCTAAATTTTCTATTTTTCCTTATGAAAGTTTCAAGCATAGACTTGGTTTTTGCTAGAAATCATCATGCTTATATAGAGTGTTGTAGTTTACTGACGAGGAAGTTTTCCCCCCGAGATCTATTAATAGTACTAAAAATCCTGGATGAGAGCATCAGCATAATCCCAAAAAATCTATTTTGGCATCGATCGATAAATAAAATTTATTTGTGCGTGACAACGAATATGCTACAAACCTCGCGTAATCGCATAGATTTCCCTATTTAAAGATAACATCCCCCCCCCCCCCCCCCACAAAGGTTGTTCTTAGAGTCATCGCCGTCACAATTGTTTCTTTAGATGACACGTGCGATCTGCTCAATGCTTAATTAAATCATAGACACGTCTAACCCCCTTTCTCTCTCTCATTGTATGAATCTGTTTTTGTGTGTGTCTGTGTGTAGGGTCTAAGAAAATTTAGAGAGAAAAAAAATGACTTTATGGCTTTTCACATGATTGTTGTTAAAGTTTTTCTCCCTGCATTTACCGGTGCACGATATTTCGTCGAACGACAGTTCGTCCAATACGACATTTCGATTCATCAATAGAATAATACATAGGTTATGCCCAGGTGATTTGATCCCATTTAATACCTATTATAATATGAACTACGTGCGGGGGGTAATATAAACCCGTAGAATATTTTTGATATTACACGGGCTACACTAGAGGAATAACTATGCAAATGAGATAAAAACGAATAGCAACGCTATTTGTAACCGCGAAAATGACGTCATAATTTGAATATTGTGACGTCAGTTTTAAACGGCGTTATACGTTTCGCGGAAAATTGAAATGTTGAATTTCAAGAATTTTGACGAATTTCGCCAAATTTCATATCATAATTAGAATATAAAATTTGTGCTAATAAAATACAGAATTTATTAAACTCGTCATCTATAAACAGATAAAAACTCGGCGTATCCTCGTTCTTATCTGTTTATAGATGACTCGATTAATAATTTCAGTATTTCACGACCACTCATTCAATATGCTCTATTTATCATGTTTATAATAATTCATCCTGTAGAGGGACTGATTCCACATTTTAATCTTAGTCAAATTTGTATGTTTTTTTCTTGTTAGAAAAAAAACCCAAAAACAAAAACTTAATTTAGTCTGATGGAAATGTCCAGAACATTTGCAATTTGTTTGTGATAAAGTTCAAAATTCAGCAAGATAAGGCTTAATTGTTTCTGCGTAAAGTGGGGTACAATAGGACCGGGCATAAATGATGTCCTAGATTAGACTTGTCCTACTGTCGCCTCAGGTATGAAGTGGCTTTTATTATAGTCGACAGTGGGACCACTCTAATTCTAGATGGGTCATGAAAAGAGGACTATATTTAAATGGTCACTAGATGACGCAAAACACAAACTACGAAACCTGACATACTTTTAATATGAAAAAGAAGTTTATGACGATGTTTAAGAGGCCACCCTCTCTAATAACATGCTATTCTAAATCTTCGACAAGCTTTTACTCTACAAATGTCTTTGGCAAAGCTGCCAAGTTTCAGGTTTATTGACCAAGTTGCCTAGCTTGATTTGCTTAAGTTTCGAATGAACAAAGGGACAGCTAAGCGCTCGACAGACGGGCCATTACAGAAGCTTTCTCTTTAGAAAAGTTTTAGACAAGTTTAAATAAAAGAGTCCCTAGAATAATTTACTGCATGGTCATAGATTATTCTCTTCAAGCCATGATTTGTGGAATTGAACTAGTATATTCAAATAGTTATTTTTTCATTTGTGACCCGTCATGCGAAAAATTGACATTGCGGGTAGTCCGTTAAAGTGTCGATCCAAGTCAGCCTGTGCGACCTGCGCGGGCTGACTAGGGTCGAAACTTTTCGCACTGAGCTGATTTTCTGAATCTTTAACGATCAATTTACCTTTCCATGAATTTTTTTTTTTGAGATCCGATCTATGGTTGACCTGTACTAGAATCAATCCCTTTTCCAAATATCTGCCGCCGTCATAGCTCACTAGGTAGCTCGTCGGACTGTCAATCTAGAGGTCCCGGGTACGATCCCCGACGGCGGCACTCATTCTTGCCGACTATATATTTGTCTCTCACCAATAGGTTGATAATCGTTGACCTATGTGAGAAAGCAGCTGGTGGGTAGGAAAGGATTTGATGGATGTACAGGTGTGAGAAATAGCATGAATCCATCGTTAGGTGCTCCAGCCTCCGCGATATAACTGAAAAAAAAATGATGAAAGCGGCGTTAAACTCCATTCAATCAATCGATCAATTTTCCAAATATCTATTTAACAGAATTCCCAGATTGTCCCTTTTTGTGTGACGGGTCACACTTGTCCAAAATAGTAAAACAAAGTACCATTTAAGAGCGTTGGAAAGTCGTTACTTCAGCTTGTTCAAGCTGTAGTTACGACGTTAAAATCGCCCATAAACGAAAATATTCCAAACCAATATGCGGAAAATGACTGGTTCCACGTTTATTTCATCTAAGCTTAGTGTTTTAATTGGTCGATTGAATTTTGATTGACAGGAGCGATATGTAAATTATCCGACCATCCAACAGGAATTGCGCACCAGAATGGAAAGCTGTCTATGAAAGCGAATAGAATTAGAAGTTTTGCTGCCCTTAATACTGAAAGAGAGAGAAAAATGGACTTTTTTTCATTCATTTTTTATACGTCTAAGGCCATGTTGTAAAGTTTTGTTACTAGTCTTGATATGTTACCTTCTTTAAAAACAGATATAATAATAATAATAATAATAATAATAATAATAATTATTATTATCTAAGATTCGCAAGCCTCAATATCGCTAATACACCTAAAACTGTTTCTTTTGACACCTTCCAGACTGATTGTTTTAGGACGACAATAATGCTAATGGAGGAGATCGCGATAGTACATTATAGGACGAGAACAATCATTTCGCAATCGTGAATAGATTTCTATTTGGCAATGACATTTATAGTATCAAGTTTCGATTTCGGTAAACACATATATTTGCTGATCAAAATTTAATGATCCACTAATAATAGAACTTGAAAACATTTTACAATGTTCTTAAGACGTTGCCTCTTGTCTAGATACCCAATCAATAAGGCTAAGAATCACTTCTTTGAAGAAAGAAATTCAAATCCTTTTTCAAAACTCAATTTGCATTTCTTTCCTTATCGCTTGCTATCCCGCTGTGCAAAAATTCTACACGATTGTAAGCGCAGGATTTTACATAAAGTTTACATAGAGTGATTGCCTTCAAATTTTCTTTTGGATGCAATTCACGCTCTAGATAACGTGATATTGAAAACGAAAGTAAAACCCAAAAGATGGAATTCTACTTTCGTTTCAAGCTATTCATGAGCTAAGATTTGTTACGCAATTCGGTAACCATAGTGACATCTGAACAAATAAACAATAACGACAATAATACAATAACACCAATGTATCATAATGTGCCCATCCAATACTTACCTTTTTTTAGCCAAAAATAACGCAAAATATTGAATTTTTAAGCAAAAATATCGTCGATCCAGAAGTTAAGAATTTAGGAAACATTGTTATAATCAAAATACTAAAAGTACTGAAAGCTAGCAAAATATAGTTATTTTAGTAATCTTCTTTGTAAAAAAATATCATTATAAAAATCAGGGTTGGAATAAAGCGAGGCGTTAAAAAGCCTATTTTCGAATGAGTTCTTATTTGAATATATATTTTTCAATTCTTCCATGTTTTCTACTCTATACAAGAGGACCATGGTGGTCCTAAATCGATAAATCGGCAATATTTATGACAAAGTTTAATTAAAATTGAGCTCAAATAGTGTCCCCTTTGGTGTGCAAAAAGTCATACAGCCCCCCTTATATGTGTTTTCATAAGGATTCTTAAGCATGCATAAATATAACTGATAAGACTTTAACAAAATTTCACAAGAATTAAGTTACAGTAAATTACATGGTGAAATTGACATTCACCTCAATCAAAACCATTCTAAACATTCCAAACACCCACTCAATCCATCCAAAAACGCTCCAACCAATGGAAAAATATGGAATCAACCACGTCAATCAAAATAAATATTGTTGCAGTAAAAGTCGCGATTTCACTGACATAATTTAAATTATGAGCGTCTCATAGGTTTTTGAAGAAGTTCTTTGTATAGAACTTTAGTGCATTAATTTTATTAAAGGGAGGTAATCAATATCGATAATTTTCTTCATCCTGTACAAAATTAGCAATAATGGAATACCTCCCATTAAATTCACTCAAAACTCCATCCACACACTCATTCAATTTCTTTCCTAAATCGTTCCAAAGTCATTCACTTTGTCAATTTCACGATGTTGTTAGCTATACACTGTTCAACCGTGAGTGTGAAAAATTTCTCATAAATCCCAATTTTTCTTTTCTTTTTTTCTGTTCTGATTTTCTAATGGAGTCCCCTTCTGACGCAAAAAGAATCCTGTCATTGCTTATCACGAGTGAGCCAAATTTTCACGTCCCTACGTTTATATTTTTCAGATGAACTTTGCTCTTTCAGAAGGCTTCATCATTTTGACTAACATACGGAACAAGTTTCATCTAATTGCGCTTAATGTATGGCGCTTAAAATGTTAACAACGAAAGTGTCAAAAGCCATACTTTTTCGTGTTTTCTTACGGAATGTTTCAAATTTTAATTCATACGGTTTATCTAAATGACACGGAAAACATTATTTTCCAATATTTATGAATTGTCGCCCCTTTGATATTAACACTAAAGAGATTTGATGACGAACAACATACGAGGGATATCTAATGATCACACAACTCACCATAAGCCCGATTTACCCTTACGAGCTTAAAGTATTAGGGGGTTGAAACTGCAGACATAGGTATGCAACATTACGGGAGAACTACTTTTAATGGCGTAAGCATTCATTGATTTAGTGGTTAAGCTTTTGCACTCATTTGAACTTTGAGACTTTCTCAAAATTTTGTATGTTTACTAAAGCCAGGACAGCTTTGCTAGCTAAAAACAAGTATCATGGACTATACATAATACGTATTAAGTGTTTTGTATGAAAAAAAATATCTAACGAGGTTGGGAAAATTGATCACTGTCGAGGCTCTGTCGAGACAATTATCAATTCTCACAACCGAGTAAGATATTTTTTCATACAATACACTTAGTACGTATTATATTTATCTTACAACCTCTATTTGTCTTGTTTTCGTTGACGTTTCTAACTGAAATGCAAGTTTCTAAAAATAACTGTATGATATTATTGTTCTAAAAATAACTATGTGATATCATAAAAAATATCATACGGGATGTTATCACACGAATATTTGTATAGTTATAAGATAAATGTAATAACCTACAAAAAAACGCTCGTGCAGGTATAGCATTCAAAGACAACAGCAAAGTTCTACAAATTAGGAGTATATCTGTTCAACCTAGATTGGGACTGCGAGATTCGAGATTTCGCCCTACAAAACTCAGAAACTATTTTTCCACAGAAAAAAGCAGATGTTAGTTACATGTTCTTTTTAAGTTAATGACATTGTAACAATGTCCTTTGGTGCGTGTTATAACTTACAACTACAGTTAACAACATGGACACCTCGGTTAACGCTGCTAAAGAACTATTACGGGTCCACTACCTTAAATGTCGTAAGTGTCCACACAATGCATGGACACTTACGACATTTCTGCGTAGCTTCTATAGATGGCTAAATAGCAAAATATGTACTCTAAGCTTCCCTACATCGAGTCGATTTCAAAATTTCCAGACGTTAGGGTTGTACTACCTTGATTAGTAGAATAGTACTCCAAAGTTGTCAAACTATTATCGACATGAAAGCAGAAGAAAACGGATCCGTTTTTAACGCATTATCGTAAAATAGTTTTCATATCAGACATAAACTGTTGTCTATTGTGTCGCCTCGACACTCATTGTAGAGTACTCAATCTCAATTTAGATGTTACGTTATGAGGGACAATTAATTTGACTTGAGACTCGCAATTGTATTCTTCACAACTATTGTTTACAACTGAAATTTCAAAGCAGCCCTATAAAACCAACTGTAAATGTCATCTTAATTCATGAATACAAAGGTTTGAATGTTTGATTATGTCCCGTTCTCTTGAAAGTCCCTATTTCGGTTTGCCAATAAAACTTATGTCTAAATCCTAACCGGTTAAACCGGTTAAATCTATATATGATTTGGTGACTGGTCGACTCCGCCCATTTTCAAATCGGCCCTTCGGCAATTCGGCCCAACGTATAACTCGGAACCTAAAACATAGATTTAACATAAATAAGTTTTACTTCTGGAAAAAAATGGTCATGTTCTTGTCTGGCATATATTTTTAGAATAAATAAGATTTTTCTCTGAAATCTTTGAACGACATCTCCTAAATCGCTAGACCAATTTCAATGAAACTTTGCAAGTATGTTCATTGGGTAACCTTCTTTAAAGTTTCTTCGCAATATTCTGATTGACCAATAATTATTAATGTGACAGGGCGTGGCAGGTTTTACTAAGAAATGTTTCAACGGCATCTCCTTACTTGCTGGACCAATTTTATTGATTTTTTCCACAATGTTGAACCTTGGTGGACCCTTTCCTAAAACTAATCGTGAAGTTTTGGCCGACCCATTAATATGGTCTTGGTAGGGTTTGTCATTTTTCACTTTGAATTCTATGAACGGTATCTCACTAACCACTAGGCTTCCATTAAAGTTTCCCACAAAGTTTCTCGGACAACCCTCTAAATTGTTCCAGTCTGAACCATCAATATGGGCGTTGCAGGGAGTTGCAATTCTCTCTGTGAAGTTTTGCTTAATTTTGATAAGCCCATAGAAATGAGCATGACATTTTGTACTTTGAAATCCTGGAACGGCATCTCCTGGAACCACTGGATCAAATTTAAATAAACTTTCCTAGAAGGTTCCTTGGATGACACTTCCCTAGAATTGATAACGAAATTTTGATATGGGCGTGAGCGTTTCACTTTGAATTCCTAAACCACTTGACCGATTTTAATTGATACCCTTACTTTACTTTATAAGAAAAGGGAAAATGCTTCAGGTAAAAACATGGTTACACATGCAAACTGAATTTCTTTAAACATTCTTTTTAAAACTGTCATCAAGTATTCAACATGGCTAAGTTGCCATTGACTGAAATGTTCACTGGAAGACTGGAATGTGAATAAGGTAATAACAGAGTCTGAAGTTGGTCTCGTTCAAAAAAGGATTCTAAGCAATTTGTCAAAAGAGGTTATATTGCTTTTGTGAACGTACATAATATTCCCGCGTTATGTGAATCCCGAAAAAAAAGAGATTGTTTATTATAACAGTAGAGTCAAAGGGACTGCATATTTTGTATTTATGGATATAGTATACAAGCTCTGTTTTTTTAATTGAAATTTTAAATTCCTTGATTAAAAGGAAATTTTATTTTTGAATTTACATGCTACTTAAACAATTCACGCGGCATTATGATTCAAAAAATGAGATCTCGTCGAGAAGAAGCTATCGATTCAATTACCTGTCAATTGCGAAAATCGTTCCCAAGATGGTCAAACAAATTGCGGCTTTATGGCAAAAAAATATTGGCGATCTCATATTTTGTTTAGTAAAAGTAGTACCCTTTTTAAACTGGTCAACATATTAAGCTAAAAAACTTTTGTGCCGGATCCATTTTTGCTTTACAGCTGTTCTATTTTGTGAATTTGAGAATTAAAAGCATTCTTATAAGCTTTGCTTTTCATGTATCAAAAATCACGCTGTGAACTCAAGATAAACCATTTTCAATACATTGGCAAACATTTTTTAAGGCGACACATCCACTTTGCTGTACATTACAGCATTTTTTAGACTCTACAATGCCCCCTTTTCCTTTGACGAGACAGCATTTGTGGGCAGTACTTGCATATATAAATGAAAGGTAAATTATAATGATTGAATGTTCTAATTTTTAAAAAAAAAACGTCCTGCATCCAGGACCATAAAACGTTCGCGAATGATTCGAGATAGTTTTCCGTTTTTCACACAAATGTACATGCAAAGCAGGATACGATTTCATAAACGTAACACGGCCGTTTTAATCTTGAAAGCGGGACACATTTTATACATGTTATAAATTAATCTTAATGTAACATTTCTCCGTAAATAAACTTCCTGTTCTAAATATCGATATCAAAAGTAAGAGATAAAGGGACATTCATTTCAATCTAAAAAGACGAATTAAGCAGAACAGATAATCCACAGTGAGTAGTTTTAAAAGTTTTTCATAAACGTTTTGAGTGTATTTCTTCAATATTTAGGACTGCGAAGTAGTATTTATGCCTATCTCCATTAGAAGCTGTCTTGTTAATTCGAGAACACGAAGCAGGTTAATACATGTCCGGGCATATTTGAAAGCATATAAAGTTAGCCGTGTAATGCTAACTGAATTCTATGATGTTCAAACCCATTGGAATCGTCTCATTGAGACGATGCAAATGGGTTTCAACAACATAAGATTTAATAATAAACAACTGTTCGTTACAAAACGCCCACTTTTTCAAAGAATTTGCTTCTTTGAATGGACTTTTTATAATGTTCGCTTTATTAAATCTGTCGCTTAATTGACGTGGTCGCTTGAGCAATATCGACTGTATTCAAACAGTGCTATCAACATAGTTTGGTGTTCGGCGTATAAGCGTCTGTCCGTGCCTCCGGTAGTTAACTTTCACTTTTAACAGCTTCCTTAGCTACTGGACAGAGTTCAATAAAAACTCAGCCATGATCCTTTATTTGATTTATTTCTATCAAAAACCCAAAATGGTCTATATATACATGTACAATGTGAAATTCATGTTAACACGATATTTCATACAATTATACCTATATTTACAATAAAATTTCACAGAACCACACGTTTATCTTTCCATTTTGACATCAACATGGTCTTAAAGCAATATGCCTAAACCTGGGACTTTGATGATGATGGCCTGCTTTCAGAAAAAAACATAAACCATAGTTTTATTACTCATTAAATCAATTAAAATTTGGTCATTAATTTGCTAAGCGGAAAAAAACAGGAGAGCGATGTACGCTAGGGATTCTTTTTCTTCAATACTTTTTTTAAACTGCTGTTGAAACTTAAAATCTAATTGCAGCGTTTTCGAACCTTCGGAATTAATGGCAACACGCACACATACATGTACCATGAACGTTTAATAGAGCTCTATGCTCTTATAAAACCCTATTCCCTTTTTCAAAGGTTAAAATCGACAATTTGTATGTGATTTGACAAAATCTTGAAACCTCTAATAAAATCCCATACCAAACAAATCAAGATCATTAAAAATTCAAGAGGTTTTATGACCCTTTCACCCTATCAAATATTACTATTATGCACGGATCGTGCTGTTTTCGGCCATTTTTTCATTGTCTCAACAAATATTGGTCAGTGCGAAACAGCTGTAAATACCAGTATATTTATTGACCTAGCCATTGATATATAGCCTAGCCTCTGATAAAAGCCCACCCCTTTCTAATCGAAATGGTATGATTCTAATATAAACCCGGGTTCTATTAGAGCTTTTACGGTACTTGATTCCATTGAGAGACGGACTATCCTATTACACCAACTGATTCTTTACTCACTATATAGCACATTCGGAACATCACTCGGCCGTTTCCGTAAACTACAACACACCTCGGATGTATGTTAGGCGAATGGGTGTGTAACGAAATCGTGCATTTTGTTAGGAGGAAACAGTGTTAGAAAAACTGGCACTGTAGATTGACATTTTTTACAGTAAATAACGGCTGAAAAGTCTTAATTTTTGAGAATGACGATTCATTCTCAAAAATTAAGATTTTTTCAGCCGTTTTTTAAGAATCAAAAGATATTAATATAAGGTTTCGATGAATTCACGCCAGTGACTAAAAGGAATAGCGTTGGCGACGACGAATGTTTTCACTCAGAGTTTCGAGGGCTAACGCCATTTTAACTGACACATCGAGTTTTTCCAAGGTTTTCCCGTAATTTTTAAAATAGTCCGTCTATGTACATCGTGGTTGATCGTGAGATTGGCCGAGTGGTGTTCCGAATGTATATAGCAGTTAGAAAAAAGGGTGAGACAGGCCCTCGCCTGTTCCTGGTTTCTTATGTGCCCTAACTAAATGATCAAGAAAAATGGTTCTCCTGTTAGAATTATTTATCAAAATCTAAAAGGAATTCAATTATAACACGAATACTTCGGCTGGACGGCTTTCACACATTTGGTTTCGTTTACCGATCAGGTGATTCTTTTCTACAATCATGGCCAAATATTCTTTAGCTTCGATTATAGGCAAGCTACAAAGTGAAAAATGAAATCTCATCCGGAAATAAATCAATATATGTTCTACTCACCCGATTTTTGTATCTGGAATATGTTAATGAATTACTGAAAAGATGTTTCGATACGCATGCAAGCTTATTTTATAATTGTAAAACAAAATGGAAAACGTCTACACAATGGTACAGCGCAAACATGTCTTAAACAGAAAGAATGATTACATCTTATAATATTTTGACGAAGTAATGTACTTAGAACATTTTTATGTTTACCCCATCGAACTTTACTTTCTCTTTCGCAGACACATTATGCTCGTTGGTGCCATTGATTTTGGTACTTCCAACTCCGGATGGGCATATTCATTTAAGCATGAATTTGAAAAGGACCCAACTCAAGTTTCTATGAAACACTGGCATTCAGGGGGTAAACTTATGACAGAAAAAGCTCCAACAGTCGCTCTTATTTCACCCGACGGAGAAAAATTGGTTGCCTTCGGTTACGATGCCCAAAATCAATACACTGTGCTCTCTGAAAACGAGGAACATGAGGATTACTACTATTTTAAAGAATTCAAAATGGTTTTGAACAAAAAACTAGATCAGGTAATTTTGATCCCCTTATTTGGCCAACTAAAAGACTTGACAAGTAGATATTCATAATATATCGTCTTGTCAAAGATATATACTACCTAAAACTAATTAATGTAAGTCTTTTTGATACGAAAATCTGCAGAACGTTAACGTTTTAATGACACAATATGAACACCGAATATGAAAGAAATCAATGCAATATTAAGGCTCTTTGCAAATATTTATTTACACCGACTTACATATGTTTACCTGAAAGAGTCACTCTAGAAATCAAAATCCAAAAATCATTACGTTTCTGAGACAGAGGCAGTTGCTTCAACCCAATGCTACCCAATTCAAGACCTGGGTTGATTGGAACTGGCTATCATGTATTTAGTATGTATTAACAGACCTATGAACCAAGAAACTTAAATTACGAGTAGAACGCCTATACCACTCGGCCACCCAGGCGGTAAAATATTTCACTTATTGCCCAACTGCAAACAGATCAAAAAGGTTAAATCTGTTAACAATTTGGATATTTCAAATTTTAGTACTAACTATTTAATAAAATATATCTGTTGACTGATTGCAGGTTTTTGACCGGAACATCACAATTGAAGACTCTAGAAATCGATCTTTACCAGCAATGAAAGTTTTTTCACTAACCATTGCCTACCTTGTTAATGATATGGTGTCGATGGGACGTGATCGTGTGGGCGGAGGAATCAAACATGATGATGTACACTGGGTATTGACTGTACCAGCAATCTGGACAGATTCTGCGAAACAATTTATGAAAGAAGCGGCTTTAATGGTAATACAACCATTGCACTTGATTCATACCGTCAAAAAATGAATGATTAATTTTAAATACAACAAACTCATTTTGCCTTTTAAACATTGTAGTTAACGCTTAAAATATCAACCAACTTGAATAACGCAAAAAGAAATTTCACAATCCATTGTTTTGAGTGAACTACATTTATTCTTATCATTCTAGTAAAATACAATACACTCTAACCTAAAGGCGATGACGCGGTTAGTATTGTCTTTGTTAAACGCTTGAATTAATTCGTGTCGTATAAAATCTAATATATTTAATAAATTTAATCTTTCTATAAAATATTCCTAACATATTTGGGCATAGCATAATTCAACTACAAAAATAGTTATTGATATAGACCGTTGACTTCTACATGGACCAACATTTCGCCGAAACCCAGACTGGAATTTATGAAACGTATTTATTTCTTGTCATATCATATTTTCAATTTAATACTACGAAGAATTCTTTTTGTCAGAATTTTTTTAATGTAAAATAATGATTTTGCCCGTCCGTCTACAAGTTGATTTTTAACCTTATCTTCATGTGTCTGTATTAAGCGTAACAGCGAATTGTCTGACCCAAAATAGTTCTGATTTGCATGGGGGTTGTGTCAAAAGTGAATATTTAAAGTTAGTCGTTCAAGTATAAAATGGAGCATTTTTTTGTTTTAAAAAATTAATTGTGTCGAAGATTTTTTATTTCCTTAAGATATCAAACCTGAGTGTTTTCTTCCTTTGTTCAAAAACTGTTTGACTGGATAATTGATAATTGTTCTTATCTATCATGAGATGAAACCCATATTCACATATTCAGACCAATCAAAAAGCATTTTAATAACGAAGTCGTTGGGATTTTCACGAGGAAAACAAGATAACCAGGCGAATAATAACGTGATTTTTAAGTTTAATGCGACTTAATCGTCGATATGCTAATTAGTATGTCCAAATAAGGAATAATAGGTATGTTTTCTGTCAAATGTTTAGTATAAAATCACGTAATTTTACTGTATGATTACATTTTCTTACAACTTAACAGCCTTGATCACCCTCGTATTTAAGAGCGGAAAATACGAAAATATCATCAATAACTAGATAGACAAAATCATAATTTAGAAATCATTTTCAAAAAAAAATATTTTGGAATAGTATTCAGCTGAAATTAAGATTTTACCACAAACAAATCCTTCAGCCAAACACAATTTTGTGCAAACGGTCTATACTTGTCAGGAGACCACTCTTACCACTGTCCTGCATAGCTTATGTGGTTGAAATACAATGTCTGACACCTGCGTCAGGGAAGATCTTCTTTGGCTTTGTGGTAAGTGAATTGATTTTGTAAAGCAATTATTTGAATATTGTTGTCCGCGTTGCTTCGACACCAGCTCACGTCGGATATTTTCAGCTATGCTTCGGTTGAGGCTAGTACGTGCGTTAAATGGGGGCTCGTCTGAGATTGGCCATAGAGCCATTTATGTTGGCATTGCACCGACTTGGTTAGCACATTACTGCCTAGATAGGTTTATCGTCATCAATGTATGATGGCTTGTTATGGGAGACCACTCTCAACACTGTCCTGCATTGCTTATGTTGTTGAAATACAATGTCTGACACCTGCGTCAGGGAAGATCTTCTTTGGCTCAGTGGTAAGCGCATTTGACTTGTTAACCAAAAATTTGAATATTGTCATCCGCATGGGTTCGACACCGGCTCTCATAGGATATTCTTCAGCTATGCTACGCTTGAGGACAGTTCGTAGGAAACATATCATAGTTCCGTACTCCGATTAAATTTTATAGACTATTTCTTTTCCCCATCCTGATATATTGCAAAATACAGGCTGGCATATCTGAAAAGAAACTGTCGATTGTATTAGAGCCTGAAGCAGCATCTGTCTATTGCCGAAACCTCCCACTCGAAGCTTCATCTGCTGACTCGTCTATAGCAGAGTTCAAGGTCGGGACAAAATACATGGTTCTTGATGCTGGAGGTGAGTCTAATAGACATGCTCAGTTATAGTAAATGTGCCACATTTATTGCATTTCGTTGTATAAAGACGTATTTTTTTCCCAAAAAAGATAACTATGATCAGATACTGAATTGTGTAAGGCTTGATTCAAATTTGTCAAGGATGTCGTATGATATGAGATTATCTTTATAATATTTTTGACATCGTACGATTTTACATGCACTTTCTATTGCGTATGAGATCACAAAGCCATACGGTGCCCATAAGGTTCTTCATAAACCTATGATGTTCTCATGTGGCGATCACATGTCAATCGTAAGATAATCATGCAATCCCTGTACGGAGTCGTTCAAAGTGCTGACACCAAATGATTTTTTAAAGCTTATTTTTTGTGATTGAATGTTACGACATAATTATATATCTGCATTTTATAGATTACTTTTGGGGGACGCTTTTACGTCTACGTGAGAAAAATCCGTTTAGATGTTATCAGCTTTTCACAAAAAAAGTAGTTCCAACTTGGGTTAAATTTTCTTTTCTTCAAGACTTGCTTCCGTCAGGCAACTGTGCATTTTGAAAATGGCATTGTCAAAGATTTCTATAAAATTTCTAGATTATTCAAAGGCTCCTTTCAATTTGAAATCAGCTGCCAATCCTAAACCACGCATTTTAAACTTTCGCGAAAGAATGTTATTAAGCGACAAGGCGGTGATTCGCCTATTGATTATTCCCGTGGTGTAAGGGGTACAAACACTAAGTGACTAGACTGGGAGACAACGGATAGTATGTAAACATTCCTGCAATCTTATTTGATAATGGAATCTGCGAGTAGAGTGAGAAGCAGACGGCACGTTTGCGTGGTACTATATACCCTTAGGTCTTTCACTGTCTATAAATTTACAAAATTGCTGCAGGATGCAGCATAAGATGAAGCACGGTCTAAATAAACTTGTACTCGTAACAATAAATTTTCGCGTACATGTAGTTAAGATTAAGAGTCTAAGAAAATTGACCAACCGAGAAGTGTAAAAACAATATACCACTTCTGCTTTGAAGAGTGGTATACATGAAGTTGACAGAGACAAAACAGAGATGTTGGATTTTTTCTTTGCTTAAATGAGATAGCCCTACATGGGCTGTAAATAGTTTTGAAATACTACAAAAGAGAAAGATAACAACATTATGTAATAGAATTTGTATTCTAATAATATCTAACAACAAGAGGACAAGAGGACCAAGAGGACCATGATGGTCCTTAAAAGCTCACCTAAACTAAATATCATGAAAATCACAATGTCGTAAAGTTTAAGGGCACATAATTTAAGATGCGAGATTAAGATCTAGCTGAAAATTGCATTCAAGATCTTTTGGGTTTTGAATGATCAATATGTGAGGCTGTAAGAGTGAAAACAACAATTATGTTAAGGTCAAGGGCACATAAGTTAAAACCTGAACCTCTGATCAAGCTTTGGTCATCAACATTATTTCCAAGTTTTGTTTTGATTGGTCAATATTTGCGTCTGAGTGAAAACAAACTCGAAAAGGAAAATTTTGTCAATGTCAAGGGCAAATAAATCAGGTTTTACTAGCACCATCAATGTGAAAAAAGACATTATCCAAGATCATATGACAGTATACATTGTGACCAAGATTTGTCTTGATTGGTCAATATTTGAGTGAAAATAAAGTAGAAAATGGCAATTTTGTCAAATTTAATGGTACATAACCCTGTTCTATTTATGCGATCATAATGAAAGTCGAACTCATCCAAGATCTGATGGCTTCCAACATTGCGACCGAGTTTTGTGATGATTCATCAATTTTTGTCAAACCTAGCTATTTTTGACGTTCAATGGCACACAACTCCACGCTTCCTGGTCTGATCTGACCAAAAATCACAGTCATCTAAGAACTTCTGTTCATGTTTTGACTAAGTTCAGAGAAGACAAGTAAATATTACTGGATGCTAGAGTGCCAAATTATGAACGGGTGAACGGTCAGACGGACGCAGATGGACAGAAAGAGACCACCATAGCGCACCTCGAGCACTTTGTGCTCAGATGAGCTAAAACAGGATGGCTACGGGTCGGGAGAAATGAAAATTCACTGATAATTTCCTGACAAATTTGAAAATCCCCTGACATGTATTGATATGATTATCATTAAACAAGAAGAACATGATGGTCCTAAATTACTCAACTGAACCAAGAGAACATGACCCATAGTCTCGTTTGAATTTATCAATTAAAATCCGTGACTTTAAGACTAAAAACAAACGTATGGTCACCAAAATTATGTCCAAGTTTTGTCTTTATTTTCCACTATTGTGGTTGTTAGAGTAAACACACAATCAAGACGGCAATTTTTCCAAATCAAGACCAGATAACACAGTGACTTCTTGTTCAATTATGCTAAAATTCAAAATTGTCCAAGATCTTATGGCAACCATTTTCATGTCTTTGTTTCGTCTTGATTTGTCAATTTTTGTGTTTGTAACAGTGAAAACAAAGTCAAAACAGTAACCTTGTCAAATTCAAGGCCAGATAACTCATGACTTTCTAATCCGTCAGTCCAAAATTGAAAATCATGAGAGATCTTATGGTCAAATCATTGTGTGCAAGTTTTGTCTTTATAAGTCAACAGTTGTATGTGCTAAGGTGTTAACAAAGTGGAAAACGGTCGAAAACGACAATTCTGTCAAATTCAAGGGCAAAAAACTCATTTTTCTTTATCCGATCTTTCCGAAATTTACACTGTGTGAGATATTATTATCACAAACATTGTATCTTAGTTTTATCTTGCTTAGTCAATAATTGCTAGAGAGAAAACAAAGTCTAAAACAGTCAAAAAACAGAAATTTTTGTAAAACCCAAGGGCTTTTAACTTATGACCAACAAGAATGAAAATCAAAGACATTTTAAATCTTATAGTTCCAAACGTTATTTCCAAGTTTTGTACTGATTGGTCAATAACTGTCATTGCTAGATTGTAAACAAAGTCGAAAAAGTTCAAAAGCGACAATTTTGTTAAATTCAAGGGCACATAACTCATGACTTCCTAGTTTTATCAGAATGAAAATCAAATTATCCGCGATCTTTTAATTGCCAACGTTGTGGTCACGTTTTGTCTTGATTGGTCGATATCTGTAGATGCTAGAGTACGAACAATGTCAAAATAGCTATTCTTGATGTTCAAGGGCACATTACTACGTACATCCTGGACCGATCTGACCCAGAATCGAACTCATCCGAAAATTTATTATCATAAATGTTTTGAAAGAGTTTGGTCAAGATTGGACAATATTTTTGGATGCTTGAGTGGTTACAGCGAATTGAGGACAGACGGAAGGACGGACATTCGGACGGATCGAAGGACAGACGGACGAACGACGGACAGAAAGCGACCACAATGGGCCTTTCCGAAAATATAGAAATGGAGTTATCGAACTTGAATACTTTCCGGTGCATTGAAACAACGAACGGTCATAACTCTCCATTTCCGGGTAGCAAATTTCAGATCGATAACATGGCTGATATAGGAGCGTCTTTGAAATCAACGCGAAAAAAACAAGTTATTATTTATTGTCCCTAGAAATTAAATTTGACTTTTTGACTTTTTGTTTGATGAAGAAAAAAACGAAGAAAGACGACTTTTGATTTATAAGGTAAAATGTAATATGGTGTTTTTTTCTTGATAAAGTGTCGATGTCCGCCCATGAAAATTATTTGGCACGTCTTTTGAAAACAACTTTGATTTGGGTGTTTGTGTGAATTTCTTTCATGATGACTATTTATTCTCATTATTTCAATTAAAGCCCTGGCATAATCGTTTGTAACAAAACGGACGCGCTGATTAGCAATAAACCAGACGGCAAAAATGAAAGGCGGCCAAATTTAATTCCATTCAGATATAAACTTAAAGTGTGCAAATAAAAGACAAATACAGTTAGGTGTAATTTCAAAAATGTAGAAATAAATCCACGCAGTAGGTATTTCATGTCTTAATGATCCAAATTAATATATGTTCTTATATCGAAATTCTATTACTTTTTCTTTTTAATCGCCAATAATTATGCATGTCATATTACATGCATTCATTTCGAGGGTTAAAAATAAATGTTCAAGTTGAATAGTTAAATAAAGATTCTTTTCTGATCTGTTCAGATTTTAGGTTAACACTAACCTCATACGAATCCATAATATAATCCAAATTCTAGTATTGTCGAAACGCAGTAATATCCCTTAAATAAAATTGTGTTTTATCTATCCCCTTGTTAATATTTGATTTAAAAAAAAAAAACAATTACGATTACGTAATGTCATATGCCACGTGCGCCGATTCATTGTCAACAGTGCGATGTTTATTTAACACACGTGTTGTAACTTATGTCTGCTACTGTCGTGGTTTACCGCTCTTTGATCCCGATGGGGTCCTATGCTCATCGAAAACCCTTTCTACAAAGTAACACACGCATACATACAAAAAAAAGTTATGATCATATTTTTTCTAAAATTATCATTTATTTTCGGTCACTACAGCCATATTCCATGAGTGTCTATTCATTAAAAATAAGCAGGGCATTGCATTTGCATTCATTTCCAAATGTATGCTCTTAGCTCAGCCCTGTCCTATTCACACTTTAATTTAACAAGTATACAACAAAGGCAAAATGAAATTTTGAACAGTGCTGAAAGGGGCTGGTGCCGAATAAAACTGCTTGATTCTAAATGAATATTTCATACATGACCCCTATATCGAAAAGAACGTGAAACCAACTTTAACCTAGTCTTAAATATCTATGCAATAAATAGATTGCGCTGATAATTTCTTTGTTCTATACGCGGTGTGAACATTTATTGTGCCTAAACAAATCAATGCTGTGAAAATTAACTTTGCACACAAAGAAATGAAAAAAATGTATGATAAAAATATCGCAAACGCTAACATATCCATAAACATGCTTCATTAACTGAAAGATCGCCTATACGACTGTTTGAGTTTTCTTTTTGCCACGAAGTTTCAAGCGATATACCACCATTTCTTCAACGTATTTGTAAATTGCAATTAGATTAAGAGCCAAGTAATATATATATATTTTTTTTAAATTCTGTCTCAATCATATATTAAACTTTTTGTTTTCTAATAAGAAACAGAATCATCATAGTTATTTTTATTTCGTGATTGGACAACTTTTAAAATACAAAAATGGGTTAGTTTGAACCGCGATTACGACGTTAGAAGCAACTCGAACAGTGATTTATATAGATGAACAATAATTTACTACTGAGCCGGCTACATATTGTATGATTTAAGATTATTTGATTACAATTGGTTTTTTATTGAAAAATACATAACTAAATAAATAAAGGATATAATAAAAGAAATGTACAAACAATGAACTATCTGTAAAATAACTTCAATGAAAACGAAAATTACAAAAATAAAACGCTTTTAAACAATTATTAGCGGCATTATCGTCTGCAAACGGACTTTCATCCGTAATCTTTCAATGCTTTCTGTAAAGATTTGCTACCCGAACAAGGGAAGTCACTCTAGCGGATTATAGGGAAAAAGGGAGGTAAACCACTTTTTCGGAAAGGCCCATAGCGCACCTCAAGCTAGATCACGTGATCTTAAATAGCTGTTTCGTATTTTAACTCTTTCCGAAAAGTAGAATTTCATTTAGATCTACTCCATTTTATCTCACAAGGGCTTATTTGAAATAATTTTAAAAGATGGATTTTTTGAAAAAAAAAAAAAAAAAATGAATAAAAAAAAACTAAGCTCAACGAGCAATCGGTGAAAACTAAAAACTGTGAAATATGCTTTTTTAGATTTGATAATATCTAGAACGTCCCTCAAAGTTGTCTAAGGAATTTGCTTTAACATATTTAAAACGATTAACGGCTTTCAAAACGCACAGTGAAATTAAAAAAAAATCTTTGAAAAAATAGGATTTCAGGCGCTTTTAAATTACTCTATCTTATTTTTTCTCAAAATGACAACCAAAAAGAAAAATGTAATGATTGTTTGTAAGAAATATAAATAAATTGAGCATTAAAAGGACCATTTTCATCCATTTTCGAGCCCACTGACATTTAAAAAACACACCTTTATATGCCCGGCCCGAGGGCCGTGCAATTATCAGAGACGTGTTCGTTAGAGTGGATGAAAAATACCATTTGATAATTTCTTTTAACATAATAAGAAAAGTATTCAGATTTTTTCAGTAAAATATTCGTTTTCTCATTCAGAATTTATAATGATTTTAACCAATCTTCATGTGAAATATGAGAACAATCAACAAAGGCAGAACGATGTCTTGCAATTAGAATTTTATCAAATTTTATCAATTTTCTTCAAATTCATTGACATTTTTTTACCTTGACTATTGGATTTATTTTAAGATGACTTTTGTTTATGTACGGATCCAAAGGATGTCACCAGACTGTAAATTTTCGAATTAGCTTACATATAACAATCAAATTGGACTCTCTTTCTTTTTTCAATCACTCTTTGGCTGTATAGATGCGCAAGCTCCAGTGAGTTATCGAAGACCGATCTTGTCTATACAGGTATAGACAAGAAAAAGAACCTCGATCACCCCATAAATCCGCACATATTTGTATGAATATACACATATATTCACATACATACACACATATGTATATGCATATTCAGCCGATCGTAGGCATTCATAAGCGAGGCTTATATATATACACATACATACATATACATACATACTTATATTAGATACAATGTTTTGTTCTAAAAACATTCTTTATTTATTTATTTGTCTTAAATATATAATCTTTATTTTCTATATATTTTTTTCTTATTTACAATGTCAATGAAATTGAGAAATACGCTCTACTTTATATGGACAAATTAAAAACCATTTTATTGAGGTAGGAAAAAAAGAACAAACATGCAACACAACACAATCCTGACTATTAATTATCAATAATTCGATTTTTTAATTATTTCAACTAAGTTGAAGATAATTAGTTTTGTACCATACTTTTAACAATTGCCCAGTTATTTTGTTTATTTATGTTCTTTGATACGCCATTAATTTTTGAAGCTAGTTCTAGATGTCGTTTGAAACCAGTGACTGTAGGCATTACCTTTTTGAACTTACTGTTGTATATATATCTCTTGAATTCTAGGCATAAAATGTCGACCTTTGGTTTATTTTCGCAGCCAATATATAATGTCAATGGAAAGTAGTTTAAAATCTGGGTATATTGCATGTAATGTTAACTTAATATTATGTGGAATAGGATTGATTTTCTCACATTCATAAAATATATGCATTAGGGTTTCTTCTACTATTTTCCAAAAAGAACACATCTTGTCATTTGTAATATTCATTTTATACAATAATGAATTTGTTGGCAGTACTCTGTGTATTGTTCTAAATTGAAGCCATTGAATATATGTATCATTTGTTAACTTGAAGGTATTTGAATAAATTTTTGACCAATCTCGGTTGAACCCATTAAAGATATATAACCACTTATTTTGGCTGGTAGGAGCCTCGTTATTTTTTATTAGCATTTGGTAAGAGTGTTTATTTAGATCTGCTTTGGTCAGTATAGAGAAGAAATAATGACTGATTGATGGGTTATGAGTCATTTGTTAAATAGAATCATCAATTAGCATATCTTGTTTATGAACAAATGACTTCACTGCGTTGCGGATGCTGTAATAATCTAAAAAGTGTAGCTTTCCGTTTAATAGTTCATTGAAATAGATATACGTTTTAAAATTTCCATTATCATCGAAAAGAACTTTAACTAGCCTTATTCCTCGTTTGTAAAGATGATTATTGTAGATAAGTTTTGAGTCAATAGTTATTTTATCGTTGTAAAAAATTGGTATATGAAGCATGTGTGTATAATTTTCCAGTGGAAGTTTTTCTATATATTCAATAAAAGATTTTAAAACATCGATCCAGAATGCATTAGTAAGCTTTTTCAAAGTAGTTACGCAGTACATTTTACTACAATTTAAAATCATATTGAAATTCATGAAAATGGTAGCTAATTCATAGCATGTGTTATTATGGTGCGTTATCATGTTTTTCAACCATTTTATCTTCATACTTTTAATAAATTTATCAAGGTCTGGTACCTTAAGTCCGCATTCGTCATATGATTTTACTACTATCGAAAATTTAATTTTCGGTCGTCCGTCCCAAATGAAATTTGTTAATAGCTCATTTATTGTCTTCAGATACTCAGAAGGCGGTGTTGGTAAACTAATAAACAAATGGTTTAACAATGGCATTAACAATGACTTGACAACCACTATTCGGCCAATTGGGGTTAATTTGCGTCTTTTCCAAAAAGATATTGCTCTATTTATACTTTCTATTTTACTATGAAAATTAAGCTCTATCATTTTATTCAAGTCTACATCAAACTGTATTCCCAATAATTTAAATTGCGTGTCACTCCAAGATAATTTCCAACGTGTTTTGATTGCTCGTGTGCTGTATTTGAGAGAACCAATCCATATTAATTTTGTTTTGTCAAAATTAACCTTTAAACCAGATATCTTTGAAAAATTATGAAGGATTTCTAAAACAGAATGTAACGACTGGTCTGATCCATCAAGGAGAAGTGAAGTGTCATCTGCAAATTGTGAGATAAGAAATTCTTCGCCTCTTATTTTGATACCCGAAACCTTATTGCAGTTTTTTTATTTATAAGTTCAAGATTTGCGCGCACAAAATGAAGATATAGGAAGATATAGGGTCACCTTGTCTGCAGCCTCTTTTCACAGACAAATATTCCGAGAAAAATCCATTTAATTGCACTGAAACTTCAGTATTATATAAGAAGAGTTTTATCCATTTCTGAATCATATCACCAAAATTGAAAAAAGATAGTGTTTTTTCTAGGAATTCAAAGGATAAGGAATCGAAAGCTTTCTCAAAATCTATTAGCATTAGAAGTCCTGGGATGTTATTTTCTTCGCAATATTGCACAATGTCATATACGAGTCTTGTGTTTTCCCCTATATATCTGCCTTTAATAAATCCAGTCTGATCAGGAGATATCAAAGTATCCATAGTTGACTTCAGTCTATTAGCAATAGAACCCGATGCAAGTTTATACAAAACGTTGAGCAACGTAATTGGTCTCCAATTTTTAAAAACTGCTTTGGTTTATTTTCTTCCGGAATAAGAGTGATGTTACCTAGTTTAATATTTCTAGAAAAGGATCCTGCATTGAATGCATAATTTAACGCTCTGACTACAAAGTGGCCGATTTTTATCCAAAAAATTTTGAAGAAATTGGAGCTAAACCCATCACACCCAGGACTTTTATCATTTTTCATTTTATTCAAAGTCTTTGTTACTTCCTGGTATGTGAGTAGACCCTCTAGCTCTTCTGATTGTTGGCAATTTAATTTACAATAATCAATGTTCTGAAATTCTGTTTCTAGGTCATATGGAATCTACAGTAGACTTCATCATACAAGTTTCGATAGTAAAGTTTCGTTTCTTTTATATTTCGCTTTGAGAAAAGATTCTGCAACCATTATTTTTTTCAATAAAGGGGATTTTTTTAAAACAGAGTGTTGCTTTTCTAAATTACAAAAAAAAATTGTTACTTTCTCGCCCTCGTCGATCCATTTCGATTTTGATCGTATAAATGCTCCCTTTAATCTTGTTTCTCTAATTTGATCCAGTTCGATTTGGGCATTTAGGAGATTTTCTTTAATTTCTTCATTTAAACTTTCTTCCATTTTCTTTATTTTTTCAATAAGTTCATTTTCACGGTTATTTCTTTCATTCTTTTTATACGAGGAATAGGATATAGTTTTTCCTCTTATTGCCATGAGTAGTGTTTCCAAAAAATAATTGATCATTTATGGTAAATTGTATTTCTGATTTGTCAATTTGACATATATTTTCATAATTATAAATCGGCAAACAGTATTGTGAAACGACTTCTTCAATTTTCGTATTTATACAATTGACAAAGTCTATGTCGTATAATAAGGAATTATTAAATTTCCAATAACCTTTGCCGTATTTCGTTTCTGAGAATTTAAGATTTAAAACAATAATTGAGTGGTCAGATTTGTAGCTGACATCAATATCACAATTTTGAACTAGACCTAGTAAGTTTTCAGTAATTAAGAAGAAATCTAATCTCCCCTGTTGTTTTGGGTTCATTCGTTTCCAGGTGTATTTTCGGGTCCCTCCCTGAATTTCCCTGAAGGGATCATGAAGATCTCTTTTCGACATTTCTGATAATAAAAAGTTTCGTGAATTAGCATTATGATTTGTCATTTTATAATTTTTGTAGTCCAAAGACGGGTTTATTACTAAATTAAAATCACCACATACAACGAAAGAATCGTTATAGTCCATAGAATCAAAAGAGTCAAAACACAACCGAAAGAAATTTGGATCGTCGACGTTTGGGGCATATATATTTAAAAGTAAAAAAATTATGTCTGAAAAACATAGTTCTAGAATTATGAACTGTCCGTTGTTATCGCGTACTATTTTTAGCTCACCTGAGCACGAAGTGCTCAAGGTGAGCTTTTGTGGTCGCGTGATGTCCGTCGTCCGTCGTCCGTCGTCAACATTTACCTTGTAGACACTATAGAGGCCACATTTTTTGCCCAATCAACCTGAAATTTGGTCAGAATGATTGTCTTGATGAAATCTCGGACAATTTCGAAATTGGGTCAAGTGGGGTCAAAAATGAGGTCACGGGGTCAAATCTTAGAAAAACCTTGTAGACACTCTAGAAGCCATATTTTGTGCCCAATCAATCTGAAATTTGGTCCAATTGATTGTTTTGATGAAATCTCGGACAAATACGAAATTGGGTCAAGTGGGGTCAAAAATGAGGTCACAGGGTCAAATCTTATAAAAAGCTTGTAGACACTCTAGAAGCCATATTTTTTGCCAAATCAACCTGAAATTTGGTCAGAATGATTGTCTTGATGAAATCTCGGACAATTTCGAAATTGGGTCAAGTGGGGTCAAAAATGAGGTCACGGGGTCAAGTCTTAAAAAAACCTTGTAGACACTCTAGAAGCCATATTTTGTGCCCAATCAACCTGCAATTTGGTCCAATTGATTGTTTTGATGAAATCTCGGACAAGTTCGAAATTGGGTCAAGTGGGGTCAAAAATGAGGTCACGGGGTCAAATCTTAGAAAAACCTTGTAAACACTCTAGAAGCCATATTTTTTGCCCAATCAATCTGAAATTTGGTCAGAATGATTGTCTTGATGAAATCTCTGACAAGTTCAAAATTGGGTCAAGTCGGGTCAAAAATGAGGTCACGGGGTCAAATCTTAGAAAAACCTTGTAGACACTCTAGAAGCCATATTTTGTGCCCAATCAACCTGAAATTTGGTCCAATTGATTGTTTTGATGAAATCTCGGACAAGTTCAAAATTGGGTCAAGTGGGGTCAAAAATGAGGTCATGGGGTCAAATCTTAGAAAAACCTTGTAAACACTCTAGAAGCCATATTTTGTGCCCAATCAACCTGAAATTTGGTCAGAATGATTGTCTTGATGAAATCTCGGACAAGTTTGAAATTGGGTAGAGTGGGGTCAAAAATGAGGTCACAGGGTCAATTCTTAGAAAAACCTTGTAGACACTCTAGAGGCCATATTTTTTGCCCAATCAACCTGAAATTTGGTCAGTATGATCATGTTGATGAAATCTCGCACAAGTTCGAAATTGGGTCAAGTTGGGTCAAAAATGAGGTCACGGGTCAAATTTTAAAAAAACCTTGTAGACACTCTAGAAGCCATATTTTGTGCCAGATCAACCTGAAATTTGGTCAGAATTATTGTTTTGATGAAATCTCGCACAAGATCGAAATTGGGTCAAGTGGGGTCAAAAATGAGGTCACAGGGTCAAATCTTAGAAAAACCTTGTAAGCAGTGTAGAGGCATCACTTTTGCCCAATCGATCTGAAATTTGGTAAGAATTCTTCATCCTTTCTAAATCTACTTTAAACTATTTTCGACAGTTCATTCAGGTGAGCGATTTAGGGCCACTATGGCCCTCTTGTGGAAGAATACATCGGTAATCTATCATCATACAAATTTCAGTCAAATCAATCAAATGGATATTGTGTCGATGTTAAATGAAAACCGCCTAATCGACTGTTTTTAGCTCACCTGAGCACGAAGTGCTCAAGGGAGCTATTGTGATCGATCGTTTTCCGGCGTCCGTCTGTCCATCTGTCCGTCTGTCCGTCACGGCGTCAACTTTTTCTTTAAACGACATCTCCTCCTAAACTTATGGGTCAAAATCAACCAAACTTGGCAGAAATATTCCTTGGGTGGTCCCTTATGAAAATTGCTCAAATGGAAAGGATCCGTGCCATATCACGGGAAAAGGGGCCTTAATGACAAATTTCTTGTTTTCACTCTAGAAGCCACAAATATGGTCCAATCTTCATGAAACTTGGTCAGAATGTTTGTTAGGTCATGAGGATGAAGTCTATTGAAAATGGGAAGGATCTGTGCCATTTCACAGAAAAAGCCGCCTTAAAGACAATTTTGTCAACAAAATCTTTAAACGACATCTCCTCCTAAACTTATGGGTTAAAATCTACCAAACTTTGCAGAAATATTCCTCGGGTGGTCCCTTATGAAATTTGCTCAAATGGAAAGGATCCGTGCCATATCACGGGAAAAGGGGCCTTAATGACAAATTTCTTGTTTTCACTCTAGAAGCCACAAATACGGTCCAATCTTCATGAAACTTGGTCAGAATGTTTGTTAGGTCATGAGGATGAAGTCTATTGAAAATGGGAAGGATCCGTGCCATTTCACAGAAAAAGCCGCCTTAATGACAATTTTGTCAACAATATTTTTAAACGACATCTCCTCCTAAACTTATTGGTTTAAATCAACCAAACTTGGCAGAAATATTCTTTGGGTGGTCCCTTATGAAAATTGCTCAAATGGAAAGGATCCGTGCCATATCACGGGAAAAGGGGACTTAATGACAAATTTCTTGTTTACACTCTTGGAGCCACAAATATGGTCCAATTTTCATGAAACTTGGTCAGAATGTTTGTAAGGTCATGAGGATGAAGTCTATCGAAAATGGGAAGGATCGGTGCCATTTCACAGAAAAAGCCGCCTTAATGACAATTTTGTCAACAATATCTTGAAACGACATCTCCTCCTAAACTTATGGGTTAAAATCAACCAAACTTGGCAGAAATATTCCTTGGTTGGTCCCTTATGAAAATTGCTCAAATGGAAAGGATCCGTGCCATATCATGGGAAAAGGGGCCTTAATGACAAATTTCTTGTTTTTACTCTAGAAGCCACAAATATGGTCCAATCTTCATGAAACTTGGTCAGAATGTTTGTTAGGTCATGAGGATGTAGTCTATTGAAAATGGGAAGGATCCATGCCATATCACGGAAAAAGGTGCCTTAATGACAATTTTGTCAACAAAATCTTTAAACGACATCTCCTCCTAAACTTATGGGTCAAAATCAACCAAACTTGGCAGAAATATTCCTTGGGTTGTCCCCTATAAAAATAGCTCAAATGGAAAGGATCCGTGCCATATCAAGGGAAAATGGGCCTTAATGACAAATATTTTGTTTAGACTCTAGACGCCACAAATATGGTCCAATTTTCATGAAACTTGGTCAGAATGTTTGTTAGGTCATGAAGATGAAGTCTATTGAAAATGGGAAGGATCGGTGCCATATCACAGGAAAATGCATCTTAATGACAACTTTTTTGTTTACTCTCTAGAAGCCACAAATATGGTCCAATCATCATGAAACTTTGTCAGAATGACTTCATCTTCATGACCTAACAAACATTCTGACCAAGTTTCATGAAAATTGGACCATATTTGTGGCGTCTAGAGTCTAAACAAAATATTTGTCATTAAGGCCCATTTTCCCTTGATATGGCACGGATCCTTTCCATTTGAGCTATTTTCATAGGGGACAACCCAAGGAATATTTCTGCCAAGTTTGGTTGATTTTGACCCATAAGTTTAGGAGGAGATGTCGTTTAAAGATTTTGTTGACAAAATTGTCATTAAGGCACCTTTTTCCGTGATATGGCATGGATCCTTCCCATTTTCAATAGACTACATCCTCATGACCTAACAAACATTCTGACCAAGTTTCATGAAGATTGGACCATATTTGTGGCTTCTAGAGTAAAAACAAGAAATTTGTCATTAAGGCCCCTTTTCCCATGATATGGCACGGATCCTTTCCATTTGAGCAATTTTCATAAGGGACCAACCAAGGAATATTTCTGCCAAGTTTGGTTGATTTTAACCCATAAGTTTAGGAGGAGATGTCGTTTCAAGATATTGTTGACAAAATTGTCATTAAGGCGGCTTTTTCTGTGAAATGGCACCGATCCTTCCCATTTTCGATAGACTTCATCCTCATGACCTTACAAACATTCTGACCAAGTTTCATGAAAATTGGACCATATTTGTGGCTCCAAGAGTGTAAACAAGAAATTTGTCATTAAGTCCCCTTTTCCCGTGATATGGCACAGATCCTTTCCATTTGAGCAATTTTCATAAGGGACCACCCAAAGAATATTTCTGCCAAGTTTGGTTGATTTAAACCAATAAGTTTAGGAGGAGATGTCGTTTAAAAATATTGTTGACAAAATTGTCATTAAGGCGGCTTTTTCTGTGAAATGGCACGGATCCTTCCCATTTTCAATAGACTTCATCCTCATGACCTAACAAACATTCTGACCAAGTTTCATGAAGATTGGACCGTATTTGTGGCTTCTAGAGTGAAAACAAGAAATTTGTCATTAAGGCCCCTTTTCCCGTGATATGGCACGGATCCTTTCCATTTGAGCAAATTTCATAAGGGACCACCCGAGGAATATTTCTGCAAAGTTTGGTTGATTTTAACCCATAAGTTTAGGAGGAGATGTCGTTTAAAGATTTTGTTGACAAAATTGTCTTTAAGGCGGCTTTTTCTGTGAAATGGCACAGATCCTTCCCATTTTCAATAGACTTCATCCTCATGACCTAACAAACATTCTGACCAAGTTTCATGAAGATTGGACCATATTTGTGGCTTCTAGAGTGAAAACAAGAAATTTGTCATTAAGGCCCCTTTTCCCGTGATATGGCACGGATCCTTTCGATTTGAGCAATTTTCATAAGGGACCACCCAAGGAATATTTCTGCCAAGTTTGGTTGATTTTGACCCATAAGTTTAGGAGGAGATGTCGTTTAAAGAAAAAGTTGACGCCGTGACGGACAGACGGACAGATGGACAGACGGACGCCGGAAAACGATCGATCACAATAGCTCCCTTGAGCACTTCGTGCTCAGGTGAGCTAAAAACAGTCGATTAGGCGGTTTTCATTTAACATCGACACAATATCCATTTGATTGATTTGACTGAAATTTGTATGATGATAGATTACCGATGTATTCTTCCACAAGAGGGCCATAGTGGCCCTAAATCGCTCACCTGAATGAACTGTCGAAAATAGTTTAAAGTAGATTTAGAAAGGATGAAGAATTCTTACCAAATTTCAGATCGATTGGGCAAAAGTGATGCCTCTACACTGCTTACAAGGTTTTTCTAAGATTTGACCCTGTGACCTCATTTTTGACCCCACTTGACCCAATTTCGATCTTGTGCGAGATTTCATCAAAACAATAATTCTGACCAAATTTCAGGTTGATCTGGCACAAAATATGGCTTCTAGAGTGTCTACAAGGTTTTTTTAAAATTTGACCCGTGACCTCATTTTTGACCCAACTTGACCCAATTTCGAACTTGTGCGAGATTTCATCAACATGATCATACTGACCAAATTTCAGGTTGATTGGGCAAAAAATATGGCCTCTAGAGTGTCTACAAGGTTTTTCTAAGAATTGACCCTGTGACCTCATTTTTGACCCCATTCTACCCAATTTCAAACTTGTCCGAGATTTCATCAAGACAATCATTCTGACCAAATTTCAGGTTGATTGGGCAAAAAATGTGGCCTCTATAGTGTCTACAAGGTAAATGTTGACGACGGACGACGGACGACGGACATCACGCGACCACAAAAGCTCACCTTGAGCACTTCGTGCTCAGGTGAGCTAAAAATAGTACGCGATAACAACGGACAGTTCATAATTCTAGAACTATGTTTTTCAGACATAATTTTTTTACTTTTAAATATATATGCCCCAAACGTCGACGATCCAAATTTCTTTCGGTTGTGTTTTGACTCTTTTGATTCTATGGACTATAACGATTCTTTCGTTGTATGTGGTGATTTTAATTTAGTAATAAACCCGTCTTTGGACTACAAAAATTATAAAATGACAAATCATAATGCTAATTCACGAAACTTTCTATTATCAGAAATGTCGAAAAGAGATCTTCATGATCCCTTCAGGGAAATTCAGGGAGGGACCCGAAAATACACCTGGAAACGAATGAACCCAAAACAACAGGGGAGATTAGATTTCTTCTTAATTACTGAAAACTTACTAGGTCTAGTTCAAAATTGTGATATTGATGTCAGCTACAAATCTGACCACTCAATTATTGTTTTAAATCTTAAATTCTCAGAAACGAAATACGGCAAAGGTTATTGGAAATTTAATAATTCCTTATTATACGACATAGACTTTGTCAATTATATAAATACGAAAATTGAAGAAGTCGTTTCACAATACTGTTTGCCGATTTATAATTATGAAAATATATGTCAAATTGACAAATCAGAAATACAATTTACCATAAATGATCAATTATTTTTTGGAAACACTACTCATGGCAATAAGAGGAAAAACTATATCCTATTCCTCGTATAAAAAGAATGAAAGAAATAACCGTGAAAATGAACTTATTGAAAAAATAAAGAAAATGGAAGAAAGTTTAAATGAAGAAATTAAAGAAAATCTCCTAAATGCCCAAATCGAACTGGATCAAATTAGAGAAACAAGATTAAAGGGAGCATTTATACGATCAAAATCGAAATGGATCGACGAGGGCGAGAAAGTAACATTTTTTTTTTTGTAATTTAGAAAAGCAACACTCTGTTTAAAAAAAATCCCCTTTATTGAAAAAAATAATGGTTGCAGAATCTTTTCTCAAAGCGAAATATAAAAGAAACGAAACTTTACTATCGAAACTTGTATGATGAGGTCTACTGTAGATTCCATATGACCTAGAAACAGAATTTCAGAACATTGATTATTGTAAATTAAATTGCCAACAATCAGAAGAGCTAGAGGGTCTACTCACATACCAGGAAGTAACAAAGACTTTGAATAAAATGAAAAATGATAAAAGTCCTGGGTGTGATGGGTTTAGCTCCAATTTCTTCAAAATTTTTTGGATAAAAATCGGCCACTTTGTAGTCAGAGCGTTAAATTATGCATTCAATGCAGGATCCTTTTCTAGAAATATTAAACTAGGTAACATCACTCTTATTCCGGAAGAAAATAAACCAAAGCAGTTTTTAAAAATTGGAGACCAATTACGTTGCTCAACGTTTTGTATAAACTTGCATCGGGTTCTATTGCTAATAGACTGAAGTCAACTATGGATACTTTGATATCTCCTGATCAGACTGGATTTATTAAAGGCAGATATATAGGGGAAAACACAAGACTCGTATATGACATTGTGCAATATTGCGAAGAAAATAACATCCCAGGACTTCTAATGCTAATAGATTTTGAGAAAGCTTTCGATTCCTTATCCTTTGAATTCCTAGAAAAAACACTATCTTTTTTCAATTTTGGTGATATGATTCAGAAATGGATAAAACTCTTCTTATATAATACTGAAGTTTCAGTGCAATTAAATGGATTTTTCTCGGAATATTTGTCTGTGAAAAGAGGCTGCAGACAAGGTGATCCTATATCTTCCTATATCTTCATTTTGTGCGCGCAAATCTTGAACTTATAAATAAAAAAACTGCAATAAGGTTTCGGGTATCAAAATAAGAGGCGAAGAATTTCTTATCTCACAATTTGCAGATGACACTTCACTTCTCCTTGATGGATCAGACCAGTCGTTACATTCTGTTTTAGAAATCCTTCATAATTTTTCAAAGATATCTGGTTTAAAGGTTAATTTTGACAAAACAAAATTAATATGGATTGGTTCTCTCAAATACAGCACACGAGCAATCAAAACACGTTGGCAATTTAAATTATTGGGAATACAGTTTGATGTAGACTTGAATAAAATGATAGAGCTTAATTTTCATAGTAAAATAGAAAGTATAAATAGAGCAATATCTTTTTGGAAAAGACGCAAATTAACCCCAATTGGTCGAATAGTGGTTGTCAAGTCATTGTTAATGCCATTGTTAAACCATTTGTTTATTAGTGTACCAACACCGCCCTCTGAGTATCTGAAGACAATAAATGAGCTATTAACAAATTTCATTTGGGACGGACGACCGAAAATTAAATGTTCGATAGTAGTAAAATCATATGACGAATGCGGACTTAAGGTACCAGACCTTGATAAATTTATTAAAAGTATGAAGATAAAATGGTTGAAAAACATGATAACGCACCATAATAACACATGCTATGAATTAGCTACCATTTTCATGAATTTCAATATGATTTTAAATTGTAGTAAAATGTACTGCGTAACTACTTTGAAAAAGCTTACTAATGCATTCTGGATCGATGTTTTAAAATCTTTTATTGAATATATAGAAAAACTTCCACTGGAAAATTATACACACATGCTTCATATACCAATTTTTTACAACGATAAAATAACTATTGACTCAAAACTTATCTACAATAATCATCTTTACAAACGAGGAATAAGGCTAGTTAAAGTTCTTTTCGATGATAATGGAAATTTTAAAACGTATATCTATTTCAATGAACTATTAAACGGAAAGCTACACTTTTTAGATTATTACAGCATCCGCAACGCAGTGAAGTCATTTGTTCATAAACAAGATATGCTAATTGATGATTCTATTTAACAAATGACTCATAACCCATCAATCAGTCATTATTTCTTCTCTATACTGACCAAAGCAGATCTAAATAAACACTCTTACCAAATGCTAATAAAAAATAACGAGGCTCCTACCAGCCAAAATAAGTGGTTATATATCTTTAATGGGTTCAACCGAGATTGGTCAAAAATTTATTCAAATACCTTCAAGTTAACAAATGATACATATATTCAATGGCTTCAATTTAGAACAATACACAGAGTACTGCCAACAAATTCATTATTGTATAAAATGAATATTACAAATGACAAGATGTGTTCTTTTTGGAAAATAGTAGAAGAAACCCTAATGCATATATTTTATGAATGTGAGAAAATCAATCCTATTCCACATAATATTAAGTTAACATTACATGCAATATACCCAGATTTTAAACTACTTTCCATTGACATTATATATTGGCTGCGAAAATAAACCAAAGGTCGACATTTTATGCCTAGAATTCAAGAGATATATATACAACAGTAAGTTCAAAAAGGTAATGCCTACAGTCACTGGTTTCAAACGACATCTAGAACTAGCTTCAAAAATTAATGGCGTATCAAAGAACATAAATAAACAAAATAAGTGGGCAATTGTTAAAAGAACGGTACAAAACTAATTATCTTCAACTTAGTTGAAATAATTAAAAAATCGAATTATTGATAATTAATAGTCAGGATTGTGTTGTGTTGCATGTTTGTTCTTTTTTTCCTACCTCAATAAAATGGTTTTTAATTTGTCCATATAAAGTAGAGCGTATTTCTCAATTTCATTGACATTGTAAATAAGAAAAAAATATATAGAAAATAAAGATTATATATTTAAGACAAATAAATAAATAAAGAATGTTTTTAGAACAAAACATTGTATCTAATATAAGTATGTATGTATATGTATGTATGTGTATATATATAAGCCTCGCTTATGAATGCCTACGATCGGCTGAATATGCATATACATATGTGTGTATGTATGTGAATATATGTGTATATTCATACAAATATGTGCGGATTTATGGGGTGATCGAGGTTCTTTTTCTTGTCTATACCTGTATAGACAAGATCGGTCTTCGATAACTCACTGGAGCTTGCGCATCTATACAGCCAAAGAGTGATTGAAAAAAGAAAGAGAGTCCAATTTGATTGTTATATGTAAGCTAATTCGAAAATTTACAGTCTGGTGACATCCTTTGGATCCGTACATAAACAAAAGTCATCTTAAAATAAATCCAATAGTCAAGGTAAAAAAATGTCAATGAATTTGAAGAAAATTGATAAAATTTGATAAAATTCTAATTGCAAGACATCGTTCTGCCTTTGTTGATTGTTCTCATATTTCACATGAAGATTGGTTAAAATCATTATAAATTCTGAATGAGAAAACGAATATTTTACTGAAAAAATCTGAATACTTTTCTTATTATGTTAAAAGAAATTATCAAATGGTATTTTTCATCCACTCTAACGAACACGTCTCTGATAATTGCACGGCCCTCGGGCCGGGCATATAAAGGTGTGTTTTTTAAATGTCAGTGGGCTCGAAAATGGATGAAAATGGTCCTTTTAATGCTCAATTTATTTATATTTCTTACAAACAATCATTACATTTTTCTTTTTGGTTGTCATTTTGAGAAAAAATAAGATAGAGTAATTTAAAAGCGCCTGAAATCCTATTTTTTCAAAGATTTTTTTTTAATTTCACTGTGCGTTTTGAAAGCCGTTAATCGTTTTAAATATGTTAAAGCAAATTCCTTAGACAACTTTGAGGGACGTTCTAGATATTATCAAATCTAAAAAAGCATATTTCACAGTTTTTAGTTTTCACCGATTGCTCGTTGAGCTTAGTTTTTTTTTATTCATTTTTTTTTTTCAAAAAATCCATCTTTTAAAATTATTTCAAATAAGCCCTTGTGAGATAAAATGGAGTAGATCTAAATGAAATTCTACTTTTCGGAAAGAGTTAAAATACGAAACAGCTATTTAAGATCACGTGATCTAGCTTGAGGTGCGCTATGGGCCTTTCCGAAAAAGTGGTTTACCTCCCTTTTTCCCTATAATCCGCTAGAGTGACTTCCCTTGTTCGGGTAGCAAATCTTTACAGAAAGCATTGAAAGATTACGGATGAAAGTCCGTTTGCAGACGATAATGCCGCTAATAATTGTTTAAAAGCGTTTTATTTTTGTAATTTTCGTTTTCATTGAAGTTATTTTACAGATAGTTCATTGTTTGTACATTTCTTTTATTATATCCTTTATTTATTTAGTTATGTATTTTTCAATAAAAAACCAATTGTAATCAAATAATCTTAAACCATACAATATGTAGCCGGCTCAGTAGTAAATTATTGTTCATCTATATAAATCACTGTTCGAGTTGCTTCTAACGTCGTAATCGCGGTTCAAACTAACCCATTTTTGTATTTTAAAAGTTGTCCAATCACGAAATAAAAATAACTATGATGATTCTGTTTCTTATTAGAAAACAAAAAGTTTAATATATGATTGAGACAGAATTTAAAAAAAATATATATATATTACTTGGCTCTTAATCTAATTGCAATTTACAAATACGTTGAAGAAATGGTGGTATATCGATTGAAACTTCGTGGCAAAAAGAAAACTCAAACAGTCGTATAGGCGATCTTTCAGTTAATGAAGCATGTTTATGGATATGTTAGCGTTTGCGATATTTTTATCATACATTTTTCATTTCTTTGTGTGCAAAGTTAATTTTCACAGCATTGATTTGTTTAGGCACAATAAATGTTCACACCGCGTATAGAACAAAGAAATTATCAGCGCAATCTATTTATTGCATAGATATTTAAGACTAGGTTAAAGTTGGTTTCACGTTCTTTTCGATATAGGGGTCATGTATGAAATATTCATTTAGAATCAAGCAGTTTTATTCGGCACCAGCCCCTTTCAGCACTGTTCAAAATTTCATTTTGCCTTTGTTGTATACTTGTTAAATTAAAGTGTGAATAGGACAGGGCTGAGCTAAGAGCATACATTTGGAAATGAATGCAAATGCAATGCCCTGCTTATTTTTAATGAATAGACACTCATGGAATATGGCTGTAGTGACCGAAAATAAATGATAATTTTAGAAAAAATATGATCATAGCTTTTTTTTGTATGTATGCGTGTGTTACTTTGTAGAAAGGGTTTTCGATGAGCATAGGACCCCATCGGGATCAAAGAGCGGTAAACCACGACAGTAGCAGACATAAGTTACAACACGTGTGTTAAATAAACATCGCACTGTTGACAATGAATCGGCGCACGTGGCATATGACATTACGTAATCGTAATTGTTTTTTTTTAAATCAAATATTAACAAGGGGATAGATAAAACACAATTTTATTTAAGGGATATTACTGCGTTTCGACAATACTAGAATTTTGATTATATTATGGATTCGTATGAGGTTAGTGTTAACCTAAAATCTGAACAGATCAGAAAAGAATCTTTATTTAACTATTCAACTTGAACATTTATTTTTAACCCTCGAAATGAATGCATGTAATATGACATGCATAATTATTGGCGATTAAAAAGAAAAAGTAATAGAATTTCGATATAAGAACATATATTAATTTGGATCATTAAGACATGAAATACCTACTGCGTGGATTTATTTCTACATTTTTGAAATTACACCTAACTGTATTTGTCTTTTATTTGCACACTTTAAGTTTATATCTGAATGGAATTAAATTTGGCCGCCTTTCATTTTTGCCGTCTGGTTTATTGCTAATCAGCGCGTCCGTTTTGTTACAAACGATTATGCCAGCGCTTTAATTGAAATAATGAGAATAAATAGTCACCATGAAAGAAATTCACACAAACACCCAAATCAAAGTTGTTTTCAAAAGACGCGCCAAATAATTTTCATGGGCGGACATCGACACTTTATCAAGAAAAAAACACCATATTACATTTTACCTTATAAATCAAAAGTCGTCTTTCTTCGTTTTTTTCTTCATCAAACAAAAAGTCAAAAAGTCAAATTTAATTTCTAGGGACAATAAATAATAACTTGTTTTTTTCGCGTTGATTTCAAAGACGCTCCTATATCAGCCATGTTATCGATCTGAAATTTGCTACCCGGAAATGGAGAGTTATGACCGTTCGTTGTTTCAATGCACCGGAAAGTATTCAAGTTCGATAACTCCATTTCTATATTTTCGGAAAGGTCCATTGTGGTCGCTTTCTGTCCGTCGTTCGTCCGTCTGTCCTTCGATCCGTCCGAATGTCCGTCCTTCCGTCTGTCCTCAATTCGCTGTAACCACTCAAGCATCCAAAAATATTGTCCAATCTTGACCAAACTCTTTCAAAACATTTATGATAATAAATTTTCGGATGAGTTCGATTCTGGGTCAGATCGGTCCAGGATGTACGTAGTAATGTGCCCTTGAACATCAAGAATAGCTATTTTGACATTGTTCGTACTCTAGCATCTACAGATATCGACCAATCAAGACAAAACGTGACCACAACGTTGGCAATTAAAAGATCGCGGATAATTTGATTTTCATTCTGATAAAACTAGGAAGTCATGAGTTATGTGCCCTTGAATTTAACAAAATTGTCGCTTTTGAACTTTTTCGACTTTGTTTACAATCTAGCAATGACAGTTATTGACCAATCAGTACAAAACTTGGAAATAACGTTTGGAACTATAAGATTTAAAATGTCTTTGATTTTCATTCTTGTTGGTCATAAGTTAAAAGCCCTTGGGTTTTACAAAAATTTCTGTTTTTTGACTGTTTTAGACTTTGTTTTCTCTCTAGCAATTATTGACTAAGCAAGATAAAACTAAGATACAATGTTTGTGATAATAATATCTCACACAGTGTAAATTTCGGAAAGATCGGATAAAGAAAAATGAGTTTTTTGCCCTTGAATTTGACAGAATTGTCGTTTTCGACCGTTTTCCACTTTGTTAACACCTTAGCACATACAACTGTTGACTTATAAAGACAAAACTTGCACACAATGATTTGACCATAAGATCTCTCATGATTTTCAATTTTGGACTGACGGATTAGAAAGTCATGAGTTATCTGGCCTTGAATTTGACAAGGTTACTGTTTTGACTTTGTTTTCACTGTTACAAACACAAAAATTGACAAATCAAGACGAAACAAAGACATGAAAATGGTTGCCATAAGATCTTGGACAATTTTGAATTTTAGCATAATTGAACAAGAAGTCACTGTGTTATCTGGTCTTGATTTGGAAAAATTGCCGTCTTGATTGTGTGTTTACTCTAACAACCACAATAGTGGAAAATAAAGACAAAACTTGGACATAATTTTGGTGACCATACGTTTGTTTTTAGTCTTAAAGTCACGGATTTTAATTGATAAATTCAAACGAGACTATGGGTCATGTTCTCTTGGTTCAGTTGAGTAATTTAGGACCATCATGTTCTTCTTGTTTAATGATAATCATATCAATACATGTCAGGGGATTTTCAAATTTGTCAGGAAATTATCAGTGAATTTTCATTTCTCCCGACCCGTAGCCATCCTGTTTTAGCTCATCTGAGCACAAAGTGCTCGAGGTGCGCTATTGTGGTCTCTTTCTGTCCATCTGCGTCCGTCTGACCGTTCACCCGTTCATAATTTGGCACTCTAGCATCCAGTAATATTTACTTGTCTTCTCTGAACTTAGTCAAAACATGAACAGAAGTTCTTAGATGACTGTGATTTTTGGTCAGATCAGACCAGGAAGCGTGGAGTTGTGTGCCATTGAACGTCAAAAATAGCTAGGTTTGACAAAAATTGATGAATCATCACAAAACTCGGTCGCAATGTTGGAAGCCATCAGATCTTGGATGAGTTCGACTTTCATTATGATCGCATAAATAGAACAGGGTTATGTACCATTAAATTTGACAAAATTGCCGTTTTCTACTTTATTTTCACTCAAATATTGACCAATCAAGACAAATCTTGGTCACAATGTATACTGTCATATGATCTTGGATAATGTCTTTTTTCACATTGATGGTGCTAGTAAAACCTGATTTATTTGCCCTTGACATTGACAAAATTTTCCTTTTCGAGTTTGTTTTCACTCAGACGCAAATATTGACCAATCAAAACAAAACTTGGAAATAATGTTGATGACCAAAGCTTGATCAGAGGTTCAGGTTTTAACTTATGTGCCCTTGACCTTAACATAATTGTTGTTTTCACTCTTACAGCCTCACATATTGATCATTCAAAACCCAAAAGATCTTGAATGCAATTTTCAGCTAGATCTTAATCTCGCATCTTAAATTATGTGCCCTTAAACTTTACGACATTGTGATTTTCATGATATTTAGTTTAGGTGAGCTTTTAAGGACCATCATGGTCCTCTTGGTCCTCTTGTCCTCTTGTTGTTAGATATTATTAGAATACAAATTCTATTACATAATGTTGTTATCTTTCTCTTTTGTAGTATTTCAAAACTATTTACAGCCCATGTAGGGCTATCTCATTTAAGCAAAGAAAAAATCCAACATCTCTGTTTTGTCTCTGTCAACTTCATGTATACCACTCTTCAAAGCAGAAGTGGTATATTGTTTTTACACTTCTCGGTTGGTCAATTTTCTTAGACTCTTAATCTTAACTACATGTACGCGAAAATTTATTGTTACGAGTACAAGTTTATTTAGACCGTGCTTCATCTTATGCTGCATCCTGCAGCAATTTTGTAAATTTATAGACAGTGAAAGACCTAAGGGTATATAGTACCACGCAAACGTGCCGTCTGCTTCTCACTCTACTCGCAGATTCCATTATCAAATAAGATTGCAGGAATGTTTACATACTATCCGTTGTCTCCCAGTCTAGTCACTTAGTGTTTGTACCCCTTACACCACGGGAATAATCAATAGGCGAATCACCGCCTTGTCGCTTAATAACATTCTTTCGCGAAAGTTTAAAATGCGTGGTTTAGGATTGGCAGCTGATTTCAAAATTGAAAGGAGCCTTTGAATAATCTAGAAATTTTATAGAAATCTTTGACAATGCCATTTTCAAAATGCACAGTTGCCTGACGGAAGCAAGTCTTGAAGAAAAGAAAATTTAACCCAAGTTGGAACTACTTTTTTTGTGAAAAGCTGATAACATCTAAACGGATTTTTCTCACGTAGACGTAAAAGCGTCCCCCAAAAGTAATCTATAAAATGCAGATATATAATTATGTCGTAACATTCAATCACAAAAAATAAGCTTTAAAAAATCATTTGGTGTCAGCACTTTGAACGACTCCGTACAGGGATTGCATGATTATCTTACGATTGACATGTGATCGCCACATGAGAACATCATAGGTTTATGAAGAACCTTATGGGCACCGTATGGCTTTGTGATCTCATACGCAATAGAAAGTGCATGTAAAATCGTACGATGTCAAAAATATTATAAAGATAATCTCATATCATACGACATCCTTGACAAATTTGAATCAAGCCTTACACAATTCAGTATCTGATCATAGTGATCTTTTTTGGGAAAAAAATACGTCTTTATACAACGAAATGCAATAAATGTGGCACATTTACTATAACTGAGCATGTCTATTAGACTCACCTCCAGCATCAAGAACCATGTATTTTGTCCCGACCTTGAACTCTGCTATAGACGAGTCAGCAGATGAAGCTTCGAGTGGGAGGTTTCGGCAATAGACAGATGCTGCTTCAGGCTCTAATACAATCGACAGTTTCTTTTCAGATATGCCAGCCTGTATTTTGCAATATATCAGGATGGGGAAAAGAAATAGTCTATAAAATTTAATCGGAGTACGGAACTATGATATGTTTCCTACGAACTGTCCTCAAGCGTAGCATAGCTGAAGAATATCCTATGAGAGCCGGTGTCGAACCCATGCGGATGACAATATTCAAATTTTTGGTTAACAAGTCAAATGCGCTTACCACTGAGCCAAAGAAGATCTTCCCTGACGCAGGTGTCAGACATTGTATTTCAACAACATAAGCAATGCAGGACAGTGTTGAGAGTGGTCTCCCATAACAAGCCATCATACATTGATGACGATAAACCTATCTAGGCAGTAATGTGCTAACCAAGTCGGTGCAATGCCAACATAAATGGCTCTATGGCCAATCTCAGACGAGCCCCCATTTAACGCACGTACTAGCCTCAACCGAAGCATAGCTGAAAATATCCGACGTGAGCTGGTGTCGAAGCCACGCGGACAACAATATTCAAATAATTGCTTTACAAAATCAATTCACTTACCACAAAGCCAAAGAAGATCTTCCCTGACGCAGGTGTCAGACATTGTATTTCAACCACATAAGCTATGCAGGACAGTGGTAAGAGTGGTCTCCTGACAAGTATAGACCGTTTGACTTCTATATGGACCAACCTCTTCATCAATTACATAAAATTGTGTTTGGCTGAAGGATTTGTTTGTGGTAAAATCTTAATTTCAGCTGAATACTATTCCAAAATATTTTTTTTTGAAAATGATTTCTAAATTATGATTTTGTCTATCTAGTTATTGATGATATTTTCGTATTTTCCGCTCTTAAATACGAGGGTGATCAAGGCTGTTAAGTTGTAAGAAAATGTAATCATACAGTAAAATTACGTGATTTTATACTAAACATTTGACAGAAAACATACCTATTATTCCTTATTTGGACATACTAATTAGCATATCGACGATTAAGTCGCATTAAACTTAAAAATCACGTTATTATTCGCCTGGTTATCTTGTTTTCCTCGTGAAAATCCCAACGACTTCGTTATTAAAATGCTTTTTGATTGGTCTGAATATGTGAATATGGGTTTCATCTCATGATAGATAAGAACAATTATCAATTATCCAGTCAAACAGTTTTTGAACAAAGGAAGAAAACACTCAGGTTTGATATCTTAAGGAAATAAAAAATCTTCGACACAATTAATTTTTTAAAACAAAAAAATGCTCCATTTTATACTTGAACGACTAACTTTAAATATTCACTTTTGACACAACCCCCATGCAAATCAGAACTATTTTGGGTCAGACAATTCGCTGTTACGCTTAATACAGACACATGAAGATAAGGTTAAAAATCAACTTGTAGACGGACGGGCAAAATCATTATTTTACATTAAAAAAATTCTGACAAAAAGAATTCTTCGTAGTATTAAATTGAAAATATGATATGACAAGAAATAAATACGTTTCATAAATTCCAGTCTGGGTTTCGGCGAAATGTTGGTCCATGTAGAAGTCAACGGTCTATATCAATAACTATTTTTGTAGTTGAATTATGCTATGCCCAAATATGTTAGGAATATTTTATAGAAAGATTAAATTTATTAAATATATTAGATTTTATACGACACGAATTAATTCAAGCGTTTAACAAAGACAATACTAACCGCGTCATCGCCTTTAGGTTAGAGTGTATTGTATTTTACTAGAATGATAAGAATAAATGTAGTTCACTCAAAACAATGGATTGTGAAATTTCTTTTTGCGTTATTCAAGTTGGTTGATATTTTAAGCGTTAACTACAATGTTTAAAAGGCAAAATGAGTTTGTTGTATTTAAAATTAATCATTCATTTTTTGACGGTATGAATCAAGTGCAATGGTTGTATTACCATTAAAGCCGCTTCTTTCATAAATTGTTTCGCAGAATCTGTCCAGATTGCTGGTACAGTCAATACCCAGTGTACATCATCATGTTTGATTCCTCCGCCCACACGATCACGTCCCATCGACACCATATCATTAACAAGGTAGGCAATGGTTAGTGAAAAAACTTTCATTGCTGGTAAAGATCGATTTCTAGAGTCTTCAATTGTGATGTTCCGGTCAAAAACCTGCAATCAGTCAACAGATATATTTTATTAAATAGTTAGTACTAAAATTTGAAATATCCAAATTGTTAACAGATTTAACCTTTTTGATCTGTTTGCAGTTGGGCAATAAGTGAAATATTTTACCGCCTGGGTGGCCGAGTGGTATAGGCGTTCTACTCGTAATTTAAGTTTCTTGGTTCATAGGTCTGTTAATACATACTAAATACATGATAGCCAGTTCCAATCAACCCAGGTCTTGAATTGGGTAGCATTGGGTTGAAGCAACTGCCTCTGTCTCAGAAACGTAATGATTTTTGGATTTTGATTTCTAGAGTGACTCTTTCAGGTAAACATATGTAAGTCGGTGTAAATAAATATTTGCAAAGAGCCTTAATATTGCATTGATTTCTTTCATATTCGGTGTTCATATTGTGTCATTAAAACGTTAACGTTCTGCAGATTTTCGTATCAAAAAGACTTACATTAATTAGTTTTAGGTAGTATATATCTTTGACAAGACGATATATTATGAATATCTACTTGTCAAGTCTTTTAGTTGGCCAAATAAGGGGATCAAAATTACCTGATCTAGTTTTTTGTTCAAAACCATTTTGAATTCTTTAAAATAGTAGTAATCCTCATGTTCCTCGTTTTCAGAGAGCACAGTGTATTGATTTTGGGCATCGTAACCGAAGGCAACCAATTTTTCTCCGTCGGGTGAAATAAGAGCGACTGTTGGAGCTTTTTCTGTCATAAGTTTACCCCCTGAATGCCAGTGTTTCATAGAAACTTGAGTTGGGTCCTTTTCAAATTCATGCTTAAATGAATATGCCCATCCGGAGTTGGAAGTACCAAAATCAATGGCACCAACGAGCATAATGTGTCTGCGAAAGAGAAAGTAAAGTTCGATGGGGTAAACATAAAAATGTTCTAAGTACATTACTTCGTCAAAATATTATAAGATGTAATCATTCTTTCTGTTTAAGACATGTTTGCGCTGTACCATTGTGTAGACGTTTTCCATTTTGTTTTACAATTATAAAATAAGCTTGCATGCGTATCGAAACATCTTTTCAGTAATTCATTAACATATTCCAGATACAAAAATCGGGTGAGTAGAACATATATTGATTTATTTCCGGATGAGATTTCATTTTTCACTTTGTAGCTTGCCTATAATCGAAGCTAAAGGATATTTGGCCATGATTGTAGAAAAGAATCACCTGATCGGTAAACGAAACCAAATGTGTGAAAGCCGTCCAGCCGAAGTATTCGTGTTATAATTGAATTCCTTTTAGATTTTGATAAATAATTCTAACAGGAGAACCATTTTTCTTGATCATTTAGTTAGGGCACATAAGAAACCAGGAACAGGCGAGGGCCTGTCTCACCCTTTTTTCTAACTGCTATATACATTCGGAACACCACTCGGCCAATCTCACGATCAACCACGATGTACATAGACGGACTATTTTAAAAATTACGGGAAAACCTTGGAAAAACTCGATGTGTCAGTTAAAATGGCGTTAGCCCTCGAAACTCTGAGTGAAAACATTCGTCGTCGCCAACGCTATTCCTTTTAGTCACTGGCGTGAATTCATCGAAACCTTATATTAATATCTTTTGATTCTTAAAAAACGGCTGAAAAAATCTTAATTTTTGAGAATGAATCGTCATTCTCAAAAATTAAGACTTTTCAGCCGTTATTTACTGTAAAAAATGTCAATCTACAGTGCCAGTTTTTCTAACACTGTTTCCTCCTAACAAAATGCACGATTTCGTTACATACCCATTCGCCTAACATACATCCGAGGTGTGTTGTAGTTTACGGAAACGGCCGAGTGATGTTCCGAATGTGCTATATAGTGAGTAAAGAATCAGTTGGTGTAATAGGATAGTCCGTCTCTCAATGGAATCAAGTACCGTAAAAGCTCTAATAGAACCCGGGTTTATATTAGAATCATACCATTTCGATTAGAAAGGGGTGGGCTTTTATCAGAGGCTAGGCTATATATCAATGGCTAGGTCAATAAATATACTGGTATTTACAGCTGTTTCGCACTGACCAATATTTGTTGAGACAATGAAAAAATGCCCGAAAACAGCACGATCCGTGCATAATAGTAATATTTGATAGGGTGAAAGGGTCATAAAACCTCTTGAATTTTTAATGATCTTGATTTGTTTGGTATGGGATTTTATTAGAGGTTTCAAGATTTTGTCAAATCACATACAAATTGTCGATTTTAACCTTTGAAAAAGGGAATAGGGTTTTATAAGAGCATAGAGCTCTATTAAACGTTCATGGTACATGTATGTGTGCGTGTTGCCATTAATTCCGAAGGTTCGAAAACGCTGCAATTAGATTTTAAGTTTCAACAGCAGTTTAAAAAAAGTATTGAAGAAAAAGAATCCCTAGCGTACATCGCTCTCCTGTTTTTTTCCGCTTAGCAAATTAATGACCAAATTTTAATTGATTTAATGAGTAATAAAACTATGGTTTATGTTTTTTTCTGAAAGCAGGCCATCATCATCAAAGTCCCAGGTTTAGGCATATTGCTTTAAGACCACGTTGATGTCAAAATGGAAAGATAAACGTGTGGTTCTGTGAAATTTTATTGTAAATATAGGTATAATTGTATGAAATATCGTGTTAACATGAATTTCACATTGTACATGTATATATAGACCATTTTGGGTTTTTGATAGAAATAAATCAAATAAAGGATCATGGCTGAGTTTTTATTGAACTCTGTCCAGTAGCTAAGGAAGCTGTTAAAAGTGAAAGTTAACTACCGGAGGCACGGACAGACGCTTATACGCCGAACACCAAACTATGTTGATAGCACTGTTTGAATACAGTCGATATTGCTCAAGCGACCACGTCAATTAAGCGACAGATTTTATAAAGCGAACATTATAAAAAGTCCATTCAAAGAAGCAAATTCTTTGAAAAAGTGGGCGTTTTGTAACGAACAGTTGTTTATTATTAAATCTTATGTTGTTGAAACCCATTTGCATCGTCTCAATGAGACGATTCCAATGGGTTTGAACATCATAGAATTCAGTTAGCATTACACGGCTAACATTATATGCTTTCAAATATGCCCGGACATGTATTAACCTGCTTCGTGTTCTCGAATTAACAAGACAGCTTCTAATGGAGATAGGCATAAATACTACTTCGCAGTCCTAAATATTGAAGAAATACACTCAAAACGTTTATGAAAAACTTTTAAAACTACTCACTGTGGATTATCTGTTCTGCTTAATTCGTCTTTTTAGATTGAAATGAATGTCCCTTTATCTCTTACTTTTGATATCGATATTTAGAACAGGAAGTTTATTTACGGAGAAATGTTACATTAAGATTAATTTATAACATGTATAAAATGTGTCCCGCTTTCAAGATTAAAACGGCCGTGTTACGTTTATGAAATCGTATCCTGCTTTGCATGTACATTTGTGTGAAAAACGGAAAACTATCTCGAATCATTCGCGAACGTTTTATGGTCCTGGATGCAGGACGTTTTTTTTTTAAAAAATTAGAACATTCAATCATTATAATTTACCTTTCATTTATATATGCAAGTACTGCCCACAAATGCTGTCTCGTCAAAGGAAAAGGGGGCATTGTAGAGTCTAAAAAAATGCTGTAATGTACAGCAAAGGGTATTTATCTTGGATTATACTATATATACTGAATGAGTATTTATAAAAACATACACGATCTTGTTTATTTAGATAATAAACTAGATCAGCTATGAGTTTCGGGAGATCAAATTGTCCGCGAACGTTTGAAGATAGACAAATTTGCAAACAGATAGTTTCAATAAATTTAAAAAAAAAAAAAAAAAAAAAAACAACTTAAATTAGAATCTTATGCAACACTCTTCATTTAGATAAGGAATGTTCTAATGCCGCTCATTTAACCAGATGTTGTTACGACATTCTACTGACCTGACGCTGACATCTGTTTGTCTGTCACTCACGCAAGACAAGAAATCAACGAATGCGAACTTAAAGACCAACATTTTAGATATGGAATTTCGATGACAACATTAACCTTGAAACTGCAACTGTATTTGCGAGATTTCATTTGTTCCTTATAAATATTTTTGTTTGGTGCAATTTGTTGATGTGTCCATTCAATTTGCTAATTTATCAATATCACTTATTAGCACATCTGGGTTACTTTTAAATTAAGAGTATTTGATTGCACTTGAAGAAAATCGTTCACATGAAAAAAGAGGGGAGGGGAGGGGAGGGGGGAGGCTGGTTAAATATGTGACCCGCCATTAACAAAAAGAAACTATCTGGGTATTGCAATAACATTTTTGTAAATGCGACCTCTGGTTGACCAGTCCTGGGACCAATAAACTTTTTAAAATTCTTTTTCGTTTGTCCCTTTTCTGCGTGACAGGTCACACACATTCCTTAAAAAACATAAAAAAACTCAGGTGTTAATGAAATAGTCCATTCGTATAATGAACCGTAAACCTAGGCTTAACAAAAATATTTTTTTTAAAGTATGCATTTACATTGAAACTTGGCGAACTTGGATCGATATTTCAATTTTTAGAGTAAACGAGGGCTGTTAAAAATTTATACGGATTAGGTCAATCTATCACTTGTTACAAAGCGTTATGCGAAAAAAAGGAAATACTCAAACAAGCCAAAAACTAAAGCAGTCGAAAGATTTATATTGGTTTCACACGCAAACAAAACCACATGGGTATTCCGTCCCATTCTTCCATATCTTTTCTATTTATATTACGGAGCTTTGCAGACTATAAACGTTTGAAAAGAAAGTATATGGAAGAACGAAGCCATCATCTTCAGCGTGACAAGTTTTAAATTTATGTCTTCTGGGTATTTCTTCTGAATTTCGGAAAAAAAATATTATAGGCCAAAATTCCCAGGTGTCAGGTGACGTCCTGTAGAACGTTCCGAACGTTCACCCTACCATTATTTAAACGAGTCTTATTGAACAATTTTACGGCCAAATAACTTAAAATTTAATCAGGGTAAACGTTTTACCTATTCCTGCAACTCATTTTTTTTTCAAGTTTGCAACTGATAGAAGAGAAAAAAAATATTTACTTAAGAAGACTGAATAAATGAGGTATTTCATCTACTGCGCCGGGTACTCGTTACCAGTGCAATTTATATGAAAAACGCGCGTGCGTTGTGTTCGAGAATTTCTATCGATTTTACGTAGTCATGCATGGATTGAATTCCGACAGAGAATGATACCAAATTTGGTATAATTCCACGAAAAATAAAATTTTGGCGAGGCAATTTTCGGATAATTAACAACCCTCATATTTACATGAACAGTTTCCTTTTTCGTCCCGTTATTTTTGCCACAATGCAACCTGAAACGAAAACCTCCAGTACTTTCAATGCTTTGATTTTATTGTGTTGTTTTCTACCCAAAAGCACGCGTACATATCACATTAAAAAACCTACTTCAAACAAAAAAGTTTGGATAAGTTTCCCTTAATAAATACGACGTGAACATAAAACATTTTTTTAAAGGAGGAACAATCGATATTACCGTACATGAAGTTGAAGACTCTGGTGATGTTAAGGAAATCCATGCAGCAAGTGGTGGTGGATGGGGTGGTACGTTAGTGAACAAAGCTTTCGAAAATCTGATAAGAGATATTGTCGGTAAACGCGTATACGACAAATTTGTTTTGGCAGAAACGGAAGATTGGCTTGATCTCACCCGAGATTTTGAGATAAAGAAGAAGGAAATCGGACAGACTATAAGATCCAGAGAAACTATAAAGATTCCGGTGTCATTGATCAACCTCCTGAGGAAAGAGACTAAACAGGAACTAGAAGAACGAGTTAAGTCTTGCAGATACTCTGACAGAATAACACTATCCAGTGACAAGCTTAGAATAGACGGAACAATAATGACAGCATTGTTCGACCATTCTGTGTCTAAAACCATCGAACACATTAAAACACTTCTGCGACAGAGACCAGTTCGGAATATCAACGCTATACTAATGGTTGGAGGTTTTTCAGATTCACCCATACTACAGAAAGCTGTCAAGATGGAATTCAAACATCTAAAAGTTATTATACCAAGAGAAGCCGCATCTACAGTTCTAAGAGGCGCCGTCATCCTTGGTCAGAACCCAGCTAGTATTAAAGGCCGTATTCTAAAGTATACGTATGGATACGAAATAAATTCTCCCTTTGAAGAAGGCACTCATCCAGAAAGTAAAAAAATAACAACAGATCATGGTGTCAGGTGTAAAAATGCTTACATCGTCTATGCTAGAAGGGGGGGAAGAGTTGTTTTTGGCCATGAAGCTCAAATGAGAATAATAAAACCCTCTAATTCAACCCAAACAAAAGTCGGAATTGACATCTATGTAACACAATCTGTATCTACTCCAGTAGTTGTTGATGAAAGCCTCACCAAAATTGGCCAACTAACAGTCAATCTAGATGAACACGACGGTAATATACACCGGGAAATTCTATTCAGCATGGATTTCGGTAGCACGCTCATACAGGCTTCAGCAATGGACAAGAAGACCGGAAAATCTTTCACTACCTCCCTAAACTTTTTGGGATGACATTTAAACATTTATAAAATGAAGTATATTTTGAAGGTAACTTTTTCTCAACAAAACCCTCTGTCCCGATACTAATGGTTCCAAATTGTATTCAAGGTCCCGTTGATACTGTCAGTTATCATGTAAAATATTACTCAAAAGCGTCACAGTGTTTTGACCTTATAAGGATCCCATTCTTTATTACGAGTGCTCAAGGAGAGCTTATGTTATCAATCAATATCCGACGTCCGTCTGTCTCTCTGTCTGTCCGTCTATTCGTCCATCCGTCCGTCCGAGTACAACCATAAACAACTTCTCCTCCTATCACATAAGGTAAAATTCAACCAAACTTAGCACATAAGGTCCTTAGGTCATGTATTTTTTCAATTACTTCAAACATTTTGAATCGCCTTCTTAACGTGGTAAAAAGAAGTTCAAATGATCAAATGTTAATTTTCAAAAAGGTCATGCACGGTCAAACACTTGGTATAAAGGTCAAAACTTAGAATAATTCAATTTTGCTCTTAAAAGCACTATTTTGACTCAATGTCAAAATGTTTCAGAGTATTTAGCTGGATGGTATCTAGGTCTTGATTAAAAATATGTCAAAGTAAAATCAAAAACATTTAATGTGCTCTAGCGGTCCTCAAATTGGGCTCTATTATAGTAGATATCATCAGAATGTTTAGCTTGATTTTAACCAGGTCATCTGCAAAGAAGGCTACGCTTGATCAAAGTGTAGGTTACATGATCGAATCACCGACCCCTCCCCCTTTTTAGCTCACCTGAGCAAGGTGCTCAAGGTGAGCTTTTGTGGTCGAGTGATGTCCGTCGTGCGTCGTGTATCGTCAACATTTACCTTGTAGACACTCTAGAGGCCACATTTTTTGCCCGATCAGCCTGAAATTTGGTCAGAATAATTGTCTTGATAAAATCTCGGACAAGTTCGTAATTGGGTCAAATGGGATTAAAAATGAGGTCACGTGGTCAAATATTAGAAAAACCTTGTAGACACTCTAGAAGCCATATTTTTTGTCCGATCAACCTGAAATTTGGTCAGAATGAATGTCTTGATATAACCTCGGACAAGTATGAAATTGGGTCAAGTGGGGTCAAAAATGAGGTCATGGAGGCCAAATAGTAGAAAAACCTTGTAGACACTCTAGAGGCCACATGTTTTGCCCCATCAGCCTGAAATTTGGTCAGAATGATTGACTGGATTAAATCTCGGACAAAAATTTCAAAATTGGGTCAGGTGGGATTAAAAATGAGGTCAAGGGGTCAAATATAAAAAAAACCTTGTAGACACTCTAGAAGCCATTTTCTGCCCGATCAACCTGAAATTTTGTCAGAATAATTGACTGGATATAACCTCGGACAAGTATGAAATTGGGTCAAGTGGGGTTAAATATGAGGTCACGGGGTCAAATATTAGAAAACCTTGTAGACACTCTAGAGGCCACATTTTTTGCCCGATCGGCCTTAAATTTGGTTAGAATGATTGTCTTGATAAAATCTCGGACAAGTTCGAAATTCGGTCAAGAGGGATCAAAAATAAGGTCACGGGGTTAAATATTAGAAAAACCTTATAGACACTCTAGAGGCAACATTTGTCGCCAAATCAGTCTGAAATTTGGTCAGAATGAATGTCTTGATGAAATCTCGGACAAGTTAAAAATTGGGTCAACTGGGGTCAAAAATAAGGTCACGGGGTCAAATATTAGAAAAACCTTGTAGACACTCTAGAGGCCACATTTTTTGTCCGATCATTCTGAAATTTTGTCGGAATGATTGTCTTGATAAAATCTCAGACAAGTTTGAAATTTGGTCAAGTGGGGTCTGAAATTAGGTCTCATGGTCAAATCTTAGAAAAACCTTGTAGACACTCAAGAGGCCACATTTTTTTCTAAATCCACCTGAATTTTGGTCATAATGATTGTCTTGATAAATCTCCGATAAATTCGAAATTGGGTCTTGTATGGTCTAAAATGAGGTCACGGGGTCAAATATAAGAAAAACCTTGTAGACACTCTAGAAGCCATATTTTTTGCCCTATCAACCTGAAACTTTGTCAGAATGATTGTCTTGATGAAATCTCGGACGAGTTCGCAATTTGGTCAAGTAGGGTAAAAAGAAAAGGTCACGGGTCAAATATTAGAAAAAAATTGTAGACACTCTAGAGGCCAGCTTTTTTGCCTGATCAACCTGAAATTTTGTCAGAATGATTGTCTTGATGAAATCTCGGACAAGTTTGAAATTGGCTTAATTTGGTCCAAGATGAGGTTAGGGGTCAAATCTTGGAAAAAACCTTGTAGACACTCTCAAACCCGTATTTTTTGCTCAATCAACTTGTAAATTGGTCAGAATGATATTCTTAATTAAATCTAGGTCAAGTTCGAAATTGGGTCCAGTGGGGTCAAAAACGAGATCACTAGGTCAATTCATAGAAAAGCCTTGTAGACACTCTGGGAGCCATATTTTTTCTCAATTAATCTGAAAATTGGTCAGAATGGTCATCTTGATAAAATCTAGGTCAAGTTTGAAATTGGGTCAAGTGGGGTCAAAAACTAGGTCATTGGATCAAATCTTAGAAAAACCTCATAAGCAGTGTAGAGGCATCATTTTTTGCCCAATCAACCTGAAATTTGGTCAGAAATCCTCATCCTTTCTAAGTTTACTTTAAACAATTTTTGACAGTTCACTCAGGTGAGCGATTTAGGGCCACTATGGCCCTCTTGTTTAGGGTAAAATCTTGCCTAAGTTATAGTCAAAATTGTGTAAATTTTTACCTTTAGATTATGTATGCCTTGTTAAAAAGATCCTGTTTTGTCAAAAAGTAGGTGACTTAGTCAAATCCTTAAAAACCTTTATTCTTCTCAAGTACATATGATTCTAATTAAATGCCAGTTTTACATTAATGCCATAGTTGTTCTGAAAAGGTCGATGACAAAAGAAGGGAGTTCTTCAAAATCTTGCATAATTCAGGTCAGCGATAAAGGAGCATAACGGTTTACTTCTTTATCCAATATTATGAATAGTGAATGATTTATATTTACGCAATTTTAAGAAATAGTATATTATTTTATCATTGTGTGAGGGTGGTGTTAAACGAAATGGGATCCTAATAACTATAAGGCTATAACATGGTCGTCATCACTTTTAAAATCATCAGAGCATGTAATTGTAAAATGTCTTCAAAAACTGAACAGACCACTTTGATCCATGATAAAGCGGGCTTCAAGCCTATGTTCTATGACGTCATGTATACTAAGTGAAGTTATATGGCTATGCAAAGAGAAAAAAATATAGTAAATGATTGATATCCTGACACCTGACAAGCATTCGTTAGGCCATGGCAGTACGGGTCGTTTTACAAATTGCATAACGAATTTCGTGTAAACACCACCGACTGAATGCTATAATAGCACTTCATAAGGACATGCAAAGTTAAGTATTCTTTAATTGTTTAATTCTACCTGCTACTCTTCAAACAGGAAACCGAACAAATAGATGTTTTGTATCCCTTTTATATCTATTATATGCTAAACTTCAAAAGAAAGGTCACTTTAGAGTAAATTTATTCAAACAGAAATATATTGGTGAAAATACTTATTTTCTTTTTGACTTTCATTGATCAGTCATTTTCAAAATTGATGTAAAACACCAAAGGTAGCAAGAGTTGACATAACTGCGATACGTTCGTCAATAGCAAGCTCTAAGCATTGGACCCTAGGGTATGGCTAAACCAAACTCGCTCAAATCTAGACAGCTGTTGGCGATGAAGTTTCTGAGTTGATGCGTTTTTGTAAGATAATATGTTGAGTAGTTTTTTGTACTTGATCTGAGGCTATTAAAAAGATATTGGCGATCAAAACATTTTCTCGGAAAAGCGTGAGTTCAATCCCATTGTTGCCAATACGACATGTTTGTGTCATTTAAATATAATAAGGATATTGGTGAACAACTGCTATCCGTTACAAAGGCATGGTTGGTTCAAGTGCGAGAATTCTTTCAATTTTTTTTTTCTCCAATTATGCCCCTTTCAAAGAAGAGTGGTATATTGCTTTGCACTTGTCGGTCGGTTGGTCCGCCGGTCGGTCGGTTTGTCCATAGACCTTTATTTGTCTGGAGCATATCTCTAAAAGTATGCAAGCTAAAATCATGAAACTTAGCAGGTGGAAAGATATCTTTGAGGTGAAGTACATTGCAAAAGAACCGTCAATCTACTCATCATATTTTGTGAGTTAATTGTCCTTTAAATCATAAATGATAAGCTCTTATAAGGGGATCATTTATGTTTTACAAATATCTCTTGTTTGAAAAGATATCTGAGATCCCCTTGTGAAAAAAAACCAAAAACGATAATAAATACTTTTGTCTCTTTTAACACCAAGAAAATAGCAAACATTTGATTTTTGCAAAATTTCACTGACACGATATGCACAGCCCATTTAAGCAATGGCGCCAATGGGTATTTTTCTCAATTACGGAGACCAGTTATTTTTTATTGTGTTACGTGCCAATGTAACACGAACAAAGAAGCCAGCAACAAACTTTACAATTAACAATATTTATTGACAATAATACCAGAATTATTGACAACATGAAATTAATACAAAACCAATTTACAATACCTTGAATGTTTAATCCTAAAGTCTCAATTTTAGATCCAATTTATTTAAGTTCCTGGTCCACAAATAATAAGTCCAATAATATCTGAATTTAAAATCAAACACGCTTTCAAACACACTTTTAAGATAACAAGAAATCCCCTTTTAGTTTAACACAGTACTACTAAATGAAACCATAAGTCTAAATCAAGTGAACCAAGAATGCTGTAGGAATCCCTTTATATAATACTATAGAACAATCTGGAATAGTATAGAACATAAGAATACTCTAGAGTCTGAATCACCCTCCAAAAGGCCTTTCTAGAAAGATCTAAAATCTTCTACATCTATTACCTTAAAGTGTCAAGAGATATTGGAAAATCCCCAGACTAATTCTAAAAATAGACATGGTAAATACCATTCGGTTTATTAATAGATTATACATAACACTTTCCCCCTTGGAAAAAAAAGAAAGGTTTATGAAATAAATCTTTCTTTTTGAATTATCATTAGCATTTACAATGATAATATACATCACATAATTGTTAATATCATGATTCGTTGCAATATTTCAGCACACCTAGCATGAAAATACAAACAATTTTCATCAAAAGAATTGAAAAAGAGTTATATAAGCAAACATACATACATATATACAAAAATATAGTAAAATGTAACTGTTAAATTCAATGTTTTATTAAAGATATGACAATTCAAAATTTTAGACTCTTGACAGAGCATCTGGTATAATGTTGTCTTTTCCTTTAATGTGTCTTACATCAAGATCAAATTCTTGAAGTGACAAACTCCACCTCAATAATCTTTGGTTCTTACTCTTAAGTTTGTGAAGAAAACTTAAGGGATTGTGGTCACTGAATACAACTATAGGAGAAGTTGCAGATGTTAAATAAACTTCAAAATGTTATATTGCCAAAATCAGAGCAAGACATTCCTTTTCAATGGTGGAGTAGTTTCTCTGATGTTTGTTTAATTTTTTAGAATAATAACAAACTGGATGATCTATACCATCATCGTCTTCTTGCAAAAGAACAGCACCAATACCAACATCACTTGCATCAACAGCTAATTTGAAACATTTGTCAAAATCAGGTGCTGAAAGAACTGGTGTGCTCTTTAGTATGGCTTTTAAGCGATCAAAGGCAACTTGACAGTTATCATTCCATTTGAACTTAACGTTTTTCTTTAATAAGTTTGTTAAAGGTTCAGCTATTATAGAAAAATTCTTACAAAACTTTCTATAGTAGCCAGCCATACCAAGAAATCGCATCAGTTGCTTTTTAGTAGCAGGCACAGGAAATTCAGAGATAGCATTGACCTTAGATTCTAAAGGTTTAACTTGACCCTGTCCCACAAGATGTCCTAAGAAAGTAACAGTAGCATGACAAAATTCTGTTTTTCCAAGATTAATAGTCAATTTTGCATCACTGAGACGGTCGAAGAATTGTTTGATTCTTTGAAGGTGGTCACTCCATGTATCTGTATAGATGATGACATCATCAATGTATGCGTCACAGCCATCTAAGCCAGCTATAACCATATTTACCAGCCGCTGAAACGTCGCAGGAGAATTTTTCATCCCAAACGGCATAACTTTGTACTGGTACAGACCAGTTGGAGTAGCAAATGCTGATACTTCTTTAGCCCTATCAGTGAGCGGAACTTGCCAGAATCCTTTGAGAAGGTCAAATTTGGTGACGTATTTAGAATTACCGACTTTGTCAATACAGTCATCAATTCTTGGTATAGGAAAAGAGTCAGTTTTTGTCACAGAGTTCACTTTTCGATAGTCAGTACACATTCTGTATGTTCCATTTGGCTTTGGAACTAATATACATGGTGAACTGTAATTACTTTGGCTGGGTTCAATAAAATCATTCTCCAATAAGTAATTCACTTCATCTTGAAGGGCTTTTTGTTTCACTGGATTCATTCTATAAGGATGTTGTTTTATTGGTTGAGAATCTTCCACAATGACATCATGATATATTTTATCAGTTCTTGTGGGGATGTCAGGAAACAAGTGTTTATATTCATTAATCAACTGTTTCAGCTCTTCTCGTTGAGATGGCTCCAAATGTGAAAGTTTGTCGTCAAGATTCTTTAGTATTTCAGAGTTCTCAAGTTTAGGTGGACCAGGAACGGATTTTTCACTAAAGTCTGAATTAACTTCTGATTCAATCACATTTGATTCTTGTGGGACAGTGTTTACAACTGTAACCGGTTTTGAAATAGAGCTATCTCTGTCAAAATACTTTTTTAACATATTCACATGACACATTTGTTTATTTTTACGCCTTCCAGGAGTATTGATGATATAATTCAAATCACTTGTTTTCTTATCAATAGTATACGGGCCATAATATCTTGCCTGTAAGGGTCGGCCAGGTATTGGCAAAAGAGCAAGAACTTTATCACCTGGTTCAAATTTCCTATCAACACTATGCTTGTCATATCTTGCCTTCATTTTGCTCTGAGATGATTTAAGATTTGACCTAGCAGCCTCACATGCCCTAGACAGTTTATTTCTGAAGTCAGAAACATACTGTAATAAGTTCAAGGGTGTTTCATCATCAGCAAGAAATTTCTCTTTTAAGAGTGTTAATGGCCCACGAACAGAATGACCAAAAACTAACTCAAAGGGGCTAAAGCCAAGAGATTCTTGAACAGATTCTCTGACTGCAAATAATAGCAAATTAATACCTTCATCCCAATTTTTCTCAGTATCGAAACAATATGACCTTGTCATATTCTTTAGGGTCTGATGAAATCTTTCTAAAGCACCTTGACTTTCAGGATGATAAGCAGATGACCGATATTGCTTGATACCTAATTCATGCATAACCTGTTGGAATATGCCTGACATGAAGTTTGATCCTTGATCAGACTGAACTGATTTTGGAAGGCCAACAAAAGTAAAGAACTTGACAATAGCCTTAACGATTGACTTTGCCTTAATGTTTCTTAAAGGAATTGCTTCTGGGAAGCGAGTAGAAGCACACATAATTGTCAACAAATATTCAGAACCTGACTTGGTTTTTGGTAAAGGACCAACGCAGTCTATTATTATTCGACTGAAAGGTTCATCAAAAGCTGGAATGGGTTGTAACATAACTTGGTTAGGTTTCCCTACCATTTGACAAGTGTGGCAACTTTTACAATATTTGGAAACGTCCGATTTAAGTCCAGGCCAAAAGAAATGAGTCATAATCTTGTGATAAGTCTTGTTTACACCTAAATGACCAGACATTGGACTTTCATTTGCTATACTAAGTATTTCATGGCGATATGACTTTGGAACAACAATTTGGTGATGAACAGCCCAATCATCATCAGCTGAGACATCAAATGGTCGCCATTTTCTCATCAGAATACGATTCTTTTTATAGTAACAAACAGGATTCGGAGACATTTCTTTTTCGGGTAATGCCCTATCAATTAACTTTGAAATCTCAGGATCATTTTGCTGTTCCTGGATTAACTGTGACTTTGAATGCATTTCATGACCTTGGTCATTTGACCTTGGAGATGACTGACAAAGTTCTGACGAGTCTGTCTGAGTATCAGGCAGACTAAGATTAAAAGACTTTTTAATCTCGTCATTGAAATATTGACCAACAAAAGTATCAGTTAAGTCAATATCATTTGAATTTTTCAAGGAAGCTTTTTTAGCCATACCCCGAGTTACTGCACATGAAGGGTACAAATCAGGTATTTCCTGCAAAATAGGATCATCTGTTTCACCTACATTAGGTGTGTCAGTTACAAGAGGATTAACAACAACCTTATCTCCAGCTAAGTCATTGCCTAGCAATAAATGTACACCTTTAAATGGGAAAGAATGTTTAACACCAACAACCACAGAACCAATAACCAAATCTGAGGACAAATTAACCTTATGAAGAGGAACATTAATAACACCACACTCTACACCCTGAATAAGGACACTAGTACAAGACGAAGTCTTCTCAGAAAAAGGCAGAACATCTGCTAAAATAAGAGATTGAGAAGCTCCTGTGTCTCTTAAAATTTTAATAGGGGTAGGTGGACACATATCACCTGAAAGTGATACAAAACCATCCAACATGAACGGTTCAAAAATCTCCATACAGGAATCAGAATTTGGTTCTGCCTTAACAATTGAATTTAACTCAAAAGAAGGCTGTGATTTAGGCTGAAGGCTAGTGAGCCCTGTAGGTTTGGCTGTACTCAGTTCCTTCTTCCTTTTTAATCTAAAACATTCTGAAATAAGGTGACCTGGTTTTTTACAAAAAGTACAATGTACTCGAGATAAGGGATTTTGAACATTGGTTTCACCAGTAGACTTTGGTTTAGGTGAATTCGATTGACTAGACATGCTAGATGAATCACCAGACATAGATTTATTTTGGGGATGTGAGGAAGCAGGTTTTGCTTTATTAACAAAATAATTTTTGTGTGTAAGGTAGTAATCATCAGCTAAACGTGCTGCTTCATGTATAGTTTCAACATTTTTTTCATCTAAATGTGACTTAATGTCAGATTGAATGCAATTTTTGAATTGTTCAATTAATATAAGTTGTCTAAGATTATCATAATTTTGGTCTATTTTCTTAGAATAGCACCACCTGTCAAATAATTTTTCTTCATTTCTTGCAAATTCAACGTGAGTCTGGCCAGATTCTTTTCTACAACTTCTAAATTGTTGTCTGTATGCTTCTGGAACCAGCTCATAACCTTTGAGAATGAGTTCTTTTACAGTATTATAATCATTGCTTTGTTCTGTTCTAAGTTGCGAATAAATATTGCGAGCTTTTCCTACTAAGACACTTTGGAGAAGTAAGGTCCATTGCTCCTTTGGCCATTTCAAGTTATTTGCAACTTTTTCAAAATGTTCGAAATATGTATCAACTTCATTTTCTTGAAATGGTGGGACAAGCCTAAAATGTTTTGTTACATCAAAATGGTCATTATACATATATCTAGGCTGATTTGCTCTATCTTGAATTTCTAATTCTTTTAATCGTAATTGAAATGCTCTTTCTTCTCTTTCCCTCTCTCTTTCTATTTCTCTCTCTTCTCTTTCTCGCTCTTCCTTTTCTCTTTCTCTTTCTCTTTCCCTTTCTTCCTTTTCCCTTTGAAATTGCCTTTCTCTTTCTTTTTCTTCAATTTCTAAGTGTGCTCTTTCTCTTTCAATTTCCAATTCCTTCTCCCTTAGTTGAAGTTTTAATAGTTCAAGCTCTCTTGAGCTTGCAACTGATGGAACATCAACAATGAGAGATAGTGCCTTTTCATCAAAAATGTCCTCATCAACAAAATATTGAATCAAAATATTCTTAATTTCATGCTTTCGCAATGAGGACTTGACTTCTTTTAATTCATAATGCTTGGCAAGATTGAGCAAATCAGACTTTTTACCCAAATTCAATAGCTCCACGGAAGGTTCGTGCGTAAATTTTTCTAAGTCAAAAGACATGGTAGCTTGTTGCTGTATTCAAATAAGAATGTAAGATTATGATAAATAATAGTGAAAGTACACTCTAGATTTATTAAAATTGAAATATGAAATTAATTTCTTAAATAATTTTGAACAGCAGATTTAATTACAGAATTTGTTTGATTTGTTTTGTTTTGTTTGTTTGTCTGATGTTCGTATCCCGGACGAGCCCCCAATATGTTACGTGCCAATGTAACACGAACAAAGAAGCCAGCAACAAACTTTACAATTAACAATATTTATTGACAATAATACCAGAATTATTGACAACATGAAATTAATACAAAACCAATTTACAATACCTTGAATGTTTAATCCTAAAGTCTCAATTTTAGATCCAATTTATTTAAGTTCCTGGTCCACAAATAATAAGTCCAATAATATCTGAATTTAAAATCAAACACGCTTTCAAACACACTTTTAAGATAACAAGAAATCCCCTTTTAGTTTAACACAGTACTACTAAATGAAACCATAAGTCTTAATCAAGTGAACCAAGAATGCTGTAGGAATCCCTTTATATAATACTATAGAACAATCTGGAATAGTATAGAACATAAGAATACTCTAGAGTCTGAATCACCCTCCAAAAGGCCTTTCTAGAAAGATCTAAAATCTTCTACATCTATTACCTTAAAGTGTCAAGAGATATTGGAAAATCCCCAGACTTATTCTAAAAATAGACATGGTAAATACCATTCGGTTTATTTATAGATTATACATAACAATTGCCACATACCAAAGAACACCAAACGTATCTCAATTTTCACTCCATTCTACAAGTCTAGGTGTTGCGAGTCTTCTTTTAGGTTCAGTAAAAATAAAATCACTCATTTAATTACTGGACAAATCTAAACAAGGATTTCAAATTGAGGGTACGTTGTTTTGGTCACCGTCGTCCGGGGACAATATGGCACTTTTTCAGCGCGTATTCTGTAAGTCTATTATAGATATGTGATCCAGCACGCGAAAAGGGACAATCTGTATAGTGTGTAGATACTAGTCAGACTGCACGTTTTTGGCGAAGGGGGTATAGTAATTACTACCGTCCGTCATTCCGTCATTCCGTCCTTCCGTTACTAAACTTGTCCGGAGCATATCTCCTAGAGAGTAAAAGCTATCAACTTGAGACTTTATAGGTGGATAGATCTCATACAGGAGAAGTGCAGTGCACAAGAACTTCAACTCTCGCTTGCTTAATTTAGGAGTTATTGCCCTTTGTATTTTTTTATTATTAGATTTTGTCCGAAGCATATCTCCCGAAGTATAAAAGCTTTAAACTTGAAACTTCTATAGGTTAATAGATCTCATTGAGGAAAAGAGCAGTGCACAAGAACAACAACTCTTGCTTGCATAATTTTGGAGTTATTGCCCTTTGTTATTTAAGGTACTTAGATTTTATACGGAGCATATTTTCTAAAGTATAAAAGGTATCATCATGCAACTCTATAGGGGTTAGATCTCATAGAAGAAAAGTTCAGTGCACAAGAACAACAACCCTTGCTTGCATTAATTTGAATTTATTGCCCTTTGTTATGTAAAATACCTGGATTTTGTCCGGAGCATATCTGCTTATGTACAAAAGCTATCAACGTGAAACTTTATGTTGGATATGTCTCAGTGAGGAGAAGTGCAGTGCACAAGAACAACAACTACTGCTTGCATAATTTTGGAGTTATTGCCCTTTAATGTTTTAAACTCTCACCTTTTGTCGGGGACATATCTTAAAGTATAATAGCTATCAACTTGAAACTTCATAGGTAGATAGTTCTCAATGAAGAAAAATGCAGTGAAGAACCACTTAACGCCATACTTGCATAATTTTGCAGTTATCGCCCTTTATCATTGTAAAGACATAGATTTTGTAGGGGGCATATCTCTTGAAGTACAAAAGAATCCTGAGTTTATTAGGCTTCAGTTTACTATCAAGCTGTTATCGCGGGGGAAGGCCATGTCCGACATGGCTCTTGTTTGAATCTAAAATAATCAATTTATCTTACAGTGAAAAAATCTTAAAAATGCGACTTCTGATTGTTCTATTCTTTACCCAAAACTCAGACAAGACCGTAAAAATTAATCTCTCGGTTAAGGACTGTGGTTTACGACCCGGATGTGGTATCCACTGTTTTATTCAAGCTGTGAATGCAGCATCCATGTTCGCCAGATGACAATAAAGAATCTCTTTTCAAACTAATTATTCGCTGGGGGACCTGAGTCTCGCAACTGCAGCTTACTGGAGGCCCAGTCCCACTATCAACCGAACACAAAACGAATGCTTAACGGACACACAGAAGAGCGCGATTTTCACTGTTCTCATACACTTGATAACTAGAAAGCCATGAATGCCTTGAGTCGCTCCACATGCTTGAAATTCTTGTAAAGCAATAAAAGTTTTGACTAGATTTTTAGATAATTTGGATTCTACTGATGTTGAAAATGATTTTCAAAGTTTCATCTATATAACATATAGAGAAATGTCATCCGCCCATAAAATGCATATTTACATCTGATCACAATATTTTTTTGTATACTGATTAAGGGTCACTCAAGGATCATTCATGTAAAATTTCATTGGTATTCATCAATTACATTCTAGGAAAATGATTTTCAAAGTTTCAACTATATAACACATAGAATATTGATATCCGCCCATAAAATACATATTTTTAATCTGATCACAATAATGTTTGGTAGACTGTTAAAGGATCACTAAAGGATTATTCCAGTAAAATTTGGTTGATATCCATTGGTTAGATTCTGAGAAAATGATTTCCAAAGTTTCCACTAAATAACATATTGAGAAGTGATCTCTGCCCGTAAAATACATAATTTTCATCCGATCACTATAATTTTTGGTAGAATGATAAAGGGTCACTCAAGGATGATTCCAGTGAAATTTGGTTGATATCCATCACTTACGTTCTGAGAAATTGATTTTGAACGTTTCCAATGTATAACATATAGAGAAATGACCTCCGCCCATAAAATGCATATTTTTCATCCGATCTCAATAATCTTTTGTAGACTGATAATTGGTCACACAAGGATCATTCATGTAAAATTTCATTGGTATCCATCAATTAGAATATGAGAAAACTCACTTTTTACCATATTTGGAAATTAGCCACGCCCATTAAATCCATGTTTTCATTGGATCAAAAGTTTTTGAACAACTTTGAAAGAGGGTCACCCAAGTATCATTCCTGTGAAGTTTGGTTGAAATTCATTTAGTAGTTTCCGAGGAGAAGATTTTTAAAGAAAAAGTTCACGCACGGACGCACTGACGCACGGACGGACTGACGCACGACGGACACAACGCCATGACAATAGCCCCAGTGGCTTTAATAATAATAATAATAATAATAATAATAATAATAATAATAACCTTATTTAGCGAAGGTAGCTTATTAAGAAAACATAGTACATAAAACAATAGTACAGTGATTTACTTATTTTCAATAAGGCCTTCGGTTAACCGTGAAATTCAAGAAACAGTCATTCTTACATTAATCACACACACAAGCAGATGTACACCGACACGCGCACGCACACACACACGCGCGCGCAAGCACACACGCACACGCAAACACACACGCACTCGAGCACGCACACATACACACACACACTCAAAAAAACACACACACACACACAGACGAAAATTACACACATGTACACACTCATACACAGGAATTTGGACACACACGCTGATTAAAAAATTATAAAAGAAATAATCAAGTGGTTGTTTTGTAGCAATATTAAGAAAAGTCATTCACAGTAATCAAATAGCTTTTTAGGCTTTTTTTTAATCTAGCTATGTTAGTAATGGATCTAATGCTTAACGGAATTGAATTCCAGTATTTCATACCACACACAGAAATTGATTTTTTGATATACTCGGTTTTTGAAATATACTTATGAGTAATTTCATTATTTGTTTCGGATCTTAGTGTGTAAAACCGGTTCCTGCTTAGATTGAAAAGATTCGACATGTATGATGGAGTTAATCCGTTAATAGTTTTATAGACCATCAAAACGGTGAAGTATACACAACGAGTCTTGAAAGTTAGCCATTTTAGAGAGACTAAATTATCTTTGGAACAAGACCTTGTTGGCTTATTGAGAATCAATCTTGCTGCTCTTTTTTGGACTTTTGTTAATCTATTCATAAAAGAAGAATTGCATTGACTCCATGTTATACAACCGTAATCAAAATATGGTGTTATATACGAATTATAAAATCTCTGCTGCATTTCCGGTGTCAAAAAATATTTTATTCGTTTGAGTAAATGTATTTTAGATGACAATTTCGCACAGGTATTTTCCACATGAGTTTTCCAAGACAGTGTTTTATCTATATACACTCCTAACAATTTTTGCGTTGGAACATTTTCTATTACACTATCGGATGTATGTAGATTGAGATTTTGAGTGTTTCTAAGTCTATTATTACTCCCTATCAGCATACAGGTTGTCTTTTGTGGATTCAGAACCATGTTATTTTTTACACACCATTTCTCCACTTTTAAAAGATCATTTTGTAAAACTTCGTTGATTTGTTTGATACAAGAACTAGACTCGTGTAAAATTGCGTCATCGGCATACATATCGAGTCTTGAAGACACATTAATTGGCAAGTCATTCATGTAAAGCAAAAACAAGATAGGGCCGAGAATAGATCCCAGAGGGACCCCAGATAAAACTAGTCTTGCATCAGACGCGACCGTTCCATGTTTGACAACTTGGAATCTACTTTTTAAATATGAATTGAATAGCTTGTAAGAATTTTCCGAGAAGTGATACAATTTCAACTTGTGCAAAAGTATTTCATGATCAACGAGATCGAACGCTTTTCTAAAATCAAGAAAAACAGATCCAATTACATTTTCATTATCAATGTCAGTTAACCACGTATCTATCAAGTGGATAAGGGCTGTTTGGCATGAATGGTTTGCTCTGAAGCCTGACTGCCGTGAATATAATATATTTGTTTTCTCTATAAAATTATTAATTTGGTTAGCAATATGTCTTTCAAATATTTTTGACATGGTTGGTAGTATTGAAATCGGTCTGTAATTATTAGGGTCCTCTTTATCACCGCCTTTAAAAATAGGTGTCACATTAGCTTTTTTGAAATCTGTAGGAAAAATGCCATTTGAAATACATTTATTTAAAATACAGGATATTGGTGTTGAAATGAAGTCTTTACATAATTTCAATATGTTAGCACCGATATTGTCGCAACCAGATGATTTTTTAGAGTGTAAATTTTCAATAATATATTTAACCTCTAATGGTGATATGAATCCTATATTGAAATACATATCCAAAAGTTTTTCGTTTAAATAAGATTCTAAGGTTTTAAAGTTTGAAATGTCTAATGGACTTCTATCAATTATGTTTGAAATATTGGAAAAATGTTTATTCAGCTCATTAACGATTGACTCTGTACCCTCTACCAAAATGTCATTTACACGTAAACATGACGGTACTTTTTGAATAGGAGCAGTATTATCCGAAATAGTTCTCAAGTTTTGCCATAAGATTTTTTGGTCAGTCCGATTCTTCACAGCATTGTTTAAACATTCTCGTTTACTTTTTCTTATTATCGAGTTTACTTTATTTCGCCAGATTTTATACATTTTCCAGTTGTTTGTGCGTTTAAATTTATCCCTTACATCTATAGCATTTTTAATTTCATTATTATACCAATCTGGTTGTTTTGGTCGCTTAACTCGCTTTTCTTTAATTGGTATGTGTTTATTAAGAAGGGTATTCAGGCGATCATAAAAGTACTCCAGTGCGTGATTTGGATCAACGATTATTTCTAGCACATCAAAATTGATGCATGACAGATCGTGTAAAAAGGGGTCAATTTCTAACCTTGAAAAACACCTGTAATTTATTGTTTGATTGGCTTTTGTATTTTTAAATAAATGATTACATTTAAATGTAAATCCGATTGGATAATGATCACTTATACCTATTTTAGGAATAATCGTTTCGGAGATAAATTGAGGACATGTACTGTATATATGATCAATTATGCTTTCTGAATTCTTCGTTTTCCTTGTTGGAGTTTTGATATGTTGATGAAGACCTAAGTCATTTACTAATTTCGACCATTTTGAATTATTATATGTACCACTTGATGAAATATTTATGTTAAAGTCTCCTGCAATGATGAAATCCAGGTTACTGTTTTCTGCGTTGTTTAATTGATTTTCATACATGTCAATCCAATTTTGACCGCTACTTGGTGGTCTATATATGAAACTTAATAAAATGGGTTTACTATGTGACAACTTTATTTCAATCCAAATACATTCAATATCGCCGAATTCTAAGTCCAATCTTCTTCTATATTGTACTTCATTTGATATGTATACTATTAATCCTCCAACAAGTTTACCTTTTCTGTCTTTTCTTTCAATTTTGAAGCCATTGATATTTATTCGCGAATCTTCCTAAATCTACCTAAACCTAATACATTAATTCCGTCCTCTGTATTTTTTCATCCAAAGCGGATAAGAGTTCCGAGGATTCCTAACGGATGGATTGAGGATATAGCTAAAGTTTAGCGGATTGTATCGGATACGTTGCGTTTGTTCCTCGTTATTTCTCATTTATATCGCACATAGCGGTAAGTTTATCCGCTCTTCAAGTTTTGTGCAACTCAAAACTTTGTGCGCAGATGAAATCACAATCGACGAACGCTCGACGGACAAAGCGTTTGCAAAGCGTATGTAAAGGGTAAGAAACAGATCCAAAACGTCTTTTCAACGGGTGTAAATATTCCCATGCTTTTAATTCCCTAATGCATCCGTGTGTGCAGTGGGACCGGGCCCTTAAAGGTCGGTCATTCTCTTCGAATATGTATAAGAAGAAACCAAATTATCCGGACAGTCTTTGGCTTTCTAGATATTGTTTTTGTTAATTAACCTTTGACAAAATACATATTTAACTTATTAATTTAGAAAAAATGCAAATACCGATTTTGGCGGGTTGAAAAGGGGTTTGGCTCTTATTGACGTATCGATGCCATCTGAACGTTCTTCAAACATTTGTTTTTGCGTTTAAGTCAATGCCCGTATTTCAAAGATAAGTTTCGTCAATTATTGTGAGATGTTTTAAGCAGAGCCACAATTCGCCAAAATCTCGTGTCCACAGTTTCATTTACGCCCAAGTGGATGCGGATTAAATCCATTTTTAATATTGATGTTCAAATGCTTAGCAAGTCCAACATTGATTTAACAAAACCTCAAAATGAACCCAAGCTAGTTCCATTCGTTTTTTTTTGATAACACATATCATATGATATATAAAAAAAACTATGAAACTCTACGAGGACAAATTATCAGTTGTAATTGAAAATTTTATAATCATACATGTAATTCAAATGATATATCCATTCATTTAAGACCTCCAAACATTCTCTTAGTTGCTTAACTACTCGAAAAAAATGGTACAAAATCGCGTACGAATTGCCGTTTCTTTATATGGAAATCACGAGTTCTATGTCGCAGTCATGTGATCTGTGTTTCAAGAAATACGTCGCGATTCTGTCGACCGTTTTGGTAGACTAGTCCTACTACCGACTCATGGATGATAAACGACAGTGTGACCAGTCTACCGTTTTTGAACACCTATCTACCATCTTCCCTCGGCGTACTTCCGATGTTAATCTTTGAATACTGGATTGATCGAAGGTGTCCCGATCGCTGTCGCGTGCGATATAACAATGAGTTTGCAATCATTTAAAATGATTAACCTATTTATATATATCTGAACTTGCTTGCCTACAAATGAACCAAATGAACCAAATAACATTGCAAGTGACGTCATTGTTTGTTTACATTGCTGTGTGTGTTGAAATTATATTGTTAATTCAATTGCGAATATATCACTATTGAAATTAGCACAGTCGGTAAGACACTTCCTACATATAAGGATAAGATACAGGAACGAACCTTCATCAAAACCTTGTGGAACCTCTAGAGGTCATATATTTAGCCGAAACAACTTAAAAATACTTATGATTTAATAAATAAAATTCCACAGGGAATCCATGTTACTCAATTTTATTTCCATAAACACTGTCTTTCACTTTCACCCAGATCAGCCAACAACTTTATCTTATCTACTTTTGTTCTATCTGGAATAAATTTGAGGCCCTTTGATAGTAAGTTTATTTGGTCATTAGTGAGTTCATATTTTGATACATTAGTAATTGTGTCAGCCCTAGCAGCGTTATTGTTAAGCGAATTTTCTTCTTTCATCCCTAGCTTCTTCTGGCCATTTTTTATCTTATTGTACTTACGTTTTGTCTCATCTGAACGTTCATGTGGTGAATGCACTTATATGCGCACCCTGTGACAAGACAATTTACGTAGGTGAGACGGAGCGATCGGTGAAGGAGCGAATAACTGAACACAGATGTGAAGTTTGTGGTGTTACAGTGTGTAGGCAGTGAAGGGAAAGCATATAGACAGTTAGTCGAGGACAAATTGGTAATAAACTAGGGACAAAATTCCCATTCGGAAGTAATGTACCAACTGGTGTTAGTTATTGATAATGTGCATTTGAGAAAACAAAAGAAACCCAACCCCTGCTGCATTTCGATGGCTCGGCGTGGAACGGTTGTAACTCCCTATAAGTTTATAGGGAGTTGCAGCAGTTTCGCGCTGGGCCATCGATTATGACTAAGTCTCCTTTCTGGCAATATGAGCTAACCTTGTTGACATAAAATGTTGCACTGGTGGTCTATCCTATTATCGTACCCACAGCTTTATTCAAGCTGTGGATACGCTATTGGAGTAGCCGACCATAGCTTTCTCCCTCCCCTTGTTTTATTCGAGCTGTAGTTGTGTTGTTTTAAAATCTGATTAGAGAATAATTAATTTTATTAATAGGGATTTTTGCTTAACAGTTTGTAAATTTTATCAACTTTTAGGTTCACAGTCTAAAGATTTTGTTGTATAGGGATGAGTATAATTCGACATTTTTTTTAGGTTGTTGACCCCTGATGATTGCGCAACGTTTCGGGGTTTTTGGTCTTTCGCAGTCTTGACCAAGGTTTCCTAATAGATAATTAGGAAACATTGGGGAATGATATTGGGGTTTGTTGCTTACGGGGCGTTGCGGGTGATTATGGATCTGCTACTTTAAGTGAGATCAAACTAACCGTTAATTAGTAGGTATCTTAAATTGATCCACGATTATTTCGACTTTTACGTGGGTGATTATGGGAGTAGTTGTAATTATGATAATTATTGTCATTATTTATCATTTTTATTATCTGTTTAAAACACATTTAGGCTACATGCTCCATCTTGACAAATTAAGGAATTAAGAAATACGTGAAGGAAGTATCTAAATATTTTTAAAGTAAGACTCATTTTTATGGAAAAAAAGACAAGCAGCCTTAAGAGAATGCTACTTATAATCGGGTTTTACGACAAGCTGATGGTAGAACTTCAAGACAAATATGCAGCGGAACTTTTACATTTTCGTTGAATACTGAAACGCTGTCATACGCCAGAAACACGCTGGCAACGCGCTAGACACACGTTCAGTACGCTGGAGACACGCTAGAAACACGTTAAACTTTGGACAAACGTGTTTCTAGCGTGTCCGTAGCGTATTTGAACGAGCTCCTAGCGTGTCTCTAGCGTGCTGAGCGTGTTAGGAACGTGTGCGGATCGTGTTTCAACACGTTCGGCACACGTTGAGAAAATTTTGTGAATGCACAAATTTTAAGAGATATTCGCAACGTGTGCCAACGTGTTACAGCGTGCCGATAGCGTGTGTGGAACGTGTCCATAGCGTATCCGACGTGTTTTCAGCGTGTTTTAAAAAATCCAACACGTTCCGCACATGCTGGCTAAAACGTTAAGGTGTGACAGCCTCATAAAAACGTTAGGGTATGACAGCCCAATAACAGCACAAACAGATGCCAAAATGCCAAAAACCGTGTGAGCTCCAGTCTTCTATATTAAAGGTCAGACTTTTTTATAAAGAATGTTCCCAGTCACCTGTTCGTGTATATAATGTGTTTTTTTAATATATATATTTTGCTGCCTCACTTTAAAATGGGCCTTTCAAAATTCTGTTGATTTCATACAGGCACATTCATTCTCACTTTGTTGGACCAAATTATTAATGCTCACCATATGGAGAAGATTATCATCAGCAATTAACGTAGGTATGCGTCTGTATAAAATCTACAGAATGTTTTAAGGGGCGGCGGGCGTTCAACTCATTCCAACATCGCAGTACTTTCAGTGCTTTGATATTTTATGTGAATGGATCGAATTCGTGATCTCTAACATCGAGCTTTTCGATGCATATTTGTATTATTATGTTGTGACTATGAGCCTATGTGCTTAATGTCGAAATAAAGAATGATATGTTATGTTATGTTATGTATGATGTGACGTCTCAAAAATAAAGACAGAATTAAACCCTGTACCTGATGGTAAAAAGACCGACGCGCTACCACTTACACTGTTGAAAAAATAATCATGTCATATGAATACTCCTAACATACTCACACTTCCGAGTTTGCGAATTGATGCAATAACTTACGCGTAGCTTTAGATTATCTACCGGGTAAACCTTTCACTAACCATGCAAAAGGATATAAATAACAAATTGTTTAGTTATTCTTGCATTAAAATCCATGTCATCAATGGTAAGTATAGTCCGTTTGACTTCTATATGGACCAACCTTTTCATCAATAACATAAAATTGCGCTTGAAGGAAGGATTTGTATGTGGTGATATCTTAATTTCATCTTAATACCATTCCAAAATTATTTTTTAAATATAAAATGGTTTCAAAAAAACAAACGATTTTGTCTATCTTGTTAATGTTAATATTTTCGCATTTTCCGCTCTTAAACACGAGGGTAAATGAAGGCTGTTTAGTACTAAGAAAATGTAAAAATATAGTAAAAAAAAACGTGGTTTTATACAAATCATTTGTCAGAAGAAATGTCCATTGTTCCTTATTTGGAATTGCTAATTAGCATATTTAACTTAAAAATCACATGATTTGTACTGTTATTACTCTCCTGCTTGTCTGGTTTTCCTCGTGAAAATCCCAAAAACTTTGTCAAATAATACGTTTTGATTGGTCTGTATATGTGAATATGGGGTTCTTCTCAGAAAAGATAAAAACAACAATCAATTATCTTGTCAAACGTTTTTTTTTTAACAAAGAGAAAATAAACTCAGAGTTTATATCTTTAGTAAGAAAATATTTTTAACAAAATTAATTTTATAGAAATGCTCACTTTAGTACTTAAACAAATCTCTTAAAATCATGCACTTTTGACTGAGCCCCAATGCAAATAAGAACTATTTTTGGATAGACAATTCGCTGTTCCGTTTAATACAGATGCACGAAGGTATGAAAGACTGAGATTTAACATGTAGACGGACGGACAAAATCATTATTTACATTAAAAAATTCTGACTTTCTTCATGGATGGAAAATCAGATATGACGAGGAAAAATACGTTTCATTAATTCTATTCTGAGATTTTCGACAAAATGATGGTCCATTAAGAAGTCAAACGGTCTATAAATATAGCAACTTCAAACACTCAAAGATTTGCAATAATTATTCGTATAATGCTCGTGAGAGAGGAAACTATCCTATATATTTTAACGGATATATAAGAAAAAATGTGTGTGCCTTTTGTATTTATTTCTCCGACTAGGGGAGATCTAAGCATGTTACTTAACATAATAAAAAATGAATTTGTGAAGTAACTTTACAACATGTTTTCAAGATCGTCGACTTATTTTAAACGAGTGTTGACAAAGATAAAATTGAGATTTATTACTCTTTATAGCTTTTCTTTGGGAAAATATAATCAAAGAATCTTTTACTAAATATTTCAAATGATAAATCATCGTATTTTATAAACATTTAATGAATAATTATCATATTTTGTATAAACGACAGTCTACCTAACCGTGTCACTGTATATAGTCATTTAAATATGTTGAGAAGGTCGAATGCGTACTCCAGTTCATCTGCAATAACCTCAAATTTTTACTATTAAACAGTACAATTTTTAAACGGAAGATCAAATCTAAAATAATCAAAACACTGATAGAACTGATGGTGAGCTATTCTGATGGAATTCTAAAGTGATATATTGAATGCGTTGAGAAAAGAGAGATGTAAATAAATAATTAAAGGAAAGTGTCTCGACTATGTCGGCATTTTAAATTTGATTTGCATATCGAATTTGTTCTCAAGTATAACAATGAAAAAGAAAAAAAAGGCAGACTACTTAACAGGAATTATAGTGTGATTTTGTTTGGGTTCCGTTGATGTTGTTTTAATCTACATTTCTGTTCATAATTCAAACGGAATTTGATATTATTTGCTGAATTATTTAATGAATATTTGATGGTTTTTCAATTATCTTATGCTCCGAGTGGCAGCGTTGTGCTTCTTTAATGTCGTAATATTAGCTTGCATTAAAAACTTTTCAAATGTCATAATTTTAAATACAATATTCTTTCATTAAAAACAGAGAGAGAGAGAGAGAAAGAGTGAGAGAGAGAGAGAGAGAGAGAGAGAGAGAGAGAGAGAGAGAGAGAGAGAGAGAGAGAGAGAGAGAGAGAGAGAGAGAGAGAGAGGGGAAAGAGAGAGCTACAGACATAGACAGACGGATAGACAGAGACAGACAAAGTGAGACAGAGAAAAGAAAACAGGCAACTATAGAGTCTAGACTATTAATTGTTTTCTTACCTCAAAAAGCAATCAGAAAGGAGATTCAATTTTAACATTTGGAACTCATATTTTACCAAATAAAACAGCAGTCTTTTTGCATTTTGACTATGAAACGTAATCCGCTATAGCTCCGAAACTTTAACGACCGAAATAGCGCCCCCATCCTCCGAATTAAAGACCGCTGTTTCGTCTTCAAACCAAACGTTATAATCACCGGGTTTTGGTCTCTTTCGGTAATATGCAGACTTTTTTTGAAAGAATGATTTTTTTATACCATTGCGTAAAAAAAAAGAATTAAAGAAAAACAATACGATTTATTTAGGTAGGTATTTCGTACAGCTAATGGATTATCCAAATATGTCGCAGTTTTAATTCTATTGCTCCTATTTATCGGTGGAGAATCATAAACCTTAGAGGGTAGAAGATGAAAGCTATGTAAGGATTATGCAAATATTTTTTCTGGTGCGAGAAATACCAGAAATCCACGTCTATGTACGCCGGTCCACAGGCGATTATTTCGCAATCCAAATTTCGTCTTAAATGTTATAATATTAACATATATGGCCAAACTCAGATTATGTAAAGATCGCATGTTTTCAGTCACCGCGATTTTACAGAAATAAAAAGGCACAAAAAAGATTGTATATTTAAAACACGTGTCGAATAATTCTTGAAACCCGTCTGGAGTTTGTTGTATAACCCTATTGCATAAACCACAGATGTCACTAGACTGGTTACCGTTTCTAATTCTACAAGGTGTACAGATGTGTACAGTAAATACAAGTTCAGGAGGTCACGACTTAAAACACATATTTCCGGCAAATTACTACAAGTTGCAATAGCAAGGGCTTAGATCAAAAACATAGTATCTGTCTATGCAGTGTATATGTTACAGTGAATATGTAAAATCAGTGATTATGTAAAATAACTGAAAATTTTATGCATTTCTTCTTAAAATAGAAGAAAATAGATAATGATTTGAAAATATAGAACATCTATCATTTTAAATAATACTGTATTACCCTGTTTTATCACAAAAATTCTATTATTTCATATATCATCTGAAAATTTCAGTCATTTCATAAAACAACTAACGGAATCAGCGATTTTACAAAATCCCTGAAATTTTCAGATATTTTACAAAATCACTGATTTTACATATTCACTGTAACATATAGACACAAACTTTGTTTTGTTGTAAACTATCGACAATCTTACTCAGACCATCAATTTGCCCGGTTTAACATTGGAACTTCATTTTGTATTTTAATGAGGAATTTGCATTGTCATCACTTGATGAAGAATTCTAGTATCACGCCATTAACGAAATAAACAATGATTTTGCGGAGAGAAGTCTTGAGAAATACTAAATCGAATCAAGCACTACTTTATTTCGAGGCTATTAAAGCCGCTCTTTCACAGATTGGGAAAATGGGATTTTTGAATTTTTTTGAAAAATACATCGGAAGCAACGATCTCATCATGTTGAATCCTTTAAAATAATAAGCTTCAATCTGGTAATGCATGAAAAGAAAGGCCGATATTCCTGAATTTAGCAAAATTCATTCTGAAAAAATAAAGCATTTACTAACGCCTTAAACATTCTTCAATTTCGAGCCAACTATTTACGCCTGTGCATTTGTTTTGTGTTTGTCCTATTCAATCAAAGATTAAGGTTTAAGTATTTGACAGCTGGAAACTTCATATAAAACATTCAAAAATGAAAGATTATACGCGGAAAAGAACGACTTTGAAATTTATAAACTGGAAATTAATAGACTGGATCCCTTACTGATCTTTTCGCTTCAAAAAAAATAAGTTTCAAAATTATTGAAATATGTTATTTTTCCTGCTTATACCATTGGGCCATTCTCAAACGTCTAAAAACACACACATTTCCAAATCAAAGAACAATGTTTGTATTTTTCTATGAAACACTGTGAAAGAGCACCTTTAAGATCTTACAGGGTGTTCCATACATAGTAACACTGGTGAACGAAAACTTTATTCACCAAAAGTGAGTTTATCAATAATCTACTGTTAATCTATCTCTATTCCTCGATAAAACATTGAAAAAATATTAAAGAATTTTCCTTATTGTTAGATGTTTTAACCAAGAAATGTATAGAGAATTTCAAGTAAGGAAAAATGATTACCAGGCGTTGATTTTTATGATGTAGTGGCAAATGTTTTACAACTGTAAGCGGTCTATGACTTGTACTAAAACTGATTAACAAGATTTGAACAAACTTAAATGGTGTTTATACGGTAAGTAGTCTTATTCATTTTAACACGGGGATAAGTTTTCGCATTATTTATGCATATATATTTTTTGTGTAAACAAAAGAGCCACATTTTAAATTCATGTGGCAAAGCTGTCAATAAAATATCAAATAAAAAATTGCAAGAAAAAAAATATTCAGATCAACTTTGCAATGTTAACCCCCAACATTTTTGTTTCTCTTTTTGTACCATCTATTTGTTGGTGTTATTTCAAACGACAAAAAGGTGGCAAATTGGCACAAAATAAGCCCGTCATACAGATTGATGTAACTTTTGATTTAAAAAAGAATTGGGGTAATTTTGAATAAATATCTCTTGGCCAATTTATGTGTTGACAGAGAGATGGTTAAATGTAGTAGGAGTATAATATACCATGATCATTGTTCGTATACTTTTAGAGATATTCTTCGGACAAGATCCAAGTATGAAAAAGGGGTGGGGGTGGCAATAACTTAAAAAAATAAATCAGGTAGAGTTATGATTCTTTTGCACTGCACTCCAACTTATTGAGATCCATTACCCCTAAGTTTCATGATCATAGCTCAAACAGAGACCGGACAAGATCCAATTATGATAAAAAAAAAACGAAGGGAAATAATTTGAAAAAAAAAAACAAAAAACAAAAAAAAAAAAAAACAAAAAAAAAAACCCCAGAGTTTCTATGGTTCTTTTGCACTGCACTCCAACTTAATTCGATCTTTGAACCATAAGTATCATGATCATAGCTCAAACACTTTTAGATCTATGCTCCGGAGAAAAAACATGTATGAAAAAATCAAAGGGCAATAAACTAAAAATATGCCTGGGAGAGTTGTAGTTCCTGTTCACTCCAATTTCACATGAAGAGATCTACCTACCCACGAAGTTTTATGAGCATAGCTTGTATACCTTAAGAGATATGCTCCGGACATAATCCAAAACAACAAAGGGCAAAAACTTAAAAAAAAAAAAAGATAGAAACAAGGTTCTTGTGTACTGTACTTCCGTAATCAGAAGAATATACTTGCCGATTCTCAAGTAAATCGGACATAAGGTAACAGAGTAATGTTCCGAATAAAGACGTTGAAGCCGCCCGCACTCCAGGACGCCATGGGTGATGATCCCATTATACGACCCGTCTTTTACGGGCGTACAATAATTATTCAAGCTCATTGGGTCCTTAGAAACTGGATGAAAGGGTTGCCGTGCCGAGAGGTCCATCAACTGACCATAAGTGGTGTTTTTATACAAACAGATTGTTCTTTCTATAAAATTTCGAATGACCGACCATAACACTCATATACATCGGGATGACTTTTGACCTCTGTTCAGGCTATTATCAAAATGATTTCGTGGATAGTTAACCTTAAAGTAGTACCCGAAGCTAGAGTTTCGACATTCAGGTCACGCATCTAGGATTTGACTTTAGTAATATATTACAGTTACATTTAAGACATTGTGAAATTAACCGTCATTCCGATCAAACCACTCTAAATCACTCAATCAACGCTCCAATCGCCCCAAGCACTCATTTAATTTCATTCCAAGTTATTCATAATGTAAAATTCACGATATTACTGACTGTAGTAATGTGAACAGTCACGCGAAATAGGACCAAGTAAAATATATAGTTGAAATAGAGATCGGTTAGAGTACAGGCCTACCATAGGTCGCGTCATGAGTCATAGATCTAATTTTTGAACTGGGGACCAGATTAGAAATTGTAATCAAATTCGCAAAAATGATTCGTAAATTCCATTTAGTAGTATTACACAATTTCTTTCCTCAAACAGTGACTACTTGATTCTCATTAGAGCAGCTGATAGTCTTTTTGACACACTATGAACCTAATTGCTCACGATAAGCTGCTATTTAAAGCCATTAAAGTGGGCGTTACGGAGCACATCTTCACTAACTGCATCAGGTTACAATTGTTTCATGTTTACAATTGAAATAAAATCTGTTCTCAACAACAATCATTTATATATTATTTTTGGCTCGGATGTTTTCGGCGAAAACCCGAGATATTTTGACCTGCTTTTCATCATTTGCGTTGACGTTGTTGTTGGTGTTGGTATAGTCGTTGGCGTGAAAAACTTTTATCTTGACCATATCTCTGTTTGTATTGAAGATATCTTCAAGAAACTTGGTATGTGTCTTTGCCATTAAAAGAGTTATCCAGACTATCAATAGGGATTACCCTGGAAGCATTTTTGTAAGAGTTATGCCTTTTATTTAAAATTAGTTTTTATGCATTTCAAGCACCTGCAGCCGAGCATTGCACTGGTAGGCGACCCTCTTGTTTTATTTCTTTGATTCCTATTCAAGTTTTCTTTGGTGTCAACATATATACTCTTCAAAAAAAGTTCCTCGACACTGAATAAACATACGATTTTTCTTGATTCACGAGAAAACTTCTATAAATTATATTGATTTGTGAACAGAAATTCTTCTTTAATAATATCACATATATTGCGATGAATTACTCGACAGTGTTTCTTGAAAGAGACGTCGACGTCAATTTACGCAAAATCTGACATTCTCATTCAGCACGTGCAGTTGCAGATTTACTGGACAGTGTTGATAGCTATTCATTTTTTTTGTGGATGAAATACCACTACTTTATAGCTGAAATTGGACGTCTAGGCACTTGTCTGTAATGTAAACATGTCAAGCGAACGGAGGAACAGGGTCATAAAGTTATTAGTCGCAACAAAGCAGGAGTTTAAAGACAAGTCGTTGCATTTTACTTTGTTGTTTCCGGACAGACTATCTTGTGCCTCTGGCATCGCTATTACATGTCTCACAGCGTTACGTATAGAACCAGATCTGTCTGACGCTGGATAACAACGTTCGCCCAAACGTCATATAATGTAACGATATTTTGGATATTTCACTCTAACTGCTACTCCTATGACGACTTAGGTCTCCAGTCTAAGTTGGATCTCCGGTCAGAAAGTGTTGAACCAGATACGAGAGGTCCTTAATCAACGTCTCTGTTACAAATCGCTGGTCAAAAAAGCGATTCTTTTTCAATATAGTGGAAAGATGCATTACCTTCGACTTCTTTGATTGACTTTTCACCCACATATAAGATAATTTTGTCGAAGTTAAAAATCTGCATATAGATCAAATGTCAAAAAGACTCATTTTGAAGAGTATACTTTGAAAATGTTCTAGAAGACATTTTAGTTACATCCTACCGTTTTGTGTTAGAGATGCGAGTGGTTATTCCGGAGTGATATAAACAGAGGATATTGATTAAGTAGTCAATGAATACAGAATTTATTAAAATAGTCATCTATAAACAGATATCAGCGAGGCTTTGGCGGATTTTTTACCTGTTTTAGACGACTCGTTAAATAAATTCGAAAAATTATTAGCATAAATTTGTTATTTTTTTATATCATGACTTTTTGCGATAAATCGAGTAAATTCAAGAAACTGGATTTTCGCCAATCATACAACGCCGTTTTCGAATTGACGTCATCAAATACATTATTACGTAAATTTCACAACGAAAAAATAAATTACTATACATTCTTAGCTCATTTGCATAGTTATCCTATTAGTGTAATAACACCCGTTTAATATAAAAAAAAAATATTCAACGAGGTTATTTCACTGCCGCGATATAGGTCATTTTAAAGAATTAAATAAATGCTAACCCAAATAGAGGTATTTCACGTAATTATCTCCCTTGCGTACTCTTCAGTCAAACTGACATAACAATGCAAACGAGGGGGCGTCCTTCTTTTCTCCACTCTTTATTTTATTGAAAGTAAACCGAAAGAATCAGTCGATTTCAACTTTCAATAAAATAGATCATCAAACTTTTATAATTCAAAACAATACTTAAATGTCATTAAAAACTATTCCGATCGCCTTTAGGAATTTTCATTTTCAAATATTGAAAAAAGCAACGTTTGATTTTAGTTGGGGGGGGGGGGATAAATTGCAGAGATAACTCCTCAGTGTTTTTCTACTTGATGAATTTATATTTTTTGGTCGAAACAGATATCCTTCACTGAAAATCTACCGTTTTGAGAAAACACTTTGATATGATGGTTTGTTTGGATTTCTTTCATTTTGACTATTCATTTTCATCATTTCAATACTAGTAATTGCATAATTGTTCGTCACAAATCGACCGTAGTTAATTTACTGAATATTACAAAAAATTAGTTAAAATAAAGAGATAATAAAATACAGAAATCAAAAACGAAAGACGACAGAATGCATATTCGACACATGTTTATTTTTTTACTCTAACAAAAAATAAAAAAAAAAAAAAAAAAAAAAAAAAACACGAAAACATATCGAGAGATAAAGATAATAAGAAAGGGGGAAAATAATTCAATCGTAGGTTTATCATTACGAGTTGCTATTTCATTTTGTTAATGATTCAAATTTGAAAACATACTTATATATATGGAAGGAAGGGCTTTTTAAATACATTGAAAACGTGCATCTCACTGTTTCGAAATTAATGCTTTTGTTTTTTGTAGTTCTGAGTTTATTTTTCTTTTCGTGCAGCCTTTTTTTAACACTCACCTTTTACGAATCCAATTAATTTTCCAATTGATGAATAATTGAACGCCCAATAGCACCTTCTATGGATATATCTTCATCATGAAGATGTGATAAAAGTTACAATGACGATTACGTAATGCCATATTTCACATACGACGCTTCATTGTCACAAGTACAATGTTTATTTAGCGCACGTGTTGTAACTTATAACTGCTGCCTTTGTGTTTTACCGCTCTTTGATCTGGGGTTTATGGTATATTGAAAAACCCTTTCTTAAATCGTAAACGTTTACACGTGTAGATTAAACTTAACCCTACACGTTTTTTTACACGTCAGTTTCATCAAGCAATCTGAAAATAACAGAGCTGCAAGGGACTTGTGCTAAAATATTTTAACGATTCTAAATGAGTATTAGATATGTGGCCTCTATGCGATAAATAACATGAATCTAATTTTAACTAAGTCTGGTCTCTCTTTGCTATATGTATTTACAAAGATACGACGTATTTATCTATTCATTATTACCATTTAATATTACTTAAGTATGGACATTCCTTGTGACCCCCCCCCCCACCCCCCCACCCCTCGCGGTTGTGAATAGATAACATTTTTCACAAAGAAACTAATATTGTACGGTCAAAAATCACATGGGCCTACTTTTCCATAATCATGATTCACAAAGTGAAAGATCGTCAAAGTGTTGGTTTCAGTTTTCTTTTTTTCCCACGAAGTTTGAACAGCTCAATATAACAAACAATTTATTAAACGAGGTGGTGTATTTGGTTTGAATATGCGCTCAACGATTTATTATTATTATTTTTTTTAATTTTTATTATTACTTTCTGCAAGAATACATTTCCTTGTCCCAGTGTGTTGATTACGATGTAATGGTAAAAATGTTTTATACAAAGATATTTATATGATACTAAATAAAGCAATAACTGAGTAGGCTACGTATTCTTTTTTATTTTTTTAGTAATATTGGGATTTTAATGAAAAGAGCGACATAAATGAAAAGATCTGAATAAAAAAAGGAATAATATATGAAAAAAAAATTCATATAGAAACTTTGATGACAAAATTTTAAAAAAAAATCAGTATAATAACAAAAATCAATATACATACTTCTTCATAGGTCAGGGACGCTAAATAGGGTTAAAATAAAGATATGTTAATCAAAAGCAAAGAATAGGTAATTGACAAATATGTGCATTCAGAATTTAAGCATTACAACTACATTCTAATTATGTGTAAAAAATAATTTTGATATCGTTTATTACGACGAGTATTTTGTGATTTAAATATACTATTTTACTTTAAACTTTTACTGGACTAAAATGGCATGCCCCCTCGTTTGTATAAGGGGCGGAGTCGAGAGATTTCCGCGCATGCGCAGACTTATGTGAATAAAGTCTATTGGGGAAAAAACCAACAAAACTTTAAAACACACTTTCTTAATTTTCTAGGACATAAAGCAAATTGACAGATTGACATCTGTATTTAGAAGAATTCATTGGTGTTTAATTTACAGGCAAATTAGCTTAAAGATAGCCATCCTGAAGCAACCTAAGCATTATTCAATTCATTTCCCCACCTTATTGCGTGTTAACGTTATGACACAAGAAATTTTCATTCAAAATTCAATAAGTATTCGTTAAGGTTCATGTAAAGTGTTTGAGACCCAATTTAAGGGCACTTCATTAGCCGAGAAAATAGCAGTATGTCCAGGTATATTATATAGCAAAATGAAGGTATTTATGAGCACAATCAGTAAAGCAACATAAGACCGCCATAACTATAGCGGTATAGCCAAAACATTGTGGAAAAGGGTCATTTTGTTCAGAACAAGCAACTACCCGACGGTTGGATAAAACTGTCCCATATTTTAACAAAGCACAGTTTAAAGTACTATCCACGTAGTACTACAAACGTTGATATAAAACTCAGTCTCAAAACGCTTTATTTAAACAATCAATTTCCATTTATTTTGTCAACATACATGTCAAACCGGTTTGGCCTGTTTTCAAAAAAGATGTTAGGTATGGTGCAACATCGTACCATAAAATTGTGAATTATTTTCTGCGATTTATTTCAATTTATAGTTTTTTAATTCAATGATTTGTAATAAATTACTATGTATTCATCATTCTGTGAAATAGAAAATGATATATTGCTAAACAACCTTACAGGTATATAAACTATCTATGCCCATTTATGTTGTGATAACACACCATACCTTACACAAAACTACACGTTAATAAAATTAGAATGACATATATGACATATGTGTTTATGGAATAAGTCAAAGTTAATTGCTTGCATAACTACGTTTTGGGCCCGAATTTCATACCAACAGTTGTAGTACTACCTGGATAGTACTTTAGACTGTACTTTGTTAAAATATGAACCACATTTTTACAACAGTCATGCAGTTGCTTGTTCTCTACAAAATGACCCTTTCAACAATGTTTTGGCTCTACCGCTATAGCTATGACAGTCTTATGTTGCTCAACTGCTTGTGCTCATAAATACCTTCATTTTGGTATATAATTTACCTGGATATACTGCTTTTTCTTGGCAAATGAAGTGCCCTTAAAATTTGGTCTCCATCACTTTACATGAACCTTAACTTATGTTTCTATATATACTTCTTCATAAATCGAGCCGGGGAAATGTCACCAGGTTTGTTATTATTTGTTTTCGAAGCCGTAATGGTCCTATTGATTTCAAGAATTCAATGAATTTTGAACTATGTAGTAATATAGTTCAGGTCTAATAAGAGCAAAAAGTTGAGTTCAATTAAGATTTTAATTTTCACATTATTCATAAAGTAGTAATGAAAAACGTCGCGTGAATTTTTATTGTTTAAATTAATGTTAGGACTGATTCGGATAAGCTAATTTTTTTTTATCACTTAAATTTATGAATATATGATAATGTGATTAGTCGGTAAATTGCTTTTATGCGCTGCTGTGATCGATACATGAAATCTAACGACAAAAGATTTTGTTACAACTATCTTAAGAGTAGGTTTTCCAATTTCTTAGGAACTCTGTTTCTGAAAAAATTGCATTTGGATAATGTTGCCTTATTGAAAGTGCTTGTTTTTCAGACGAATTCAATCGAGAAAGATGACTGCTTAGGGCCCGAGAAAATAACATTTTTATTACCCAACTGAGAATTTTCTCATTTTTAAAAAGTCTGAATACTATTTGATTGTAGCCTAAACATTACTAGCAATCAGTAAACATCTAGAAAATATTCCGCAAAAATAAAAGCATCCGTCAATATCTATTCAACTACAAGAAATATATTTTGTGATCTTTAAATTGGCCCATTAACGCGTTTTTTCGACGTTTGAACGACGGTCATTTCATTTATATATTTTCTAACCAAACGAAATATGGTAAAAAAGTTTAATATCGATTCATTCGACCTAACTAAGTTAATGTTAAAATTCCAGTTTTATAGCAACGGTTGTAGTAGTACCTGGGTAGTACTTAAGACTGTATTTTGTTGAAATATGAGCCAATTTTATCCAACCGTCGTGCAGTTGCTTGTTCTGTACAAAATGGCCCTTTCCACACTGTTTCGGCTATACTGCTATAGCTAGTCTTATGTTGCTTAACTGATTGAGCTCATAACTAGATTCATTTTGATATATTATATACCTGAACATACTGCTTTTTTGGCGTTTGAAGTGTCATTGAAATTGGGTCTCAAACACTTCACATGGACCTTAAAGATGGTGTTTCTTCTCTATAAAACGACATACAAGAGATAGCAGAGATTGAGTAACAAATGAATAGCGATTTTCCGTTAACTAAATTTGATAATGACTCTAATTCATTTTCTAATGTTTACGCAGTTCTTTGTCGTTGTTCCTATTCGCACGTTCTTCTGTATACGAAAACGTCTCGAAAGTGCCCTAGGTAAAGGTACATTGACTTGCTTCAATTAAGTTGATCGTACTAGTGACAAGGTTTCCTACGGTAAAGGAAATACGACTGACTACGACAATCGTCGTAAATGTGACCATAGCTGAATGAATCGTTGATATGTTTGATCTCTAGACAGAGGTTCTATTCTATAACATACTGTATATTTGGACACATAAACTTGTCGTCTGGTATAAAGTCAATATTGGACAAACATATCCCCATGGTAAGCAACACAATAACTACCATGCATGAAAATTGGAGAAATGTCTGTTACACAAGACACATTAACTTAGCTTGTAAATATTGACGTGGAATATCGAGAAACAAGATTGTCTTGCCTTTAGCATAAGGTCCGGTTCTTATTGTGTAATTTTATTAACAGATACATTACTTCTTTCAAAGTTAATACAAATTATGAAATAAGAGTCCAATGCAAAGAAGGCAGACAAACCAAAAGGAGAATTTTTATTCACATTAAAAAAAAAGAGTACAAAATCCTAAAAATTAGGATTTTATTCGGGAGTATAAAAGGATACTTATTCTTTTTCAAAGTAGAAAACATCGATATGATTTAGGTGCCCCTTCCAGCAAGAAAGGACTATCTGCGTATTTTGAATACAGTAGATTGAATATTTGAAAAAAAAAATGGTTCCAGAATATATCAAATGAAGGAATATATGAAAAAATTTATTCAAGATTAAAAAAGGTAGCCCAGTGCAAAAATGTTTCGACCATAGTCACCAGTGCATCACTCAGATGGTAGCGTTCCCCTAACGGGTTATACATTCTTATGAGGATGGGGGCCCAGTCATAAAAAGATAACAATTGGTTGAACCTTTACCGGAAATTAATTTCAACCAATCAGGATTCTTGTTTCAATTGGTCAATTAAAACAATAAACCTTATTTGATGAAATTGACTTCTGGTCTATATTTAACTAATAGCTATCTTTTATAAAACTCGAGGGAAGGTAAACTTTGTGTACAGACGGATTCAATTCCTAAATAAATTGCTTCGAAGAAGTGATGGTAAATGTTTGGAACGTGTCTAACTAAAGATAGAAGAATTATTCGTAAACATTTAATTAATAGAGGGCATTGAAAGAGTGGTCATGAAATGCGATTTTTTAAACGATAATAAATGAGGCTCTGTCCAGGTATTATCTCTTTTAGATGACCGAGTTTTGAAAATTTGGTATTTAATGGACATAAATTTGATATACTATTTTTGATAAGACCCGACCTTTTATTTAAGATTATTATTCGACTTTTTCTGCATAACATGTAACGCTGTTAATCAGTCACATCACAAGAATAATTATTCCTGCATTTTCACAGTTATAAAATAACGTTGCTTTAAAATCTAAGCTCATTTGCATAGTAATTACACAAGTGATTTACCACCCATGTAATACCAAAAAAACTCAACGAGGTTATTTCACTCCAGCGACGTAGGTAATATTATAATTGAGTTTATACAAGAAATAGATAGAAAAAAATACTTACCGGGGACTGGAGGTTTTTCATCAATTTGAATCCTTACTATGGTAGAATCTAGTTATGTTCAATCCTATTTAAATCGTCGCATTTCGAAATCATGTTTAAAATGCCACCATACATCCATTCACAAAGAATGTCCGAACACAGCAATTACACTATAGCGAAAACAAGTAAAGTTAGACTCGATGACTTATACTGTTGTAAAATAACATTAGTTTTTATTTTTGTCAATTATTAAAAGTATTGTCCCAGTTTTGAAAACCTATGTAAACCCAGAACATTTCATTTGTAACACAGAAGAAACACACACACTGGCAAAATTTACTAGTGTAATGTAAAAGGGGTGTGAAATTGGAAAAAAAAGATCAACGGAAATGGTAATGTCAAAAAGTTTCTACTGGCTCAATATTACAAATAAATGAAGTTCGATCAAGTAATACAGTTTGTATAAATTGAAATTTAGATATCAACTTTCGTCAGATAAATAAAGAATAATAAAAAAACTAACAAGTTTTTTTTCGGGGGAAAATGGTGTTACGGAACACCTTGAAAAAAAAAAGCAATATCCGAAATCATACCTTTCATTTTAACCCTTTCCTGTTTTACAAAATTTTGGACCTGTCCATTTAAAGGTTTTGCAGACGAAACTTTAAGGAGTATTTAATTTGAAAAATAACCATTTAGTCGGGTAGAAAATAGTTTGGTAAAAGAAGAAATTGCTTGTCAGAAGCAATTTCTTCTTTTTTCACAATGTTTTCTCAATCATAAAATCACAGGCACATAAAAAGCAGGGATTAAACAGCAAAGGGTTAAAACGTCTGTGTATCTTTATCCGACATTTAAACAACTTAAAAATTATATCTGATTAAAGTAAAATCTATATTCCAAGTTTTCCAAAGAAATATGCGTATTTTGAAAATCACTTGGAATATCCACAGACAACAATCAAAATGTGGAATATTAAAAATTTCACTCTGACATCAAAGTTACGTTAATTTAGGCAACAACTAATAGAAAGCATCTTAATGCCGTCTCGACAAACATCAATGTCCCTAGGATATGGTTTGAAGTTATCAAACAATAATAAGACTGTGTAAGCTTTACGTATAGGTCATCTAAGATAAAGATTTTGAGCACTTTAGAAAATCGTTTATTTAAATAAAACGCAAATTACATTAGATACCTTTGCAATATAGCCATTGAAGAAGAATTTCGAATATTTGTGTTAAAAGCAATTTTAAACATTATTTTAAGGGCTTTGATGATAGTTTTTTGTTTGCGTGTCGAGATGTATTTATATAAATGGCAAACCATTTTTCTTACAAATTTAAATGTGTGTTGCAAAGCAGATAAATCAAAATTATCCCATGGTTCTCTTTGAAAGGATATTTCCCACAACACAATCATAATCCGATATCTCAAATATGACACACTGGGTTCCACTAATAGGCTTCATACAGTTAACAACATTGTGAAATTGACGTTCATCTCCACCAGAACCATTCTAAATCGCTCGTTCAGTGCTCCATGCATTCATTCCAAACACATTCAAAAACACTAAAAAAACACTTTAAAAGATAAGATCAACATCTACATTCATTCAATAAAAATAGAAAGAAAGAAAAATACATCGCGACTTCACTGGAATAATTAAGATTGTAAGTGTATGATAGGTGCATAAAAAATCAGAAGCTTTTTATAGTACTTGTATGCATATTTTATTTAAGGGAGGAAATAAATATCGCTGATTTTGTTCATCCTGAACAAAATTAGTAATATTCAATTACCTCCTTCTAGTTCCACTCAAAACTCACTCATCGCACTCATTCAATTTTATTCCAAAATCATTAACCTTGTCAATTTCAAGATGTTTAACTCTATGAATTCATGATTTGCGTTGTCTAAATACTTTTTCCAGGGGATTAAAATCCAATTTTCTCTTAATATTGAAAATTCGAGAAGTAGATAGAAACAGCTTCGAATCCTAAGTTGCTCTGTCATTCGTTCAATTGTGACATTTTGAAAACTTTAAAAGAAAGAATAAGCGGATTATTCCAGTGACACTTTAGTGTGAATTTATAGAATTTATAACATCTTTAAAGATTTCATGAAAAATTCTTAAAAGCGTGTATAATTCCATTCATATTCTCAGTAAAAATAATTCTTAAGGTAGTGGACCCGTAATAGTTCCGCAACGTTTCGGAAGTAATAAACTTCAACGGTGTTAACCGAGGTTTCCTAATGATTTTCATTAGGAAACCTCGGTCAGCATTTTGAAAGTTCATGACTGCCGAATGTTGCAGATCTATTACGGTTCCTCTACCTTAAGTAAATATCTTGTCTCCTATAACGGCACAGGCATCAGAAATGTCATTTTTTCCACATAGCTCCCATTGTTTTATATAATGAACAGCCATAAGATGTATAATTATCACCATGACGTCATCTAACGCATGTTTTCGCGGTTTTTCTGTCACCAGCGCGTGTCAAAAAGTGGGGATTTAACGTTCACAATGTTGTAAAGGTGAGAAAAAGAATTTGTTTACGAATGTAATCGAGACAAGCTTATCTTAACCTCATCTAAAAAGAAAAGTTAATAGGCTCACAAAGGCTCGCTTAGTCTTTCTATTCTAGACTTGGTTAAGTTCGGCTTGTCTCAAAATCTAATAACAGATCCTAATGGTCTTGCACATATGTAAGCTCATAACCTCAAAGAGGTCATCCATAGGACATTTAACGAATGAAATAACAGCAGGTCCTTGGTTATGAGAGTCAAAACCACGGAATTAGGGTATTTATGTAAGATACTTAGATATGTCGAAAATAGGGTACATGACCAATGTTGCTTACTTGAATTGAAAATACTTATGGTCCTATTGATTTATAGCGTCATTCGAAGTTTATGAAGGAAAAGTCACGATTTGAGTTTTTCACCAACCTTTTACTATAATCGTCCAAATTTCCCGAGACTTATGAAAAGCAGAAAATGCAAGTGAGAAACAACTAGTACATTGTTCCGTTTTGTACCTAGCAGCGTAGTTAAATGCAATTCTTCCTTAGAACTTAATTCACTCGAGCTCGTAAAATGTTTTGATCGATAGTCAGGGTGCTAAATAGTTTTTAGTTACGATTCTTTTATTTTTTCTAAGAATTCTTTCGACCTTTCAAAAAAAAAAAAAAAAAAAAAAAAAAAAAATCACGTTATTCATAAAGCTTAAAAAGTTCGCCTCTGTCGCCAAGATCTAAAAAGCGCAAAATAAGTTTACAAAAATGACATCTGTGAACAAGCACATTTGTTCATAGTTCATATAGAGGATATTGAATGAGTGGTCATTGAATACTGAATTAATTAAACGAGTCATCTATAAACAGATAAAAACGAGGCTGCGCCGAGTTTTTATCTGTTTTAGATGACGAGTTTAATAAATTTTGTATTTTATGAGCACAAATTTTATATTCTGTTTATAATATGACCAGAATTTTAGCGAAAAAACGTCAAAATTCTTGAAATTCTACGTTTCACTTTTCCGCGAAACTTATAACGCCGTTCAAAAATGACGTCATAAAACATAGATAATGACGTCATTTTTGCAGTTACAAAAATAGCGTTACTATTCGCTCTGAGCTCATTTGCAAAGTTATTCCACTAGTGTAAAAACACCCGTGTAATATCAAAAATATTCAACGGGATTATTTCACTCCGGCGACGTAGGTCATATCATAATTTTAATTAACATATACACTATTCTTAGAGCCATCTGCTCAAATCACAAGTAGTCACACTCCTTATTTCCGGTAGAAAACAAAATCCGAGACATTTACACAAGTCACAAGTTATAAACAGATATCCGTTTTTCCAATTAACAGAGACTGTAACATCAAAGGCTTCAGAACCAACCACAAATATAATCCGATATTCATTTGTTCCAGAAGACAATTTCAACAGTAGAAACTTTATCCTGGATCATTTCATAAGATTTCTGTTCCTTTTTTTTACTTCTTACAAATAGCTCAGAAGTATTACTTGATTAAAAAGAGGCTCTCGAGGACATATGGCACCCTACCGACTCATTCGGAACACCATTCGGCCAATCTCACGATCAACCTCGGATGTACATAGACGGACTATTTTTAAAAAAGTACGGGAAAACCTTGGAAAAACTCGATGACGTCAGTTAAAATGTAGTTAGCCCTCGAAACTGTGAGTGAAAAAATTCGACGTCGCCAACGCTACTCGTTTAAGTCACTGACGTGAATTCATCGAATCCTTATATTAATATCTTTAGTTTCTAATATAACGGATGATAAAATCTTAATTTTTGAGAATGAGTCGTCATTCTCAAAAATTTAGATTTATCAGCCGTTATATACTGTATAAAATATAAATCTAAAATGCTAGTTTTTCTTACACTGTTTCCGCCTAACAAAATGCACGATTTCGTTACATACCCATCCGCCTTACATACATCCGAGGTATGTTGTAGTTACGAAAATGGCCGAGTGATGTTCCGAATGCCTACCGACTACCAAGCTTTTCCTTATTTTAATCTAATATTTCAGGAACTTAATTGCTTTAAAGAGAATGTTTCAAGTGACATAAAGTACCTATCTCCCTTTTAATTTGTTTAAGTAACAATCCCAAGGGCTCTTTTTCCTGTGTTTTCATCAAATTTTCACAAAGAACCTTGATAAAAACCATTTAAACATCCTGAGAAAAGTTTTAAGAGAAATTCGATATTAATTCTGAATTTTATTGTGTTAACGAGAATTAAAAGAAAAAAATCAAAGCCCTTTTTCCAGTGTCTTACGATATCGACGAAAACAAGGCTAGCAAAAATTAATGCTTCTTTAGAAAAAACAAATGTACCTAGACCATTCTAAAATTCACACTTTTAAACATTAGTTAATTAAAAATGATCTTGATAAATGAACAAAAGAATGATAGACTTAATTGAGTTAATTAACTTTTTTCCAATAAGTCTTTGTCGTTGGTGTTCAAAAAAGAAACATTACTTTTTCGAAAATACCTGACATGTTACACAGAAATGTTCCAACTACATATTTTACAATCCTACTGTGCAGCCATATTCGAAAAAAGTCTGCACGAGTTGCACAAAACTGCTTATAAATCATAAACAGAACAGCGTTACTGAAAATCCATAATGGCATCTTGAAATCACTATATATGGGTAACATCACCGCCTTTGTTCTATCTGATTTGTCGGTGGCGTTTGATTCAATTGACCATGGTATTCTCCTCCGTCGTCTTGGGCATTTTTTTCTGGTTAACCACTTGACTTGATGAGAAGATACCTTGGCGATCGGAAAAATATAAATCGTATTTTATCAAATCCGATGCTCATGAGATATTTTATTGGGTTTCACATTTTTATCGGGCGTTAACATTTGCTAAGACCATAAAATGGTTTAACGCCCGAGTGCGAAGCAAATGTCAACGCCCGAAAAAATGTAAATTGACGCTAAATAATTTATAGGGACTCTTTGAAACTAGCTCAAAACCGTGGTGTCCGTGGTCTAGATGTAGAGCGTCGGCCTCTTGACCCAAAGGTCGCTAAAATCGCCGCTCGACCGCGGCTCCTGCGCGAATCACTCTAGCTCCGCTGCTTTTCGTTGCAGCCCAATTAACTCGCCACTATTTTGTTCTTGACTAGAACAACACGACGGTAACTATAACATAAGGATCAGTGCATTGGTTTCGGCGCCTGTATCGGGTGTCTCAATCCCGTGAACATATTGCCTTAAGGCTATCGGCCTGCTGCCGGCCTAACGACGGCTACTGAGCCGTCCAAAATCGTCGCTCTAGGGTCGGTAACCTGCCTAGCGATCGCCAGAGATGCGGGTACATTTTCGGCCGGAACTACTTTGACAAAAACTTTTTAGCATTTTAACGACCAAAAAGCTTTGGATTTTTAGGTTTACGCATTGAAACACGCTATCCAATCAGAATTGCTCTTACTTACTCAATAAGCTATCCCACAATCCTAATTATAGTCCATATATATTTTGTGTTACATAAAATATATTTTTTTATACCATAAATATTTTTTCTTAAAAAAAATATATATTTTTTTTTACCACACATAAGTTGTCTTTTTACATAATAAATATTTCTTTTTAAAAATATATATATATTTTTTTTCAGACAAATAAATATCTTTTATAGAATAAATATTTTTTTTTTAGTAAAACTATTTTTTTTATTGCATAAATATATATTTTTTACCACATAAATATTTTTTTAACAATATATTTATTCAATTTGATAAATATATTTACCTTTTACACCATAAATATTCTTTTATTGAACAAATATTTTTTATACAATTTTGCAACACATCACACGCCATAGACGAGTTTAATGAATTCGGTATTTTATGAACACAAATTTGATATTCTATTGGTAATATGACCCGAATTTGCGCCAAAAAATTGTCAAAATTCTTCAAATTCAACATTTCAAATTTCCGCGAAACTTATAACGCCGATAAAACTGACGTCACAATATGCTTTATGACGTCATTTTCGCAGTTACAAAATAACGTTACTTTTCGCTCTGAGCTCATTTGCATAGTTATTCCACTAGTGTATTAACACCCGTGTAATATCAAAAATATTCAACGGATTTATTTCACTCCCGCGACGTCGGTTATATTATAAGAAAAAATAATGACCGGGAAAAGTACAATATGTACTTGTAACGCTTCATTTGAACTTTTTAGCATGATTCTGAAAAAAAAAAAATATCAAAAATATACATCAGTTGCACATATGCGCATAAAAATTTAACCAATCTTTAAGTTCAAAAAGGGCTTATGGTTGCAAGTACACTTGTTGCGCATTCAATGCTTATTTCAATACAATTTGAATATTTAAATCGCTTGTGTTTTGCACAATTAGTAGGAATTTCTTTCTCAACAGTGCGTTTAAAACTTAAAGTGCCCGAAAGCGCATCATTCCGTTTCCATAGTGACGTTTCCTTAACAGGGGCTTAGTGATATTTGGTTGCATGTGATCTAGGACAATGAGAATTTTATACTCAATAGCGCCGTCTTCATCATAAACACTTGTTGCATAATAATATTTCTTTTCATATGAGTTAGAATAATGAAAATCGGATTAGTATGAAGAAAGATAAAGATGTTCAAACGTCCTTGAAATGTACAAATCATAAGAAAACACCACCACCAACAATTGAATTTCATTCGGGCTTAAGGTAGTGAACCTATAATAGTCCTATAACATTTCGAGAGTAATGAACATTAACAGTATAAACCGAGGTTTCCTAATGATTTTCATTAGGAAACCTCGGTTAACATTGTGACAGATCATGTGGTCCGAAAGGTTGCGGATCTATAACGTTTCCACTACCTTAATAAGGTCTTGTTCCTGATTTGCTATTCGCACAATAGGAATTTAAGCTATCTGTGAAGAAAATTATTAAAACAACCATTTAAATATAATTTGCAATTTACTTAAATTTTGTTTGTTTCAATTTTCCCTACATTACAATCTTAACAATCGCGGTTAAAAGATTCCATGGATATAATTATCTGAAGTGTAAGAATTTGAATTACTACTTTATTCTGAATTATCAAACTGATGAAACTCTCATAATGTTTGTACCTATAAGAATAAACATATTCTGGTATCAAAAGAAATGACAATTTAACTGATAGAAAACAACATAATATAAATTCAAAGACTTTTTGTAGTGTTTGACATGAGCAGACGTTCGATACCGTGTCTTATGTTAAATATTGCCTACTATTTATCAGTTTATGAATGACTCGTTTGATACACCTGGTAATTCATGAACTTTCATTCAGTATCATATATATATTCTTCATCTGTCCTGAATTTCCAAATAAGGAATACGAAATATAACACTCGTAAACATGCAAATGGGGCCATTATCGGTATGCTAATTAAATTGATTGGGTCGGGCTGACATGTCTTGAATAGCAAATTTATAGAAATATGCGAATTTTTTATGTTTAATGTATTGATCTGCATATGATTTTTCTATCTAAAAATGACCCAATCTAGATTTTGTAGGACCTTCCTTTTAATATTTCGTTTCGACTACATATGTGTCGAATATTCTGTCTTCGATATAGGAATACAACACTCCTAAAATGCAAATGAAGCTATTAACAGTATGTTAAATGAACTTGTTCGGTCAGGCTAACCTGTCTGGTTAGTTAATGGCAAAATACAGGCAACTAAAAAGTTCGAATTCAACACAATCTCTGGATTCTGAATATTATATCCATATTTAGATTTTGAATTCTTCCTTACGGATCATAACTGCCTTTGGGCACTTTCAAACGCACCAACTGTTGCCTGGGTTTCAACAATTACATTTAAGAACGTCGTGAAACTAACTAGATGAATGATTTTGGAATGATTTTGGAATGTAATTTAATGAGTTTGCGGAGCGATTTTTTAGTGAATTTAATAGGAGGTAATCCAATATCGCAAATTTTGTTCAGGATGTACAAAATTAGCGATACTAATTACCTCCCTTTAATGAAAATCATACATGTTCTATAAATAGCTCCCTATTTCTTCAAGATCTTAATAAATCATACGCTTCCAATTTCAATAAACTCAGTGAAATCCCGATAATTTGCCCAGCTGTTTTAAATTTGAACGAACTTGTTGATATATGTTTTTCAGTGACTTTGGAGCGCTTTTGAATGGTTTGAATGAGTGTTTGGAATGACTGAATGAATGAATGAATGAATAAATGAATGAATGAATGGAGCGCTGAGAGCGATGTAACTAACTGTACACGCAAATGTCGGACTAATTGAACAAATATATTGAATTATTATTGCCAGGATCAACAGAGTTTAATCAGAAATTATACAGTTCGAATAAGAAATGAAATGAAATAAGGTGAAATGAGATCAAATATGGCGAGGTGAAAAGTTTTTTCCAATGCTTCATAAATTCTAATAAGAGTTGGAAGGTATCGAAGCTTGTCAGGTTGTAATAAATATAAAAATAATCTTGTGAGATTTACAAGCAGTTTTTTCCTTTCCAAATATGTATATGGGTTTCCCTGATAGTTTCTTTTCCCTTCATAAATCATATTTTATTTTGCTCCATTTCATCGCGTGGCGGATTACAACTATACTTTATAGGAAACTTCTGCGTGATATATCCAATAAAATCACTTGTGACACACACTTTGAGCAGCCTAGTAAATCACACAATGCAATAAAAATACTGGCTGACCACCTGAAAAGGGGTTACAGTTAGTAACATTGTGAAATTGGCATTCCTTTCAATTAAAACCATTCTAAATCGGTCACTGAGCGCTCCAGTCTTTCATTCCAAACACACACTAGAACCATTCAAAAACGTTCCAACATCATTTAAAAAGATAAGATCAACAACTTCATTCAAAATGTATATTGATAGAAAAAAAATCGCGACTTCACTGGCATTATTGAAATTGTTGGTTGGTACTTAAAGAAATTAGAAGCTACTAATATTATTTGTATGTATATTTTATTAAGGTAGCAATGGACACATGGCGTCATTTTTTTTCCGCCCAATGAATTTTTTTCTTGGTCATATATGTTGTAGATTAACATTGGGTAGTCATTATATTGAAAATTGAAGGTACCTTTCCATGCCCATTTTCATGCTAGAGTTATCTGCCCTTGATAGGTATGGGCCATTTTTCGGTAAAACGGTTATATTCGTTTTAGGTCTAGTATAAACCCTGTTCTAAGTTATAGCTATAAAACACATACGTTTTGATAGACCTTATACGTACACAATGGCCATTGACAAGAAAATTTCTCTTTGATCAATAGCATTTGCACAATTTGCTTTCAAAAGTTAAAAAAGCAATAATTTTTGTAATTTTACTAGGTAAAAATGTCACAAAAAACCTACTTTTTGAAGAAATTGCCCAATGAATTTTTCTTATTTTCCGATATGTTAATAATCCATATTCTTGCTTTATTTGGTTAAAAAATCAGCATACCTTTCCATGCAAATAAGAATTTTTTTCGTTATTTTTCAGTGTTCCCCCCTAATCGAATGACGGTTTAACGCATTTTTATTGTTAAATTTAATGATCCAGTCATACAATTAATATCAAATGTTGAAAAGAAGCTAAATTATGAAGTTTTACCATCATTATTTTACGTTATTTCCATAAGTAGAATCTTACGAAAACCGGTCTTTTTAAACAACGCGCAAAAAGAGTCGTAAAATAAACTAAAACCCACTTCCGGTTTATAGAGTCGAGAGGCCGCTGTCCATTGCCACCTTAAATGGAGGTAATAAATATCGCTAATTTTGTTTATCTTGAACAAAATTAGCAATATTGGATTACCTCCCGTTCAGTTCATTCGAAACTCACTCATCGCACTCATTCAATTTCATTCCAAAATCATTTCAAAATAATTCACCCGGTCAATTTCACGATGTTGTGAAGTGTAAAGACCTCATCTATCGATTGTACACGATGTTTTGCGCACACGTGAAACTTACGGATATATCAGGCATATGCCCAGTTTTAGGCTGAACTAAAAGTCAAAATAGTTTTTTCACCTAATAACGGCACTTTTTTGCTTTACCACATCGATTCGTTCTTAAGCTTTCATAGCCCTTTTGAGTAATGGCTCATATATAACATGGATATTGAGTCCAGTGATTTATTATTCCTATAATTCATTCCATAATGGCAGCAACATGATTAGTTTGGAGGAGAAATATGTCACATTTCTCATTTAGTAATGTCTAAGTAGTTTTTGCAATATTAGTAAGCGTCCGCCTATTAGCTCTACTATTTTCGCAGAAATATCGAGTATTTTGAGCCTTTATGTCGTCGTCGTTGTTGTCATCGTTGTGCGACATTTTGCTATATGTCTGGTATTACTGAAGGCATTCTCTTGATTTTGCACAAATGCTATCTATCAAAAAATCTATACTAACAAGGCGGATAACTCTATTTGCATTTTGTGCGAATTATGACCTCTATTCGATTTTTCTACTATCCAGCACTCAACAGCCGAGCGAGGGCACCCGTAGGCGGTGCTCTTGTATAATTCGATGTAAACATTCGTTAAACATAAAAAAGCGTCGATCGCGTATAACTGTGGTGTGCAAGATTCGAAAGAATCTATTGTAATTGTGGTCTTTATAGCGATATGAAGAATATTTCAATAAAATTTTCATAAGATCACCGCATTATTTGTTAGTCAACAGAAACAAATTAAAAAACGAGCAATTTTACCATGTAACATTTAATCTATGCAAGTTTTTTTTTTTGATAAATAAAGAATCCCACCAAGCTACATTTCAAGTATTATATAAAGAATCAAAACGCGAAAATTATCTGTTTTATCTTACTCGTACATGTTTCAAGGTAAAGAAGATTTTTTGGTAAAATTATATAATGCCGCGTTTTTGTACTCTTGTTAAAATCCACGCAATATTGAAATAAGGAACAATGATATACGAAGAATTCTTCCTACAGCGATTTAATCTTTTTTTATATAAAACACTGTATAAAATATTCATTGTTAAGAGCGCGACTAAATATTAATGTCATTAAGAAAACAAAAAAACATAACAAACAGAAATGATATTAAAAGTAATGATATTAAACGTTTCTCTATTTTCAAAGATTCATACAATTTTTGCAACGATATGGAAACATCCCCATCTTCGAGTACGACATGAGTCGGGTCATGATTGTTTATATAATCACTTTGAAGTTTCAAAAAAACTAGCATCAACATCTTGCCACATTGTCGACAAGCGAACAAAACTTTGAAGCTGAAGCTCGCATAAAGTCTAATACTGACATCATCACGGCCTACTACGCATAAAATGTAAATCGTAAGACACAATAATTTCAGATATAAATTTTCAGATACAGTTTACAATATTGTGAAAATGGCACTCATCTCAATTAAAACCATTCTTGATCACTCTCTCAGCGCTCCATTCATTCATTCCAAACATTCACTCGAACCATTCAAAATCGCTCCAAAATGACTAAAAAGACAAAATCAACAACAACATTCAACTTACATATAGATAGAAAAAAATTCGACTTAATTGAAAGGCATAATTGAAATTGTAAGTATCTGAAAGGTTCTTGGATAAATAAGAAGCTATTTATAGTATTTGTATGCATATTTTGTTAAAGGGGGGGAGGTAAAAATATTGTTAATTCTGTTATCCTAAACAAAAAAATTACCGATATTTGATTACCTCCCTTTAATTTCACTCAAAACTCACTCATCACACTCATCCAATTTCATTCCAAAATCATTCATCCTGTCTCACGAGTTGTCTATTTGATGATGATGTTAACTGTATATATAAGGTGGTTGGGTAATTATTACTACTTAGAACAATGTATCTTTGCGAGAGCATCTATAAAGCAACCCCATATACATATGTACCTTGTTCGCCCAAAGTATCGAGAAAATAAAATGCACTGCCTTCTGTGTCTCATGCATGACTTTTATATGCCTTCAGTTTTAGAAAACACTATGATAAGCCTTTGTGTCTTTTAATCACCTTCTTTGTAAATCATAACTCATATCTAAATGATAATTTTGTGTCGATCAAATTTTCCTTCAACCAAGCGTCCATCATTTCGTTTTCTGCAACCGTGAACCAGTTTTTCCAGTCTCCTACTTGACCTGTAATAAAGAGTATTATAACTTATATAACGAAACTTGCTTTCTCAGTGAATAAGCAATGCAATACAAAAAGTTGAAAGTTGAAAGTATTTACCTTCATTTTATTGTGAAAGCCATGAAGGATAATTTCATTCCACGCTTTAAAATTAATCATAGTTAAGACTGGATTGTATATTACTCAAACTGTTTCGATTTGTCACCAATGGAATTAGGCAGGTAGAACCATTCAATATTTGTAGCTTTATGTATGTTTTTTTGTTTTGTTTTGTTTTATAGAGGTGGTTGTCCATGCCAAGCGATTAAACTGTCTCTTATCAGATGATTGTGTAATAGTAGCTTTATCACAATCACTATATAAGTTATTCCCCACTGCCTTTAAGGTGGCAATGGACAGCGGCTTCCTGACTCTATAAACCGGAAGTGGGTTAACGTTTATTATACGGCTCTTTTTTCGCGTTGTTTAAAAAGACCGGTTTTCGTAAGATTCTACTTATGGAAATTACGTAGAATAATGATGGTAAACTTCATTATTTAGCTTCTTATCGACATTTGATATTAAATGAATGACTGGATCATTAAATTTAACAATAAAAATGCGAAAAAACGTCATTCGATTAGGGGGAACTCTGAAAAATAACGAAAAACTTTCTCATTTGCATGGAAAGGTATGCTGAATTTTTTACCAAATAAAGAAAAAATATGGATTATAAACATATCGGAAAATAAGAAAAATTCATTTGGTAATTTCTTCAAAAAATAGGTTTTTTGTGGCATTTTTACCCAGTAAAATAACAAAAATTAGTTTACTTTTGAAAGCAAATTGTGCAAATGCAATTGATCAAAGAGAAATTTTCTTGTCAATAGCCATTGTGTACATGTAAAAGGTCTATCAAAATGTATGTGTTTTATAGCTATAACCTAGTACAGAGTTTATACTAGACCTAAAACGAATATAACCGTTTTACTGAAAAATGGCCTTTACCACTCAATGGCATATAACTCTAGCATGAAAACGAGCATGAAAAGGTACCTTCAAATTTTGATATAATGACTACACAATGTTAATCTACAACATATGTGACCAAGAAAAAAATTCATTGGGCGGAAAAAAATGACAACATGTGTCAATTGCTACCTTAATTATTTTACCAACTCTATTTGTATTCACTGTTCTTATTTACTTTTTTGAAATAGATTCTTGAATCTTATTTTCACTTTTTCAGTAAGAAACATTTACTCCGAGTTTTCTAAACCGCAAATCCTAACAGACTTTGAAATACCTTTTGAAAGGGGATACATGTATATAGATAATAAAAACAATTTGTATCTTGTGTTTTTCCCCAAATTGCTCTGAATCCCATCTTGGATTAGTTCAATTATTTGATTTGTCCTTAGGACATTATATGATATATTAATTTCTTATTGCAGCAATTTATCTGCTCAAAATGAACTAGTCTGTTTATAGCATTATCGAATTCTAGTGAAGATATTTGTTTTCACGAATTATGGTATGCATTAAGACACTGATGTAAACAATAAATAAATAGCTGCTCTTAACAACTTAATTATTTTTCACAATGGTTTCTGTCTTATCTTGCTTTAGACTTATGTTTGAATATCGCCTGTCACAGATTTTAACAAGTACATGTATTAGTAAAATGTTATTTTCTTGGAAGGTTTTTAGCAAAAACATACCTTTTCGATACATCATATCCCCGTCGAAATTCTTTTCACCAATAGTCCCATGGTCCTTATACTGCTTGTTTGCCGCCTTCAGTTGCTGGAAAGAACAAGCTTCAGCTATCTTTGCAATCAGCTCATCACTTCTACCACACTGTAAAAATGTGTTGATCTTCCTGATTTCTCGAACAGGATCCTGTCGGGAAAAACAAAAACAAATAGACTACTGCGTGCCATTTCCAACCATTTCAACTATGCGCAACCTTGAGACTCAGATCAGACTGTGCGGCCGCACAGTCTGATCAGTGTCTTCACTATGCGTTGAATAGATGGCTACGACCCTTATATCGCTGTTTACTACCCAAAATCAATGTTCACGCACTGCTTTATTACCCAGGCTACTCAACGTCTTTCCATCACGCACACATGAAATTGTTGGAAGTGTCACACACAGGCTCAAGAAAGATTATATGTAATATTTCCACTAATTAAACATATTTTGCGCGATGCAAAGTCGCTTTAACAACAAAGCCTTCAGTGCAGTAGGTCCTTCTTGTCGGCCTTAGAGCAGCATTATTAAAATTGTTCATATATGTGTAGATAATAACAAATTTGCACTAGGTCAGTTGTTAAAATATTAAGTGAGTTGCTTTGATAACCTCATCGCCTTACCAGTGAAATTATCAAAATCTTATTCCTAATTTTTGTTCATTTCGTCCTATCAGACGTCACTCAAGCGGAGACTAAAATATGACGTCATCAAGAACGTTGCATAGCAATCACGTGCAAAAAGAAACGCTTTAAGAAAATTTTCCCTAGAGTTACCACATTTTGTCTCATTTTTGCATTAGAAAAATAGAAAAACCGTTTGTTTTTTTGAGTGCGGACGATTGATATTTCATTTCGTGAAACAACAAAAGCTTTATATTCTTTTGTGACTCTGTCACTCGTGCAAATGTAGCTTTTGTTGTTCACCAAATGAAATATAAATCGACCATACGCCGAAACAAACGATTATCCTCTATTTAACTTAATTAGTAGTGAGAGAATCATATCGCGATATCATTTTACTTGCTTAAAGGATGAAGATACTTTAATAATAATAAACATTTATATTTGACGAAAAATCTTTAACACTCGTTACAGTTAATTACATCGTGAAATTGACATTAAACTCAATCAAAACCATTCTAAATCGCTCACTCAGTGCTCCATTCATTCATTCCAAACACTCACTCAAACCATTCAAAAACGCTCCAAACTCACTGAAAACATATAACAACAACTTCGTTCAAAATAATAATAGCTAGGAAAAAAATCGGGTTTTCACTTATTTAATTGAAATTGTAAGCGTCTGATAGGTTCTTGAAGAAATAGGGAGCTATCTAATGAACTCGTATGCATGTTTTATTAAAGGGAGGTAATCAACATTGCTTATTTTGTTCATCCTGAACAAAATTTGCAATACTTGATTGCCTCCCATTAAATTCACTCAAAAGTCGCTCCACACACTCATTCAATTTCATTCCTAAATCATTCCAAAATTATTCACCTTGTCAATTTCACGATGTTGTTAACTGTACTTTAAACAAAACTTTAGTATTTGTGATCACAATACTTAAAGAATATATTCAACAATAGACAGACAGCCGAACCCGGCTAGCTTAATCGATAACCCTTTGGGCAATCAATTCTTGGATTTTCATGTGAAACCCCGTGTCGGCTAAGTTTCAACAACGGTCATTGTGCAACGCATCATTTGTCTCCCAGCCGAGGCGGAATGATAAGATATTCGTCCTAGTAGGATAGGCAGCTAGCGTCTCCGATAAAATGTTGTGGTTGTACTGGTGTGAGAATTATTCAGAAACCATGGATAGGTGCACCGGGCTCTGAGATATAACTACAATATTGTTGAAAGCGGTAATCAAGCCACAATGAAAATGTCTTAAAAAGTTCGATAACAAACCTCCTTAAGATCTTCGTAATACAGGGTCAGTATTTGATCGGGATTCTCTCGTGTAAAACGTTCCCATTCCTTCACATATTTAAACCAGGGATACGTCTGGTCTGAAAACAAACCCAAGAGAAATGCTTAATGTTTCACACCCGTTACTTTAAAAACGTCCCACGTTCAATTTTCTGAGAACCTTTAAGTCTTAGGCTTGAGCAAGACTTTTCTTTAAAGTACATATTAAGACCACATTAAATGCAATGCATTCAGTTCATACTAAAATATGATACTATTAAATGCATAATATTGAACGGATGAGAATCCTACGAAATTTACCTTATTTGAGAACTCGTAACCTCTTAGAAAGGGTTTCTTTAAGATATGCTTTGTGAATTTAAATCGGATGAAAATCATAATAGATCTATATACAGCATACAGCGCCAAATCGAAAATAATGATATATGACTATTTACATAAAATTTCAGATTCAATCTCTGAATGCAAATGATAACTTAATAAAATTTCTATTTTAGGCTCGGTAAAGATCACATAGCTCGCGTCGTCCATCACATATTCAATTTTGTTTCGGACAAACTGATCTTAACCTCGTCTAAAATATAAAAGTATTTAGCTCGTTAAGACTCGCTTAATAACATTTCTATTCTAGTCTCGGTTAAGATCAGTTTGTCTCAAACAAAATCTCAAGACAGATCATTTATGTCTCAAACAAAGACTTATGATATAACATGTGGATAGATATATGTAATACGTACTTAGTGTTTTGTATGAACAAAATATCAAAAGAGGTTGAAAGAATTGATAATTGTCGAGGCTCTGCTGAGACAATTATCAATTCCCGCAACCGAGTTAGTTATTCTTTTATTATACAATACACTAAGTACGCATTATATTCATCTTATAACCTCTATTTGCCTTGTTTCTAAAAGAAATGCAAGTTTCTAAAAATAACCGCATTGTGTTATTGTTATTAAGATATCCATGTGATATCATAAAAATATCATATGGGATGTTTTCACACAAATATTGGTATAATTATAAGATAAATGTTAATCTTAATACAAATCCTTTAGAAAAAGAAATGTACTTACATATTCCATAGGTTCCCATGACAAGAGGTAAAAACTTGCTAAATGAAGCTGATTGTTTCCCATAAAAGACTTTCATGTGATGGTAGAGAGACACAAAAATGTCTTTTGGATTCCTCTGAACATGAATTATCTTAGTTTTCTTTTCAAGGATCTGTGTTGGCGTGTGTTTGAGTGGGAAATGAGAGTTGATGATTCTAGGAGAGGGCACTTCTGTTATGTGTTCTTTGGTTCTAAATTCCAGAAATACATATTCTTTAGGAGTAGTCTCGTATTGAACGCTGCCTTTTTTGAGCATCATAAGTATTTCCCACACCCAATGGGTCCCTAAATGAAGAAGAAAACTAATTATTCTGAGAAAACTCTTTGTATCATTTTAATACACGAAAGTTTGAAGCAATTAAAAACATGTTATCTTCATCATTGATTGTACTTACAAATAGAACTAAATAAAAATGTTTTATGAGAATCATACTAAGCTCTTTACACTACTATTATTGGTGATCTTTCTACATCCAAGATTAATATATGATTGATTGAATACAAATGACAACCGACACTATTTTCCAACAACGCCAATAATACACTATGTCTAATTTATTATTTTCACATGGAGCCATCTTTTTATTTATTTATTTATTAATTTATTTATTTATTTATTTATTTATTTATTTATTTATTTATTTATTTATTTATTTATCTATTTTTGCAGACGTTTTCAGATCTTTAAATCTTGACCACACACAGAATTCCGAATTTTTATTTAGATATGTACTGTCAGTACATTAGAACCAACCTGACTTTTCAAACGTAGCCAGATATATATCGTCGTCGCGTATTTCTAGTTCTTTCATCGTCTCTACGTGTAATTTCATATCCTTACATGGTATCTTCTCAACACGCTTGCACCTGAAATAAACAAGTAGGTTTTGTTTCTTGAAAAAAAAAATACGAAATAGTTTTCAATACTTATTATAGGCTTAACCGATCAGCAATGGTATGGCGGTTCTAGAGTTTGCAAAGATGATGGCCATGTACTTTAAAAAGCAAATCAAAGATGTGTTGTAGTTCAATTTTCCATTTACGGTATTTGGGTAATCTTGAAGGCTCTAAAAATGCTAATCGAGAAATAACGATAGATAATTCCTTGGTAATGTTACCACCAAACCAGTAAAATTATCAAAAAATACACCATGCTTCTGTTCATTTAACTCTATTTTGACGTCATCTGGGTGTGGCCAATAATGTAAATGACGTCATGATGCTGTTGCTTATCAATCACGCGCAACGTGACGCGCTGTTATTAAATTTGACTTAAAAGTTTCGCATTTTGTCCAATTTTTTATGATTAGAAATACGATTAACCGTTTGTTTTCGAGTATGATCGATTAATATTTCATTTCGTGAACAACAAAAAGCTAACTCGTGGAAAAATATAGATTTTGTTGTTCACAAAAAGACGTAAAAATCGATCTTACACGGATAAAACGATCATCCTCTATTCATATTGATTCTTCGATTTATCAACATTCCAAGTCTGTTAAAATATCTGCTGAAAGTATCTGAATAAGAGAATAAAAACTAACGTAGATTTTAGCTAGAGATGAACACCCCCAGGTACCTGCCCTGCGTCAAGGATGACAAAACGTGGCGAACTATTCTATTTTGAAGATTTAACCCCGTTTCGACGCAAGTGCGCATACAAAATTTGCAAACAGTTTGTCACGTTTGTCATCCTGAACGCAAGTCTGGATTCTGCATTTTTCGACACATGTAATTGCAAGAAGGAGCGTCAAATGCAACAAGAGAAACTTCAATGGAATACTAACAATTTTAAAATGTACCTTATAAAGGAAGTCATGAAAAGTATATCAATGTTACAAAAAAGAACAGTATTTAGAATTATAGACACATGCTATTTTTTGCATTAAGCTCTTGTCCTTTAATCTGTAAAAGTTGCTACAAGAGACTTGACAATAACTGAGGAAGTGGGAACCGATTCCAAATTAACAAACAACGATATACAGGTCAATTATCCAATTCCGAACTAAATGTATATATATAGAACGTACTTAGTGTATTATATGAAAAAAAAAATATCTAACGAGGTTGGGAGCATTGAAATTTGTCGAGGTTCTGCCGAGACAATTATCAATTCTCACAACAGAGTTTGATATTTTTTCATACAATACACTAAGTACGTATTATATTTATCTTATAATCTTTTCGTCGGCGTTTCTAACTAAAATGCAAGTTTCTAAAAATAACCGCAATATATTATTGCTCTAAAAATAACTATGTGATATCATAAAAAATATCATACGGGTTGTTATCACACGGATATTTGTTTAGTTATAAGTTAAATGAAGAATTCCTTGCGGTTCCACCATTTATATTTGGTACCACTGTGTCATACCTTGTTTAAAACATTTTGCAAATTCTATGGACACTTAACGACTCTGGATCAAGTTTTCCATGATAATTTCGAAGAAAGAAGGCAATATGGACTGAGATCTGACATTGCGTCTGTGTAGTCTGATCTTAGTCTGAATTTTGGTGGAAGCTCTGTGTACCGGAGGCATATGCCGTAATCATCATTCATCATGCAATAAAGGTTGTATTGACCTGATATCATCTGTCTGATTACATAATGTGATATCAGGCTGTCTATTTTTAGAAAAGAATGCTTACACTTTCATCCAAATTTCTTTGATTTTTAAGGTTTCATGTATTCAAGCGCAAAAATGTTGCACGATAAATAGAATAATATGTAAGTGTCATAACATACCAATCTTATCTGGTCTCGGTAGTCAGAAATTATCGTGACTCGGCACAGCCTCGACCAGGTAACATAGATATTTTTAGACATTAACATGTTATTCGCTATTAGAGGTATTATAATCGGGTTAAGGTGTAACCCTGTAACTTACTGATAGTAGACGCCATCGTAATGTTGATATTCTACAGTGGTACCATCATGGGTCTCGATAGTAACTCGGTTCATATTGGACCTCGTTTATTTGCTTCCAGACTTTGGCTTGTCGAATTTATGCGTCCTTTTTAATTATCTGCAATAAAAAAATCCTTACTCTGGCGACAAATCGCAAATTTGATCTTCACAATACCACGACTTAAGGTAGTGGACCCGTAAAATTTCCGCAACGTTTTAAAAGTAATGAACTTTAACAGTGTTAACCGAGGTTTCCTAATGATTTTCATTAGGAAACCTCGGTCAACCTTGTGAGAGATCATGTGTTCCGAAATGTTGCGGAAGTATTACGGGTCCACTACCTTAAGGTTTAAAACAATCTATGCACTCCAAAGCGAGCGAAACAACGATAAGCGTCGATGACACCTGGCAACGAGAGCGCAGCACTCTAGAAGCTACATGACAAACTATACAAATATATTCCAAAGGTCTGTAGGTCCGAGTAATGCTGCGAATTTTGGGGGAAATTGAAGGGAGTTAATCAATTTTCGCTAATTTTGTTCAAGATGAACAAAATAAGCGATATTTATTACCTCAATTTAATAAAATATCTGTACTTTTCTGTTTGAGCGTCTTTGTGGATCAAACAGACACTTTAAAATCCACAACAGCCAATCAAATCGGAGAATAATTTGATCGATTTTACTTAAATTTAGATCACTTTAACAGTTTCAACCTTACCCTGCTGAATTTAAATCTTATTTCAAACCGTGTTTTACAGACATTTCAACAAAACTGGCTCCACATTAAAATTGAGAAGAAAACAATAGGTTAAGATAAGTCTGCACAACTAGGAGGATCGTGAAATTGACAAGCTGAATGATATTGGAACGAAAAGGAAAGAGTGAGAGTCTTGATTTTATTTTAAATGAAATTAAAGAGAGGTTATCCAATATCAATAATTTTGTTCAAGACAAACAAAAATAGCGATATTGATATCAATAATTTTGTTCAAGATGAACAGAATTAACGATATTTATTACCTCCCGTTCATAAACTATGCAAACAAGTTCTATATAAAGCTTAAAATATTTTCGGAAACCAATCAGAAGCTTACAAAATTTAATTAAGCTAGGGAAATCATGGATCTTTTGATTTTGAATATTGTTGTTTTTATCAGTTTAGTTAAAAAAGACCTCTAGAGGATCAAGAAATTGTTTGTTAGATTTGACCTCGTGACCTAGTTTTTGACCCCACTTGACCAAATTTTCAAATTGACCTAGAATTCATCAAGACAATCAATTTGACAAATTGCCAGGTTGATTGAGCAAAAATAAGACCTCTGGAGTGTCTACAAGGTTTTTTCTAAGATTTACACCACTAGACCTAATTTCGAACTTGGCCGACTTTGCATCAAGACAATCAATCTGACAAATTTACAGGTTGATTGAGTAAAAGATGTGGCTTTTAGAGTTTCTACGAGGTATATGTTGACGACACACGACGGACGACTAACATCACACAACCACAAATGCTCATCTTGAGCACTTCGTGCTCAGGTGAGCTAAAAAGTTATGTCTTGAAATGTGTACATGTATACTTCTTGTCAATAATTCTTTCGACTAGCCCTATTCCTCCAACAGTTCAACAGTTATATATTTATTTTAGAGATGCTGATTCCGAAAGTTATCAATCACTCAATACATTCAAAAACGCTTGAAAAAGATCTTTGGAAATTACTTAACATTCACTCTTTACGCCTAATTACTCACATACGTTAAATCGATTGTGAAGATTTTTTAACTTTGACTATGACGTTAAAGCTAAAACAAAACCGCAAATCTCCTCCATGAACAGCCTAAAGAAAATTAAATAGTCGCAATTAGAATTCGAACAAACAAGCAGTAACTTACCCGAGGTGTTACGTGTAACTCGACATAATTAAGTTACTAAGCGAGTTAAACGTTATCACACACAGAATTCACCTTCCTAAATGAGGTTAAGAAAAGGGACACAGATCTGTGTATCGTATGACCGCTGTCGATAATGTGACTAGACCACTGTATCAATTAAATCAATTTCATCCTCTACAAATTATCTAAAGCCGCACGAATTTAAGTGAGTAATCAAAGGTAAATTTTGTCTATACAGCTATAGACAAAATTGATCCTTGATCCCTAACTTAAAATTGTTCATCTATAATGATAATTTTTATTGACTATATTTAGAAATACGTGTGACATCACTTGGAAGTGGTAAAGCTTGATACGGTTAATTACATAGTGAAATTCACATTCGCCTCAATCAAAGTCATTCTAAATCGATCAATCAGCGCTCCATTCATTCATTCCAAACACTCACTCAAACCACTCAAAAACGCCCAAACCCATTGAAAAATATATAATCAACAACATCGTCAAAAATAAATTTGGATAGAGAAAAATCGCGAATTCACTGACTTAGTTCAAATTGTAAGCATCTAATAGGTTCTTGAAGAAATAGTGAGCTTTCTATGGAGCTTGTATGCATATTTTGTTAAAGGGAGGTAATCAATATTTCTAATTTTGTTCATCCAGAACAAAATTTGCGATCATTGGGTTTCCTCCCGTTAACTTCACTCAAAACTCGTTCCAAACACTCAATCAATTTCATTCCTAAATCATTCAAAAATCATTCACCTTGTCAATTTCACGATGTTGTTAACTGTACCGTGAAAAGTATTGATACAAGTCTGCAAATCTGCTGCGCATGCATGCAAGGTAAAAACTTTTCGCTTAAGATAAGAATTTCACTTTTCTCGTTACGGCTGTATTTGGCTTTTTTCCCCCTATTTCTGCAAATACATTTTACTACTATCTTGTTTATATGTAAAACTGTCCATACTTATGCATGTCATTTTATATGTATGTACATCGACGATGAACCATATGTGTTCAAGTTGAATTGTTTAATAAAGATTCTGTTCTGTTTTGTGATTTACTCTTATTGTACTAAATTTACTTTTTGTTTCTGCTTAAAGGGACATTTTAACCAGTCCTAGTCAATATTTTCATAAATAATAACGTGGAAAGCAGGCAGGATAGGCTACGTTTAGTCTGCGCGTATGTGCACTGATTATGGCAATGCTGTCTGTCAAAGCTTTGCGCATATCAGGAAAATAACGAGAACAGCAAGAGAATTGCCAAAGGAATGAATGCCCGAGCCCGGTTCGCTTAGCCGGCAACACGTTGGCTCTCAATCTTTGGGTCGTCGGTTTGATCACCAGCGCGATCGACTTTCATCTGACGCTTAACAAAGTCAATGTGACTGGTGTGTCTTTTTGAAACCATTAGAAGAATGATAGTCAGCACGCCTTAGATGGTTTGGATGCTGGTGGCTCCGGTGACGTACTATGTTTGGTAGTACTGGTGTTTGAATCATGTTTCAAATTTTATTTAATTATTCCAGAAGGCCATAAGACCCACGTGGCATACAAATACATGATATAGCAATCGACAGACAACCATGGGTAGTTCAAGGGCGTAACACGCATAACGCAATTCATGCAAGTGCGTAAATGAATCAATCCTCTGTTGAAAAATATTTTTGATGAATGATCATAACATCGAAACTACAGCTTATTCAAGCTGTAGTTACGCTGATTTGATTATTCACCAACGCTCAAATCTCAAAAAGGGAGCGGACGGAGAACATTCATCTATTTTATCACAGTCCTCATACATAGCCTTCATATTCTTTAATTGTCGCCTATGAGTGCTTATAAATTTCAAAGACCTAGATACGCCTACGTTGTTTCCCCAACTGCTGAAGTCATAATTGCAAAACTTTTGAAATTTTCAGCCTTGCAAACAATTAAAACCAAACCTGAAAGAACCAACCCCTTTTTGCAAAATGGCGGAACTCGGGGGCTTCTCGCGTAAAACTTTAAATTTGTATTAATCAATTATATTTTAGTACCTGCTTAAATAGCTCTATAAGTCTCATTTCAACTTGCGGTAAATTTCCCCTATCCCCAATAAACTCGCTCTGTTAAGTGTCCTCGAAAATATTCTAGATAAGTTTCAGGAATACTAAGATGCACTTAAAAATGAAAAGTAAAGAAACTAAGTTTCGATCAGTAAGTATTTAAAACCCAATTGCCCTTACTACGGTGAAAAAATATTCATCAAGTATTCATCATCTTTGCTTATGACATTGTGAAAGCTTATATTCAATCTCTAAACATGGAGAATAAGTCGAGGACTCAACGCAACACTAATGTGAGTGCCTATATATCAATAGGCAGTTACAACAGTGTTACACCGACCCTCGAAGTGTTCGGTCAGCGTAGGATCTATTTATCGTGCTTTGGATGAACAACAAAAACTTACATGATCACGATTGGCGAAGCTACGAGTAAATACATCGCCTTTATGGTTCGTGAGGTGAAAGATTCATCGAACTTACACAATAAACAACACAAACCAACATACAAACATAAACATATTTTGTTTATATTTATTTGTATTATAAAATAAGACGAAAAGAGAAAAAAATAGAATGGATTGACTGAATGTGTGTCATTTTGCACCGATTTCTACGCAACGGAATGACATCATAGGTGGTATGGTCCTCGATCGGATAATGTCAAATAGGATTATATGAACGAAAGCAGCCCTGCGTTCAGGATGAAGAGACGGTTGCAAACAGTTTGCCAATTATACCCCGCTTTGCACGCATGAGCACGTGCAAAGCAGGATATACATGTAATTGGAAAACTGTTTGCACCGTTTTGTCATCCCGAACGCAGGAGAGGGTAATTTATTTCCAAAGAAAATTTCATGGGTACTGCAGGTGACAGTCTTACGTTGTTTCCCAATAACCAATCGAAGAGCGCGGAAGCAGTGATCATCTTGTACACACCGCAATCGGGAACCTTCGGCGATTCTACAGAATAGACCTCGGGAATGATACTGGCGCAGCCATAAAAGCGCGTCATTTTGCACGTGAGTTCATATGACGCATAAACATAAACGTTCCTGCTAAGGATGACGTTACATAAAACAAAACCAAGGAAAGAATAAAAATGGGCATATCATAATTTGATAACAAAACGCAGTGTCTTACTGCGTTTTATTATCAAATTATAATATGCCTAAAAGATCTCGAAAGACGATCGGAAAGAATTAACAAAATGTGATTTTCTTCATGCGTATTAACCGAAGTTCGACCAGGAGCCGAATTACCTAAAAGATGACCCAAAATTACTACACTTACGTCCGAGGTACTTTTCAAGTTACGGAAAAGTCCGAGCGATGTTCCGAATGGTACACACCGATGTTCTATTTTACACCTTCTTCAACAATGTCCTTTGTCCTGATTATAACTCGTATCTGTATTTTAAGTTAGTGTCGACCATATTTTCCTGTAACCAGGCGTCCATCTTTTGGTTGTCAGCCACCGTGAACCAGTTTTTCCAGTCCCCTACTTCACCTGAAAAATAGTGACAAGAGATGCAGAGAAAATTTAAAGGAGACGTGAAACTATAACTTGATCGAAAAAAGACACAATAAGTTAATGAATTTTGAGTCTTTATGTATGGATTTTTTGTACACAAGGAAACAAAATAGAAAGGAATTTACAGCTCGTTAAGAAGCTGCAGGCTGAAGATTTTGTTGATTGGGTTTATCACGACGTTTAAAAGCCCATACGACGTTATTTTTTTTGTCAAACTAACGATTTGCAAATACATTAAAGTAACCAGATCCCATGTCATCTAAATTTCTCTGACTTTCAAGATTTCATAAAATTATTAGTCCTGATATATGAATGCATGATAAAAAGGAAAAGTATACTAGTGCATTTGATATCAATGTTATTTAATCTCGGTTGTGAGGTGTTTTCAAAAACTCGTCAGGATAGATTATCCAAACCTCAACCAGATAACATTTATATTTAAAGATACTAACATTTTAGTCACTATACAGCTTTATACCTTTTCTATACATCATATTCCCATCAAACTTCTTCCCTCCAATATTCGCGTGTTCCTTAACTTGTTTGTTCGCCTCCTTCATCCTTTGAAAGGAACATGCCTCAGCAATATTTTGTATCAGTTCATCACTTCTACCACACTGTAAAAACTCGTTCATCTTCTTGATTTCACGGACTGGATCCTGAAGCAACATGTAATGAAGAGATAAAGAGAGTTTTCGTTGATTTCATGGATGAATGAAATTAAAAAAAAAGAAGAAAGAAACTAATTACATTTATGTATGAATTCTCTTTGCATTAACAAAATAAGAGATATGTATTACCTCCCTTTAATAAAATATGTATACATGCCCCATAAATAGCTCGATGTCTTCAAGAACCAATCAAACGCTAACAAGTCTCAAAAAGTAAGTGAAACCGCTTGTTTTTCTAGCGATTTTTATTTTGAATGTAGTTTTTGACTTTGTCATCTTAAGGGATTTGGGGGCTTTTTTGAATCGTTTAATCAGTAATTAGAATGAATGATTTGAGCGCTGAGTGAGCGATTCAAAATGGATTTGATCGAAATGATGGTTAAATTCACGATTTTATTAATTGTAATTGGGATCCGTCCGTTGAACCTAGTCAGATTTCCACACTTTTCAATTTTCTGAACCCTAAATGATCACTGTACCTTCATGTTTAAAATTATTGATTATACTCCGGCTCACCTGAACTGGAACAAACCTCTTCTTAGATTATCAAACTACGAGGTGTTGGGCTGTCAACCCTGGAACCATTAGTTCGAATCCCGGTTCGGTCAACTTTTTATATGACGTTTGACAACGGTCATTGTGACAAGCGTCATTTGTCTCCCACCACTGGGCTTATTAAGGTAGTGCACCCCAATAGTTTTGCAACATTTCGGACCACATACTCTTTCACAATGGTAACCGAGGTTTCTTAATGAAAATCATTAGGAAACCTGGGTTAACACTGTTATTGTTCATTGCTACCGAAACGTTGCGAAACAATTACAGGTCCACTACCTTAATTATAAGAAGTACGCCTACGTGGGATTAGCAATTGATGGCTCGCATAAAATGCTGTGGTTATACTGGTGTGAGATATTACAGGAAGGCGTGGGTAAGTCCTTCAGCGATCACGATATAACTTCAAATATTATTGTAAGCGGTGTTAAACCCCAAAAAATTAATCTATTAAACTTTGGGTTCCCGTTTCTCCGGAATAGTCAAGTTTATGAAATCGTTGAAATATAGACATATCAAACCTCTTCCAAATCCTCATAATATAGATTGAGTATCTGATCCGGATTGTCTTTGGTAAATCGATCCCATTCTTTCACGTACTTGTACCATGGATAACGGTTATCTGAAACATTGTTTCTTAGTTAATATTGTGACCAACCCAATAGATGTACAAGTTTGGGTGCGTGATCAATGATCAATTTTGTCTTTACACTAAAGAAAAAAAGACCTTTGATAACTCACTAAAACTTGTGCATCTGTATATACACTAACACATGGTATTTGCATTTTCTCTGGCTGGTGCATGATATATCACTACTTTACTGACCTTACCTTGAACCCCGTCATTTAGATTAGTGACAGGTTGCAAAACCTGATAATTTCTTCATGGCTCTGCAGGTGCTTTCATAGGATTAAAATATGAACGATTTTGCATTTAAAATTTATCAGCGATTGATATTTTTAAGTATTTTTCATAAAGGTAAAAGTCGAGTCGATTAAATCAAGGTTAACATGCGGTTTAGTTCTGTTGTCATGTCAGTTGTATTAGTAAATGTTGAATCTGAAAAGTCAGAATTTTTTCAAAGGGAATTAAATGTGTTAGTCATTACAAAAATTCCAGTTAAGTCCCCTGTCTCTGAAAAGAAGAGTCGTTTTTGTTCAGCACTTGTTAATATGAACTATGTTTAAACAGGCTTGTACTAGAACTACAGAAAAACATTTGCTAACAAAAAAGACTGAGGCCAGTCTATGGCATCACACATGGCTTTAGAATAAACCATAGATAGAAAGTTTGGACAATCTACTCACAAATACCGTACGATCCCAACAGAATCGGCAAAAACCTGCTAAAGGTCTCACAATCTTTTGCCCCTATTGATTTCATATGATGGTACAGCGACACAAAAACATCTTTTGGATTTCTCTGAACATGAACAATCTTTATCATCTTATCAAATATCTGTGTTGGAGTGTGTTTTAATGGAAAATGCGTGTTGATAATTCGAGGGGATGGAACCTCCGCCATGTGCTCTTTACTTTTAAATTCCAGGAAAACGTACTCCTTAGGTTTGGTCTCATAGTCTGCACTCCCCTTTCTTAGCATCATTAGTATTTCCCAGACCCAGTGAGTTCCTGTTTGAATAAAAAATAGCCATTAATTCAATATACGAATATAAACACATTAAAACGTTCTTTTTAAACGTTAGTTGTCTTTATTCCTTACGCGATGTTCTCAGACTCCGCTATCTATCAGTGCCCTAGTCAAATAAAAATATGACATAACGACTTGGCATTTTTTTTAGAATTCGCTGAAATAAGACAAATACCAAATAACCTAGCGTAAACATACACTACTCAAAAGTTCTAAGCGGCCACCTTACTTTTCTCCATTTTAAAAAAATCGCTTTTATTTTGAAATGTCAACTTCTACCTTCGAAAGAGTTTCCATTCAGCTATCATCCTATCCGTTTGTTTTGTAAAATCATGCATCAGTAGGTCTTAACGACGGAAGAATTAAATGCATGTACCTTCAAATTCAAAAGTGACATTTTTTAGAGAAATTTGAATTTTTCGACACATGAAAAATGCAAATCCTATCATTTTTTGTACTTATATCAGTGGTACAACGGCTGAGGACTTCTAAAAATAATAAGAGATACCACAACTTTGAACACAATCCTTATCCTTATACAAGAAATGTCAAAAATACCCCACCCACCAATGTTAACTTAGAAATCGAGGTTACTCATACTTTCGTTTAATTTTTAAACATTTGTTGTTGAATTATTTCACTGATTTTTCTCTTATTGACTTCACAAATGATTTTGGCTGCATTCTAAAGGGGGATGAAACCATGCAGCATTTATAACATATGACCAAAAAGGCAAGTGGCCGCCTAGGAGTTTTGAGGAGTAATACAATACAACACAATACAATCCTTTTATTTCATAATATAGGCCTCCGGCCCATGATATTTTAAAATACATTTTTTACAAAAGCATTTTGTATCCCCTTGACTTCTGTTTATATCTAGAAACCAAGCGACAACAGTAATATGTAGCCGCAAAATTTTAAAATGAGGTGTTTGCAATATCCTTAATTTAGATGAAGCCTTAAATATATAAGGTCATACTCTATACAATATGTCTTATGTTGTCTTTTTTCTAAAACCTCGCAATCACAACTTAAACTAGGCTGTAGTTGTGAGGTTTCAGAAGTAAGACGTTAATTTATTTATCTTTTCTTTTATTGTTTACATCACAGTAAGTATTTTTGGTCGAATGTAGCTTTGATATATCGCGATTTCGATACTAAAAGTAATTATTCAATAAGTGAAGAGGGTGCTTACCCGCCCGCAAATGACATGTTTATTGTTGTAAGTGAATATCATCAAAGTACAGCAAGTGATAAATGAAAATAGACAATTTTCTCATTTTTGATTCACGTTCTGTTGCCATAAGCTGATAAAAATCATTCAAACTAGTTCCATCTTTATACCAATTGAAGAGATATTGTGCTCTTATTTGTCTATATTTTTCACATATAAATAATGCGTGGTATTCACAATCTATTGATCTATTATTAGTGACATTTAGGCAGTATATGCAAATTCTTTGTTCTATTTGTATGTTACTGCCGATTTCTATACTTAGTTTATGGTCAAAACACCTGAATTTTGAGAAAGCTCTTTTGAATTTAAATGGCAAATCTAATGTCAAATAACGTTCAACGTTTAACATCGTTTTAAAATGTTTATAATGATGGCACCTACTTGAAGAGTCTATAGAACTATGCCAATTTTGTGCACTGTTGTCAATTAATCTTTGTTTGAAGGAATTGATAAATCGTGTTAAATCTCCAACATCTTGCAATAGCCATACATAGCCAAATCCATATGTAAATAATAAATTTTTAACCATCGTCGTCCAGTTTCTTCTTCCTATTTCAGTATGACGCTTTAACATTAAATAACACTGTTTCGGTAATCTAGAGTTGGACATTTGAATAAGTTTAACCCAATATTTTACACAGTTTGTCATATAGCTTATACATAATGGTAGGCGTCCACAATCGCCGAGTACTACCGCATTGTTTGTTGTTCTATTTAGTCCAGATACTTTTTACAGAAATCTAAGTGGACTGTTTCTATGGCTTCAACGTACTGAAAGCCCCATATCTGAGAGGAATAACAAAGGACTGGTTTAATTAATGAATCAAATAATTTAAAATACTCATTATGTGGGAAGAATCCGAAAGGCTTTTGCTATTGTTTAATAGAAAATAACGCTTTTTTTTGCCTGAATTGCCAGTTTCTCGTGGGTACAGGACCAGGACAAGGTTGGCGTGAAATAAACTCCGAGGTATTTATACATTGAAACAACCTTTATTGGCGAGTTACGAAAGAACCATTTTTCATATTGTCTTAATCCTCCCCCATTTCGAAAGACTATAATTTCTGAGTGTATGATTTTTATCTAAATATCTTTTATCCATCTGTATCATTAAGAAATTTGCCAATCGACTAATAATTTCCTGGAAACTCTATGTTAAAATCAGATAGTTGTCGAGGTACTTTATACTTCTACATAATCTCGTTAAATATGCTGCTCTTAATTGCTTGTAAGTCATTTACCTGATTTTTCATAGGTAGCCAGATAAATGTCATCATCACGTATTTCGATTTGTTTCATAGACTCGATGTGTAGTTTCATATCCTTGTATGGTATAAGCCCTACTCGCATGGCTCTGAAAAAAATGAAATACATTATAAATTATTTAAAGCAAATATTCAAAGGACCAGAAAAATGGGATCGCTTAAAAAAACAAAACAAACAAAATGCGAAAATTTAAGGATAAATTTAAATTAAAACTCTCCTAAAGCGCAACTTTGTACGTACTTGCTATGCAACGTTCAGAGTGACGTAACCTTTTTGGGCACCGCTTAGATGATGTCAGAAAGGGTAAATTAACGAAGGCGGGGCATACGTTTATGATAATTTCACTGGTAAGTTGTTAAGCTTATCAAAGCGATAATCTATCGTTTTCTTCTATCAATCACTGAAAAGTATTTAAGAACGTCGTCTCATTAGGATGATTCTTAGGACTTCCAACATTATAGATCCTAGGCACGATAATTCTAGATGCTGTCGGCTTCTTTTTTTAGAGAGACATTAGCCTTGATAAAGACACTCCTGATTATGGTCGCTCGAGAAAGTGGTCGTATAATAAAGGTGTACATCGGAGAAATATTAGCTTATATATAACACTTTTTATCCCAATGCAAAATTAAATCTTTTTATTTTCAAAAAACGTTTAATTAATATTTGATAACTTTCACAAACGATCAATTATATATTCAATCTGTGGGAACGGTAACATTTCTGAGTTTTTGTGAGTTTTTTCGTTGCTTGATACGTGTATTAGGTAAAACTTAATCTAGAATTCAAATTTATAAATGAAAGAATGTTAGTATTACAACAGAATTACGATATTATCATACTTTAATCATTTGTAAACCTGAATGAGATCAAGAGCTTTGCCAAGTTTTCGCTGCTCGACACGAAATCATTAGAATAAAGTGGAGATGGACGATCGACAAGAAAACCCATCGCATATGTTCTTGATTGTAAATATAAAGGTATATTTTTAAATTGTTCCATAGTTTGTTTAATTGTCAAACTCTGTCTTTTTAACGGCATTTGAGTTTCATAGCCGTTTGTAATTAGGTCTTATTCAACGCCTTACCTACCCACCCACTTAACTACACAATAGGAGAAAATTAAGACTTCCCTGGTCCACTTGGAATCTAAGATCAAAGATAGCGTGCTAGATGCATGTTTGTCTGTTGATATTGACGTAAACGAATTAAGAATAATTCAGAGCGCAATTTCTTGTATCTTTCATTTTTGAATAAAGTGACAAATAAAAAGGAAACAGTAGTATATCATTGCTTACCGGCGTTTACGTTGGTGAAAAAGGAGCAGCGTACATTATCGAAGAAACAAGTCCGCAATGTTATAGACGTTTATTTACCATGCTGTAGTGAAAATCTAAGTCATGGTAGAATTATAATACCAAATTCTTACCGTTATTTGTTAAAAATGTTACCACGCTTCTGAGTTCTAAGGTTCAGTGAATAATCCACTCGAGCTAAGCGTTGATTTTTTATTAAGAAACAGTAAGAATTTGTTATTCTTTATATAACTTATTAATACATGTATAACATTTATGCTCATTCATTTATATTTGTATTACAACAGAATAGCGGTTTTAATTTCAAGATTAAATTTGAGAAAAGTTTAAGTTGAGAATGAGAAAAGATAACCTTGGGTCCAGAACAAGTCCTCCATGTCAAACGTTTAACTTACGGATAGAATACGCCATCAAAGTGTTGAAATTCTAAAGTAGTACCATTTGCCGTTTCTACGGAGATTTTATTCATCTTGGGCGGCTTATAGTAGTAAACAGGCCTCAGGCGTTTTACATAAACATTAAATGTATGTATTCCTCAACAATCCAATAAGACTTCAAACGTCCTGAAACATGCGGAAAAACATTATGAAATTAAGACAAATAAAGGTAGTAGATCCGTAATAGTCTGCAATATTTTCGGAGTGACAAACTTAAACAGTGTAAACTGGGGTTTCCTAATGATTTAATTAGGAAACCCCCGTTAACACTGTTTAAGGTCATGACTCCCGAAATGTTGCGGAAACATTACGCTTCCACTACCTTAATTAATTCATATTCTCGTATTTGAAAGAGAAGGGTCCGCCCTAGGCTCAAAATTATACAAGATACTCTACTAAAATATAACAGCGATTTCAAATCAAAATTTCTAGGTATCCGTTTTGGAGAAAAGATATTATATCTTATATCTAATGAATACATTATTTGTCTTTTTTTTTTGGTTTTCTTTTTTATTTTTTTTTGAATGGGGTTTTACGCCGCTTTCAATATTTTTTTTCAGTAATATCGCGACGACTGTGGCACCTAACAATCGATTCATGGTATTTGTCACACCAGTACTAACATTACATCCTTTTCTAGCCTCCAGCTGCTATCCAACATAAGTCTACGATTATCAACCCGTGTGTGGAAGACAAATAGTCGGAAAGGATGAGTGCCTCCGTCGGGAATCAAAGCGGGACAAAAATTGACATCGTACGAGTATGCGGATTTGCACGTAGACTGGTATCGCTGTCAATTATCATCCGGTAAAGTTGACGGTGGGACGAGCCTTATTTGCATATCGATACATTTTTAAATCACCAGCATCGTCCAAAAGCTATAGATTTACTGAAAAAAATGACAAAATAATCTTTCATTCTAATAGGCAAATTTCAGTCTTGTAAAAAATCATATTTTGTTACTCCGTTGTCAGTAGAAATAGTAAAACAACCATCCAAATTATTTGTCTTCCACTAATGGGTTGATAATCGTAGACCTATGCGGGATAGCAGCTGGATGCTAGGAAAGGATGTAATGGTAGGACTGGTGTGATAAATACCAGGAATCCATCATTTAGTGCTCAAGCCACCGCGCTATAATTGAAAGATTGTTTAAATCGTAGTAAAACCCCATTTATACAAAATCAAATGAAATATTCTTTAACCTCTATACTAAATAAACCTATAAAACAGGGCTTAATTCGACTTCAGGATTACAATAAGAATCAGTTTAGTAGAAAAAATACATGGATGCTAAAACATAAAATGAAAGTATCAGGCCTAACTGTTTGAGTTGATTAATATTTTCTTCTTGATATGTGTCTATAGAAAAGAATCACAAAAGCACAGTTAAACGTTTGGAGAGGAAAATACTGTTTTTGAGACTTACAGTTAACTACATCGTGAAATTGATATTCACCGCAATCAAAACCATTCTAACTGGCTCACTCAGCGTTCAAATCATTCATTCCAAACACTCACTCAAACCATTCAAAAACGTTCAAAAATAAATTTTGATTGAGAAAAATCGCGATTTCACTGACGGGATTCAATTGTTAGCGTCTCATAGGTTCTTGAAGAAATAGAAAGCTATGTACAGAACTTGAATGTTTTTTATTAAAGGGAGGTAATATGTATCGCTAATTTTGTTCATCCCGAACAAAATTTGTGATTTAGGATTACCTTCCATTAAATTCACTCAAAACTCGCTCCACACACTCATTCAATTTTATTCCTAAATCATCCAAAAATCATTCACCTTGTCAATTTCACGATGTTGTTAACTGTACTTCTTGATATCTGTCTATAAAACAAAGAATCTCAACATCATCAGCTTACCTGTAATTTTGATCTGAAAGCAATTAACAGTGTTTACTTGAGGGCCATATGGCATTTTCTAAGCAATTTCTGTGCACATTTTGAAAGGCGCATTTTTTTGTCTAGAAAGATGAGATTATCCGTAATTCTTTTTTCATTTCTGTCTAAATTCAGGCTCCCCACAACATAGGCATTATTTTCAAGTCTTCACACTTGTTCTACTTTTTCCTGTTGAACGTTAAATAAATTTGGGAGTAGCATATTTTAAAGGTTTTGTTTATATTTCTATATGAAATAATGAAGAACAAATGGCTAATATTCAATTTAGTGGAATAAGTTAGTTTTTTTGGACTTTAATATACTGTTCACAAAAAGTAGGGGATAATCTGATAAGCCATAAGGTTATTGTGGTTGCAAACAATTTAGGACAATCTAACTTATTCTTGGCCAACTAGCAGTAGTCTTATGGTAATATGGTAGTTATGAATTCCCTTTTCTGCTAAACATGTCCTGCAAATTCAGCATTTAAGAAGAGAGGGGTATAACGCTTATGTTAACATGGCGTATGTTGTACTGGAAATTCTTACTTCAGTTGAACATTACACCGAGAAAAATTATTTGGTGTTTATCTCTATCATGTATTCGCATCACATTTTGTTGGAATAATGTGAGTTTTAATGTTAGCTCACCATAAGTGAGTCAATGGTATGATAGAAACCAGAAGAACGTGAGTCCAGACTTCTGTTAAACCCTGTGTTTCACAGCCAGATATTGTCACGATATCAAACAATTGGCTTCTTTGTTGATGATTAATAAACGGGGCCCGAAGATGTATGGGTGCCAAAGCTGACCAGAATGCCACAAATCAAACTTACAATATCCTCTACTTTTTGTGAACAGTATATAATAGGTTTCGGCCATTTGATTTGGGAGAAGAAGTATTTGAAAGATTTTTTTTGTAACCTTACGGAAAATCCGGAAACCTACAATATATGGCAAATTTTCAAGATAGAGCAATACATGATTTGAAGTATTTTGTAGACTAGCACAAGGCGATGCTACATGCTAAATATGAAAGCTTTAGACCTTACGTTTTGGGGGGAGACATCTTTAAAAGTTCTTTTTCCTCTCCAATGCCATTGCGACCAGAGTTCAACGTTGTAAAGTGCTTGACTTCAGGATCCGGCATTACTGAGTAGTTTGTTAGAAACTTGAAGGGGAGAAGAAGATCATAATTGTTAACGGACAGACGGGCGCCGGATATTGTTCGATCACAATAGCTAACCTTTAGCACTTCATGATCATATGAGCTAAAAGGCTGTTTAAGTCGCCAATCATCGATAATTAGATCGACATTAATGGCAAAGAAAGCCGGAGGTTAACCCATCACTTCAGGTTTAAATCTATGATATGATTGGTCAATCGACTTTTTGACACCTGACAATAATAGGTGGGAGATCTTATAAGAAAAGTAAAAAAAAAACATAAAAAAACATACAAATAATGAAATATTACACAAACAAACAAACAAACAAACAAACAAACAAACAAACAAACAAACAAACAAACAAACAAACAAACAAACAAACAAACAAACAAACAAACAAACAAACAAACAAACAAACAAACAAACAAATCACTTCAATTGAATCACTTCAATTGAATCACTTCAATTGAATCATTTTTCTTATAAACTCAGCACATAGTGCGATGTTCTAAATAACAAAATGATAAGCGATGTTTTAAAATGTTTATGAAAATAAAACTCGATTTTACGAAAGAATCCAAAACTGTAAAGTTTCTTACCCCTGAAAATTAGTTACAAACATCCACAAGCGATAATTGTTACTTTCCATTTATGGTCACCCTGTAATTTGACTTCCTTACACGAACACCTGAATCCAAAGGTTAATATGTAGGACATTTATTGACTATGAAAAACCATCCGCTGCAAATAATGTGATGAACAAATGATTTCCAAACGCACCACACACTGTGTTAACATGCGTGAAATGATATGCTTCACCAATACATTCCGTCGTCTGTCTTCAGTGAACAATTAATTGAATTTGAAACTGCGACTAGCCCACTTATATAATTCATATCGAATTTTTAGGAATGAACCCCTTATATACCGAGCGACTATAAAAACGCAATACTTAAAAACATCACTAAATTGTAAATATAAGTAAACAGACTCGGCCTAAAATATACTTATTTTTAATCCAACATCAATGTCATTTTGAAAAAAAATTCTCTTGTATTCCCAATACGGTGTCAATCTTAAACATACATACGAAAGTTAAAATTTCTCCATAGCCCTACTGTAAGGACGATGGTTTTTTTTTTCAAAAGAAACAAAAGCCAAACAAATTTCAAATTTAAGTTGAATGAATCAGGGGGTCAAACAAATAATCAATACTGCGTTTCAGCACATTATGTCCAAAGACGACACCAAAATGTCGTGTTTTTGACCAGAAATGACGTCACTTACAAACCTTTCCATTCCTTTCGTAGAAGCTCAAACGGTGTTCACGTGAATGCAGGTTTGGCAAGTAAAGCCTGTTTACGTTTTTTACCCCTTAGTAGACAAGTGGTTTAGAACTGAGATGACATTTTGAGCGTGTTTACGGTATGACACTAAATTCATTAAACACAAAAAAGTCTTCTGAAAATCCGTATTGTTAAGATCCTAACCTTACAGATGTTCAAATATTGATGGAATAAATCAATACTTTTTGTCTAATCGAGGTTAAAGACGTTCCGATTCTACGGAACAATTTCCCTTTTGACAAACTCGATTCAGAGTACAGTCTTTGCAAAGTGAGCGAGTTGATTTCATTTTTTAATGGTTTTTGAAATGTCTTTCGTTAATTACCTTTCACACTTCTGACTTTTTAAATCATTCAACAATGAAAAGTGCAATGACAAAGAAAGAGTGAACAGTAGATTGCTATGCCGAAACTAACCAAAGCGTCAGATCAAATAAAGGTTAAGTCGATTCAAAAGAGTATCTTCTTTGTATGATTTTATCTAAATTTAGTTTAAACAAATCTACTTCTCCGTGCTCAAAATTCAAATTTTCTTTGTTTTGTTTTTAAAGTCGCTCAGTATATAACTGAAGGAATTAGAATCAGGGTTGTTGTTGGCGCTGGCAGCGGCGGTTCCAGTATTTCCGTGGAATCAATCATACAAAATTATTAATTTTTGTTAGTATAACACAATTTTAACACTTATCCTGCTGAATTCAATTTCTGTTGCATACACTTCCTCATCTTTTAGAAATACCAACTTATACAAATTTATACCATATATACTACAAAAAGTTTGCTAAGCACCAAACTTTTTTAGCTGTCCTACAGGAGCCGATTAAAAAACATCGTGTACGTTTTTTAAATTGTACAATAATGTATCGACAAGAAATCTAATGTATACATTACCAAATTTGACACGCAATTTTCTTTCGAGACTGGTGCAAAATGAGGCACCCCGGTTTCTTACCAGTCCTTTCTTATTTTCTACATGTACAGGTATCGTGTAGCTGCTTACTTTCTGTTTTTTAGTATTTATTGACTTTTAAGTTGTTACTCATGGCTAATCCAAATGTCAGACGACATTTATCTGTCGAACAATTGTGGCGTGTTGTAGGTATGGTAGAGCAAGGGGCTTCCCACCGTGATGTTGGCATGGTACTGGGGTACACCATACTGTTGTAACCAGAACTTATGCACGATACCAACAGTATAATACACCTGTAAGGAGACATGGTGGAGGTAGCAGTAGAGCTACCTCCGCCGCAGATGACCGTTCATTGGTAATTCAATCCCGAAGGAACAGGTTTGCTACGGCAACGCAGCTACGTTCCGACCTTCAAACCGTCCTCGCATGTTCGAGTTTAGACTCAAACCGTACGAACACGGCTGCATGAGCATAACCTGAGGTCAAGAAGACCTGGTATTCGTCCTCCGCTGTCCCGAGATCATTCTTGGTGTAGGTTAACATGGGCATTGGACCACGTTGCTGGCGCATAAGACTCTGGCGTCCCATGCTATTCACGGATGAGTCCAGGTATTGCCTGGACTACACAGATAGGCGGGCTAGGGCGTGGAGAAGGCCGGGAGAAGGTTTCATGCAGCAAACATTGCTGAGCACGATCTTTATTGGGGTGGGTCCATCATGGTTTGGGTGGCATCAGCCTGGATGGGCTGACTGATCTTGTTATTTTAGAATAATGTTATTTTCTGACAGCTCGAAGGTACATTCATGAAATTCTACATTGCCACTTTAGATTTACGCTGGTGCTATTTGCGGTGGATTCATTTTAATGGATGATAATGTCCGTCCACACCCGGCACGTATAGTCCAAGAGTATCGCCAAGAAGAGGGCATTCCACGTCTGGATTGACCGGCTCGCTCATCGGACTTAAATCCGATAGAGCATATGTGGAATGAGTTACAGGTCCGAGTTTCGGCTCGCCAGGTCCAGCCAAGGACACTCCAGGAGCTCGGCCAGATCTTTAGAGAAGAATGGATTGTTATTCCCCAAAGAGTAATCCAAAACTGAATCAGGAGTATGCAGAGGCGCTATCAGGCTGTTATTGACAGTGCCGGTTCTCATACTCGTTTTTGAACGAAATGCAATTGAAAGAACACCTTCTTTGGTCAAATTCGATTTTTTTTGCAATTTTCGAGAAAACAGACCAATTTCTAGGGTCTCCCTGTTTGGTCTACATTTCAAGTCTTATCACTATAAAGCTTTATTTTCTTCTTAAAATTTTATAAACTGATAACATTTGACCATTTTCCAACATTCTTATAATCAAATTTCATTTTTTCCTGAAATTATTGTCTAAAAGGTTTTGGTGCTTAGCAAAATTTGAGTAGTATGCTTAAGGAATGAACTCCTCACCCCCTTATATAATTGAAAGAATTAGAATCAGTGACGTCATTGCCGCTAAAAATAAAAAAAAACCCATAAGTGAAAAAAGAAAGACTGACAGTGCATTCTAAGATCATACTGCACATCTGTACAGTCTGATCTTAGTCTATACTATCCGCCAAAATTTTGTTCACACAGAATGTGTCAATCACGAAGAACAGAAGGATTAATTGAAATTTTGCATTAACATGAAACAATAGGGCTTCAGAGGGGCGGTTCGTTTGACACCCCCCCCCCCCCGATCCCCGTATAAATCCGCAACTGACTGAAGCAATTCTGAAATAAGGGACAAACAGCCTTGTCATTTAGTAAGGGTCGGAAGTTCTAAAATCTGAATTATAATACATGAACAGTTAGACATGTAAAATCATAACTGTTGAGCCACAAGGGATGGAGCGCCTGTGGTAAATGGGGGATGGGAATTGGGAGGGTTTTGATCCGTATGGGTATCTTTAAAATTCCCCTTTTTCTTCTGCATCAGAATGGCAACATGCTTTATATTCGGCATGGCTCATACATTCAAAAAATGTAATAAAAATAGCTACCTTCACGGCTATTTTACCACCAGGCGCAGGGCACTTGGGGAAGCCGCAACAATCAAGTGAGGTCAATAAACAAATGTGATTTTTTTAAATGACATGTTTTTCCTGTCAAACTATAATGTTTTTTTTTCAATCACATTTTGTAAGGAGTATTCCCAGTGTCAAAATGCTAAATTTTTGGAAATCTATGGTATTTGGGGAATTGCTTAAACAAACCTTGTTAATTAGAACTCTTTCCTTAAGCGAGCAACCCAGAACCAACGTTCCTCATGTTTGTGAGATGCTTTTCTAAATACGTTAGCTTGCGCTCTAAAAGAATATTGCTTTTTGGGCGTGACGGACAACATAATTTTCCACCATTACTTCTTCTGCATTAGAGAAATAACTACTATCCTAGTCGCTCGTTTATTACGTGATGTCATTTTCAAACGTCATTTTGAAGCAAAGCACTGATGTTAATATCATAGTCAGTTTAATGTCTTGAGTTTCATTGAAACCGTCATCAACCACTGTGATTGGATTCCCTTGTCATACTGGATAAATTTTGACTAAGAATTTTTATCAAAATCCAAGGGCAAAGAGCACTGAAAGTACCAACTGTATGTCATTTTTTATTTAAAAACAAAATCTATTAACAATTCTGGTTTGAAAGTGAGAAACAGGTGGTGTAGACTAACATCAGACTGCACATATGTGCAGGTTGATGTTTGCCTGTAACTCCTAACAAAGCAGGAATATTCCGGGTTCAGCATGACAAGGGCTAATTTTCGCATCGATTTATTTGCTTTTCGGGACGGCTAATGATATTGACCAGTTAAATACAGAACCATTACTGAAATTGAAGAATTCTCGATAATGTATCACAATACATTAAAGAAATTGGGGCTATCAAACACTCTTTGCATTGGAATGTGTAATATATTACGGTCGTTGGACTTAATTGCAAATCAAATTATCAAACACATAGATAATAAAATACATGTATAACCTATGAAGCTCGAATGGTCATTTGATAAACAACATCTTAGTCTTACTAGTTCAATTTTGACCCTTCGGGCGAAAAAATAGACCTTCTGGGTAGCGCGTTAAATTTCGACCCTAGTCAGTCTGTGCGTAATGCACAGTCGAAACTTTACACTCTTGGTTGATTTTATCAATCGTGAATGACCATTCTACCTTACCATGTAAGCCTAAAAAATGTAATACGACGTCTGGTAGACCAGTATTGGAACCAATCTCTTTTTATGCTCCCCGAAGGGAGAGTATATAGCCGCCGCTTTGTCTGTCCGTCCGTTCGTCCGTACGTCCGTAATTCCGTCCGTCCGTCCGTCCGTCCCCACCTATTTCTCCTTAACCCTTGGGCCAAATCAAATGAAACTTACCATATGAACTCCCTATGATATAGTGATGATGCTTCTGTGGCGGTTTTTTTAATCGAGGCCTCGTCACGGGAAAAGGGGACTTAGGGTAAAAAAACAGTTTTCCCCAAATTTCTCCTAGTCTAACAGTCAGAATTTAGTGAAATTTCATATTTTAGTAGCAAATCAGATGCCCTTTACTATAAACAATGTGAAATTAACGTAAAAAAAATTATCATGGAAAAAGGGGGCTTAATGTTTGTTACCTTTACATAAGCGTGTAAAATACAGTTATTCTTTCATTTCTCCTAGTCTTATGCATATCTCCTAAAGTATAATAGCTATCAATTTGAAACTTTATAGGTGGATAGATCTTATAGAGGAGAAGTGCAGTGCACAAGAACTACAACTCTTGCTTGAATAATTTTGAAGTTATTGCCCTTTGTTATTTTTTATACTTAGATTATGTCTGGAGCATATCTCCTAAAGTATAATAGCTATCAACTTGAAACTTAATGGGTGGATAGATCTCGTGGAGGAGAAGTGCAGTGCACAAGAACTACAACTCTTGCTTGTATAATTTTGGAGTTATTGCCCTTTCTTATTTTTGATACTTAGATTATGTCTGGAGCGTATCGCCTAAAGTGTAATTGCTATCAACTTGAAACTTTATGTATGGATAGATCTCATGAAGGTGAAGTGCAGTGCTTAAGAACTTCAACTCTTGCTTGCATAATTTTGGAGTTATTGCCCTTTGTTATTTTTAATACTTAGATTTTATAGGAGGTAAATCTCTGCCAGTACAAAAAAATCTTTAATCTATAAGGCTTCAGTTTACTGTCAAGCTTTCGTTGCGGGGGATGTCCATTTCCAACATGGCTCTTGTTTTTGTGACAATGCCTCATTCGGGGAGCATAATCCGTCTCTGACGGCTCTTGTTTGAAAACGTTTGTATTGAGCTCCAGAAAGCCTTCTCTCAAGTCGAACAACTTTTTTCATTTTTCAATCATTCAGAAATCTGGTCAATTTCTCAATACTTTTCACTGCATATCACAATCTTGTCAACTGAACGACCGCTGGTTCCGACATTTGATCTCAAACATGACTGTCTTGAGCAGATTTTTAGGGTCCGAGTCTTAGGCTCAACTGAGAATTTTATCAAACTTTGAATTTGAATAAATGTATGAAATAAAAGATAATATCAAAAATGTGTTATTTATAACAACTTATTAATATTATCTTTTATTTTATTACATTAAAATGAGTATTAAAACATGATTACGGCTTTAATCTCAAAATGAAATTCGCTAAAATTTGAATTGTGAATGAGAAAATCTTTAATCACCTGGGACCCAGAAGTAATTCACCCTTCTGCTGTTCAAGTTATTTTTTAACTGTAAACAAAGCTTTGGCAGACAGTAAAGACTGCACCCAAGGTCAGCCAAATTGATGTCCATCATGTCTACAACAGGTTTAATAAGCTTCGTGGACATATCAGCATGGTGACAAAATGTAACAAGATACACTGCTGGATCTCCAACATTCGGAACGACAATCGGCTATTTCCGTAACCTGCAACAGACCGGTTACATCCAAGGTTGATCGTAGAGTGACAGAGAGGTGTTCCGATTGGATCTCCAAGTATAAAAAACAAAGGGAAACGACTGAAAATCAAGCTAGGTAGAGCTACGGTTCTTGCGCACTGCACTCTTTAATCAAAGAGGAAGAGGAAAATAACTGCCAAGTTCAAGGTCAATCTGACATAAGCTGAAAAAGGTATGAAGTGGATGCCGCCCGACCGCCTGCCTTGACAACAGACGCCCCGCCGCGCGTACACTCAGAAGGACTCTAAAGGTGATCATGCCGACGGGCGTATAAAAAGTAAATAGTTAGTTTGTAATCTCAATAGGTTAAAACGAGAATCTACGAAAATGTTTAAATTAAATGACTGAAAATGACGGGCAGTCAAATTAAATGACTAAAGGTTCATGTAAAGTGTTTGAGACCCAATTTGTGAAAGTATGAGCCAATTTTATCCAACCGTCATGCAGTTGCTTGTTCTCTACAAAATGACCCTTTTCCACAATGTTTTGGCTATATCGCTATAGCTATGGCAGTCTTATGTTGCTTAACTGTTTGTGCTCATAAATAGCTTCATTTTGATATATAATATACCGTGACCAACTGCCTTTTCTTGGCTAATGAAGTGCCCTTAAAATTTGGTCTCAAACTCTTATCATAAACCATAATTGTTCAATCTATTTTTTGATTTGCGTCATCGATCTATTGATAGTATCATGTTGCAAATAGAGTCTTCTTAAAAATCAGAGATTATGGTCCCTGCTATGATATTTTCTTTTAGCACGTCATCATTTATTTATAGCAAACATTAATTTAAAGAATATAATTTGCATAGATAAGTGTGATTTGTCAAGAGAAAAGGAACCTTGCAAATATTCCAAACAGCAAATATATGAAATTGCGAATAATATCAAACAAATAATTGAATGGGCTTAATTCGAAAATGAACACAGTTCAAGTCAGGAACACCGTTCAAAAAGTGAATTATTTTAGAATGCCTTTGGAATGTAATTGAAAAAATTAATTAAAAAAAAAACAAAAAAAAAAAAAAAACAAACTTGAATTAAATAGAGTACAAAGTTAGCGTTCGTACAAAAAACATAAAATTCGGTATCATGAACTGTTAATCCTCGTTTTATCTGTTATTATATATGTCCTGTAAAATAAATTCGGTTCGCCATGACCACACATTCAATGTCCTCACGTATAGGTTAAATAGAGAAATCTTTATTTTCAAATTCAAAAGAACACAAATAAAACAAAAATCCAGATCAATCACACACTTATAAAATTTCGTCCCTGACATTCCTATGTGATTTGCGCGTTCAGGATGACAACGTTTGCGTGAGGTTTTTGTCGCTTTGCTCGTGCAATTACGTTCAGAGCCAGCCCTGCGTTCAGGATCACAAAACGGTGCAAGCGTTCTTCCAATTATATCCCGCTTTGCACGCAAGCGAACGTGCAAAGCGGGAAATAATTGCAAAATTGTTTGCACCGTTTGGTGATCCTGAACGCAGGGCAGGTTCTATTCTTTTAAGCTTTCAAGCGTTTTGCATCCTGAACACAGGTCATTCATGCGTTCAAGATGAAAACATTAATTCACGTTTTAGAAGTTGCACATATTTTGTCAAGTTTACCGACGTGAAAAGCGGATAATTATGCCAAAAGTGTGCAAAAGCCAATGTTTTGTGATCGCTAAGCTTTTTTCGTATGGTCGATTTTCGTATGACAATTCACAATCTTAATCATTGCGATCAAACTAATTGAAAAGACAAATGCATTCTCTTCTTTCATGAGTGCTTCGTCAGAAGTTAGCCACCCATTTTGTTGCTGTATATCACATAGATTGAGTTAAATCGGAATGTTTTTCGTCTGGATGATTATCTTTTCTACTGCTTCAGGTATTTGTACATATAAGTAATACTTTCTGTTGTCGATACAGTTAGTAACATTGTAAAATTGACATTCATCTCAATAAAAACCAGTCGCTAATTCAGCGATCCATTCATTCGTACCAAATACCCATTCACACCATTTATAAACGTTCAAAAATTTCTAAAAAAGGATAAGATCAACAACTTCATACTTGAAATGATTTAGATGAACTCAACTTCCGAAATGGGACATGGCAGCCAGTTCTAGATGGGAAATTTGCTATTTTTTCGATTTATGCCGCGAGAAAAAAGTGTTTACCATGTACTACACCATAGATCATATTACAGAGTGCTATGGTATAGTTGATTTGTTTAAATCAAGTCATAAATAGTCGATATTTTGAGTCCCGACTGCTTGTCTGTGTTTTATCTAAATAGCAGCCAATTAAATTAATAATCATCAAGAGGCACTATATAGACATCCTTTGATTTTAAAACCTTTTTAAGGACCAAATCATGTATCCTTTGCGTTCTTGGTACAATATCTATAAGTCTTAGATAATTCGGAGATCCCAATGCCTCTTTGAGAGACGGCAGCCATTTTAAGCTAGAAATTTTGCTATTTTCTGTTGCAATCCATGAAAGATGAGGGGTCACCATGTACCTTGGCAAACATTCTCTCTGATTGTGCTATAAAATTATTGAAAGGTTGAACCGAATTGTTTTAAGTCGATACTTTGGGTCCCGTCCGGCTTTTTTTTTGGTGGGCTTTTTTTTTTGGTTAAATGGCAGCCATGCAAATACATGAAAACAAATTGGAACAAATTGTATATAAATAACCTTTGCCTTTTGATAAAACTCAAGGACAAAAAACCGTTATATATTTAGTGTTCTTGCTACAATCTATAATAGCCAATGTATATTTGAAGATCAAATACCCTGAATTATTGATGGCAGCTAACTTTGAATATAAAATATGCCGATTTTTTGTTGCCATCCATAAGACAAGAGGAGACGCCGTGAACCATCCTAAAAGCCCTCTCTGTAAGAGCAAAGAAAATTTCAACCGACCTCACTGAGTGAGAATAAAAAAGTTTTTATTGATTGAATGGAGTTTTACTCCGCTTTCAACATTTTTCAGTTATATCGCGGCGGCTGGAACACCTAATCATGGTTTCCGGATATTTTTCTTACCAGTACAATCACCACATCCCTTACTAGCCTCCAGCTGCTATCTCACATCTGTCTACGATTATCAACCCATTTGTGAGAACCAAAAAGTCGGAAAAAAGAGTGCCGCTGTCGGGTATTGTACCCGGGACCTGTAGATTTACAGTCCGACACGCTACCAACTGCGCTTTGACGACGGCTGAGAATCAAAAGGCTTTAAAATGATAATTTGTTTCCCGACTGCCATTACGAGAATTTTCCAGATAGCAGCCAGGAAAAAGCATGAATTATGTTGGAAACTTATGTAAACATCCTTTCATTTACACTCATTTTAAGGACCAGACACCTATAGTTAGCGTTTTAGCTACCGTTTCTATCAGTAAATCTCGAAATTGAAATCTAAAAATGTTGAATGTTTCATTCGGGGATGGGGTGGGTGGGATTTTCAAAGGGGTGTATCAAATTAATTGTCCAAAAGAGATGCTCCCGAAATTCTAAAACCAAGATGGCAGCCAGATATTAATACGAATATTTCATATTTAATAAGCTTGAGGTAGGTATACTTTCAATTAGGGACCGAAAATGTTTACCAAATTAAATAAGTAAATTTCAAGGTGGAAGAATTCGAAACAAATCCAGCAATTTTGATTTTATAAATATCTTAAATTCGCTTAAATCTGTTTTATTCCTTTTCCTTCTTGAAGGGCTCAGTAGTGCTAATCCCTATGTAGCTGACACATTTAAAAGTTCATATATAAATTTTATTTAGCATAAATTTATTTGGAAATTTAAATCAAGATTTATTTCTTTTAAATAAACAACATGAGTCCCGTTTGGCAAAACAAACGCCTCACTACTTTTAGTGATGCAGCATTATATATGGACAAACGTTGAATAAATGGTCATATTCACATCTAGAAGTATATACTTCGAAAATGTAATAAAAAACATCCTTACAGACAGAGACTATATATCCGCGTAAATAATGTGCTACAGTCTGATTATCACATGATCAGGAGCATTTTGTAAAACCTTCAAACCAATCCACCAATAGTTTGATGCATATCCATACATTGATGTAGATTGAGTAACGTTTTGCGAGAAAATTTATAATGGTGCAGCTTTTTCCGAGAATTGGAATAGTATCATCTAACGGCAAGGGAGTAACTCCCATTACGCAATTTCCACAAGGACGTAAACGAAATAATCATATGTTGAAAAATTTCGTTGATGAATGATCATATCATCGAATCTACAGCTGTAGTTACGATGTTTCGATTATTCACCAGCGCTCAAATAATAGAAAAGGGGAGCAGAAGGAGGGTATTCATCTTTTGTCACAGTCCACATATCGAGTTTATCCTTCTTTTGATTGTCGCCTTCTGAGTGCGTATAAATTTCAAAGTCCTAGTTACGCCTATGAAACGGAGTTGATAAGCACACATATATTGTAGTCACATGATGAGGAATATTCTTTGAAAGTTTAATGAAAATGTAATGAAAGAAATGTTTTGCGGTGAAAAGCCATTTTGAACTTTACACTCCGTTTAGTTTAAACCATTCTAAAGCATTTACTCAGCTTTCCTTCCATTTCATTCTTTAAGCACTCACTCAAATTTCGCCAAAATCATTTAAACAGCACTCCATAAAAAGACCACTCCGCAATCATTCAATTATCCAATAATTCAATGATTCCTTTAGGTGGATGGTTTTGGAAGCTTCTTATTGGTCCTTGAAGGTATGTACATATCCTCTTGTAGAATAATACGTCATTACATTGTACAATTATGCTGGATTTCGGTAACCACATTCAAATAATTCAAAAGTCGCTTATGCCACTAACCATTGTCAATTTCACTATGTTCTTACTCGACACAAGAAATTAACTAACATATGTATAAACACACGGACTGATAGATGGCGATGATACCGATAAGCATCCATTTTCGACAGAAACATTAACAAAATTCCTATCCTGAACTGGCTGTCATCTCTCAAAGAGGATAATTGGATATCCAGATTAACTTAAATTAGTAGATATCGTTCCAGAACGTAAAAGATACATGTTTTGGTCATTAAATAAGACTAAAAAAACAAGTGAAGTCAGTATAGTGCTTCCTGGTTAATCTGTAGGCCTATTTTTCATTGGCTGCCATTTCGAAAAACACCGAGATCGGCAGTCAGAACCCAAAATATCGATTGTTCACAATTTGATTTGATCTCTGAAAGGTCATATCAACAATATCATAGCACTCTTCAATATGATCTTTGTAGTACATGGTAAACACTTTCTCTCGTCGAATTCATCGAAAAATAACTAAATAGTTATCTTGAATTAGCTGTCATGTCCCTTTTTGGAAGTTTTGATCTTAAAAATCATTTAAGGTAATAAAGGGTTTTACCAAAATGCGAAATATGCATGTTTTGGACCCTCAAAATATTTAAAATGTAACGATCCCTCTTTGGTGTACCATAGGTAAAATGATTTTATTTTTAGTTGTCATCCAGAAAACCGCTCGGAATGGCAGTCGGGACCTAAAATATCACCTGCTTACATCTTGATTTTCACCCAGGAAGGTCCGATGAACATTTTCTTACCAATTTCGGAAAGACCTTAGGGGATGCACGGTGACCCTTCCTGGTCCACACACTATGTGACATGCAGATTGCATAATACGATAAATAGATTAAAGCCCTATATATTTCTCCTTTATTTTAAAAGCACACCTGGCCAATGTAGCATTACACAAGCCGACTGAGCAATCCCCTGGTTATTTCAAAGGGGCCAAAAGCGGTTTGGCAGTGGACGGTAACAAGAATCAGTTCTTTCACGAAGGCAGATCCTGCACGCACACACTCAACCTTCCTCGGAAGAAACCGTACTGGGAGGTTGACCTAGGAGCTAGTAACTGGATTGAATTTATACGGATATATAACAGAAAAGACTGTTGTGGTACGTATAGTTAAGAACCTCATTAAAATGACAAAATGAATGATTTGGAATCACTTTAGAAATGTTTCTTTAATAAATGTGTCCAGTGAGTTTTGAATGAAAAAAAAAAAGTGATGTAAAACAATATGCTTTGTTTCGTTCTATTGAACGATTCCACCAGGAGTTGATAACCTTATACCTTTGTGGTATAGCAGCTGGCGACTAGGAAAGAGTGCTATGATGGTACTGCCAGGATGTAAAAACGTTTCGCGAGCGCTTTGAGATGATACCTAGCTTTGCTCGTGCAAATACGTACAGAGCGAGGGAGGTATCATTTCGGAAATCCTTCGCTTACGTTTTCATCCTCAACGCAGGGCTGGTGTGAGGAATGCCAGTAATCCATCGTTAGCTACTTTAGCTATTTAAGGTTCATGTAAAGTATTTGAGGCCCAATTTTCAAACACTTCATTTGCCAAGAAAAAACAGTATGTCCAGGTATATTATATATATCAAAATGAAGCTATTCATAAGCATAAGCAGTTAAGCAACGCAAGACTGCCATAGCTATATCGGTATAGCCAAAACATTGTGGAAAATGGTCATTTTGTACAGAACAAGCAACTGCAAGACTGTTGGATGAAATTGGCCCAAATTTGAACAAATTACAGACTGAGGTACTACCCAGGTACTGCTACAAACGTTGGTATAATACTCGAGCCCTAAACGTAGTTATGCAAGTATTTTTTTTCACTTATTTTATAAACACATATGCCATATATGTCATTCTAATTTTGTAAACGTGTAGATCTTTTTATGGTATGGTGTGTTATCACAACATAAATGGACATTGATAGATTATATACCTGTAAGGTTGTTAAGAAATATATAAATTTCTATTTCTTTGAATGATAAATACATAGTAATTTATCATAGATCATTGAATTCAAAAACTATCATTTTAAAAAAATCACAGAAAGTATTTCACAATATTATGGTGTGCTGTTGCACCATACCTAACTTCTATTTTGAAAACAGATCAAACCGGTTTGACAAGTACGTTGACAAAATAAATGGAAATTGATTGTTTCAAAAGAGCCTTTTGAGACCGAGTTTTATATTGGTTGTAGTAGTACCTGGGTGGTACTTTAGACTGTACTTTGTTAAAATATGAGCCAACTTTATCCAACCGCCATGCAGTTGCTTGTTCTGTACAAAATGATCCTTTTCTACAATGTTTTAGCTTTACCGCTATAGATATGGCGGTCTTATGTTGCTCAACTGCTTGTACTCAAAAATAGCTTCATTTTGATATACAATATACCTGGACATACTGCTTTTTCTTGGCTAATGAAGCGCCCTTAAAATTGGGTCTCAATTTTTGCATGAACCTTACATGAACCTTAAAACAAGGATTGATTTGTTCGCGTAAGTTAATGAATTTGTGAAGCAATGTGAACTATTTTTTGGGTATTTTCGATGGATTTCGGAGCATTTCTGAATGGTTTGAGTGAGTGTTGGAAATGAATGAAGGGGGCGGTAAGTGAGCGAATTAGGATTTTTAAATCGGCGGTTTCAAGGCCGATTTAGTTTTACCACAATTTGCCCATTCTATAATAATGTTTTTACACAATCTGTCTATATCCCAACAGGACATTATCGAATAACTCCTGTTTTGTAAACAATTTTTTTCTAGTATGAATTGAGCTTCTTAATTTTTCTAAAAATCAAATCAACAATTTAGATTCAACACAATAAACCGTTGGATAGTTGATTTGATTAGCTTAACAGCAGAGTATTTATAGTAGTTTAATTCAAGTTAACTTGGAGTGTACTTCTATGTACCTTTGAGGGAAATAGCTACCTGCTTTACAGAGAGGGGTGGAGGAGGGATTTATAAGGCAATGTATGCTAGCTGACCTAAGGATATTACATATTAGTACTACACTTTGCCGATGGGCACATATGTCTGTGTTAGAGTTTTGATTGTATCAGCTGCAGCTACAGATACTCACACCCTCCCTCTTGAGCTTATCACTTCATGTATATTATTTACACACGCTAATTTATGTTTAAACGATATGTATTGAAAGTTGCGTACGAATTTACTAGTATCACTTGTTTGCATTACTATATATGTAAATCATGTTATAAGTCAAGTCCAATAAAGTCAGCTATTGATAATGGCAGTAGCCAATCACGTGAACTGCTTTTTTGGTAATGTCGCTATCTGTTTTCTCAGAATTTTGGCAATAGTACAAGCCAATCATGTGACCTGCTTGTTTTGTAATTTGGTAATGTCTCGACCTGTTTTTCGTAGAATTATGTTATAGCTTTTTAGACGCCTAATTTCTCTTTCTGAACGACCTTATTACACACCTCAACAAAATAGATCTTCATGGGAAAGATCCTTGGATGACCCTCTTTCAAAATATTCAAAATTTTTTGTTCCAATGAAAAACGAGGCTTTAATGTAAGTGGCTAATTTACATACATGGTAATATCTCCCTTTTCTAAAAACCTAACTGATGGATACCAACTAAAGTTTACAGGAAAGATCCTTGGGTGACCCTTCATTAGTCTGATTACATGAAATATGTCTTTTATAGGCAAAGGTCATTTCTCTATATGTTATATAGTGGACATTCTGAAAATAATTATGCGCCCTTCAAAGAATAGGGCTTTATCGTTTTGCATTTTTCGGTCCGACCGTAGACCATTTCTTGTCCAGAGCAAAACTTAAAAAGGATGAATGCTTTCTAAATATTGCTGTTATAGAAATAACTTGTAAAAAGGGTGTTTGACGCCTTACTCTGATGACAGTTTTTCGCTCATTTCAGCTACCTCGAGAGTACCTGTATGTCTCGAGGTAACAAAATATTGGTGAATCGTTTTCGGGTTCTTTCCCTCATTTAGGACTCGTGTCAGTGGTAACGCATTTGAGTGTCAATCATGGGGTCGTTTGTTCGAACCCCGGTTCGACAAACTTGCATCCGCCGTTGCAAAATAATAATTGGACACGGGTTATTTGTCGCCAATTGGTGGGCGTATGATGAATTTCGCGCCTAAGTGGGATGATTAGTATGTGGTTAGGATGATTATTGTCGTAATACTGGTGTGAGATATTACAAGAAAATTCGGATCGGTGTAGCATTCACCGCTATATAATGGAAATAAAGTTGAAATTGGCGTTTAACCCCATAGAAATAAATGAACGTCGAAAATCCCGAAAAGTTACTGCCGTTTTGAAGAATGTTTTGATCCGTTTTGTTAGATTTTAAAACGTTTTAAATGATTAGGATAAATAGTAAGAGACTCCATGTATGGAGAGCCGAGGTGACCAATCAGACTGTTTTGTGGGAATGTATATGTGTCAATTCCAGGATTTTTTTTTACAGACCTAAATTTCAACCCAAGCAAGAAGTCAATTTTCAATTTTGTTTGAGATATTTTCCCAATACGTTCATTCTAGCTGCTGATCCATAGGATGAAAATGCGAGTTAGGTTTACATCTAGATTTAAACATTTTTATTTTACATCGATTAAGAAACAATCTCGGTTCTGCTTCATGGAAAAAATCACTAGTACTCGCGCTGTGTGTGAGGCAATGAAAGAACCAAGATGGATAGCGGCTCCCGGGAATCGAACTCAGGACCTTTGGGTCAAGAGGCCGACGATCACGCAATCGCGCGAGTACGACAAAGAAAGCTATGAAAATATCTTAAAGGTAAGAAACATCGTGGAATTGACAAGTTGAATGATTTCGAAATGCTTTTGACAATTATCAAATCAGCGAAGAGTTATAATGGAAATCCAAGAAAAGGTTTTATCTTATAACTATACAAGTATCCGTATGATAACAACCCGTATGATATTTTTTATGATATCACATAGTTATTTTTAGAACAATAATATCATACAGTTATTTTTAGAAACTAGCATTTAAGTTAGAAACATCGACTAAAACAAGACAAAAAGAGGTTATAAGATAAATATAATACGTACTAAGTGTATTGTATGAAAAAATATCTAACTCGGTTGTGAGAATTGGTAATTGTCTCGGCAGAGCCTCGACAATGATCAATTCTCCCAACCTCGTTAGATATTTTTTTCCATATAATACACTAAGTATGTATTATATATATACAGGTTTGACGAAATTAGCGATATCTTACTTCCTCCCTTTATAAGAGTCTATGTACTTTTCTTTAAAAAGATTTCAAGTAGTTAATCTCCAATCTTCTGTTTGACATTTTGTTTTTTTCCATTTCGTTCATTTACAGCTGATCGATTGCGACAATTCAATATTACTACGTCACGGGACAAGGTTACCTTTAAAACGTTTACATATCACGAGGACCAAGTCGAATCCGTTGAAGATTTCTATCCGGACCATCAAAGGACTGTCGGTCGATGGGTTAAGATTTCTCTTAATTATCTCGGCGTGTTGACTTTGTGTGAAGTCGAGGTTATGGCTTGGTCGACGATGCCAAAAGGTAATAACGATTGATTTCTAAGTTTATAATTTTCGGAAAGTTGGACAAATCCGTCGAATGGTAATTTCTTTTGAGACTTTTCGGTGGAGTATCGAGAAATAAAGAAAGGTTACCATTTTATAAATTCACCGCCTAACAAGAGAAATTATCAAAAACTTATACACCATTTTTGTTGATTTCACCCTATCTGACGTAATCTAGGCGGAGCTCAATAAGAAACGTGATCCTGAACGTTGCATAGCAATCACGTGCAAAATGAAGCGTTTTTTGAAAATTTGTTCAAGACTTTGCACATTTGTCACATTTTTTTGCATATAAGAAAAAGAACAACCGTTTGGTTTTCCAGAAAGATCGATCTATATTTCATTCGTGAACAACAATAGCTATATTTTTTCTCGTGGCTCCGCCAAAATCGGATCGCCCAGCACTATTGTGGAAATTTATCTGGCTCAAATTTCCAAAACCAAATGAATCTATTATCTCAAAGGAAGACTATATATTGCTTTGATTCTCTATTCTAAAACCTTGTATCTAGCTTTGTTAGAGGGTTACCATTTTCTCATATACTGAACATTTTACTATAGTACAGGATAAGGGGGTTTGAATCATTTTAACGAAGAAGGCTAAGGCTTCAATATTGCTTTTCTTTGCTACAGATATTTACAAAGGCACGTTACAATTTAATCTAATTGCAGTACAATCCACACAATAATCTTTAACTAATAAGTATAAATTGCAGACCATCACAACAGCCGAAATTATAGCTTGTTAAAAGCAACATAGTTGTTTATTTTCCTTTCTGTCAATTTAATCTGTTTAATTAAGCCATTTGTTTCAAACTATACTTATTTTTAACTGATTGTTGCCGTAATTTTGATGATGATTGGTGACGCCTGCATGGACAAAAATAATTTTTAGAAAATGTCAAAATCAGTCGCCTGTTCTATTCATTTATTAGTTTATACTAATCTATTTTAGTTCGATTGCGGCGAAAGCTTAAAGCTTAAAGAATCGCTCTCGAACACTCAATCCTGATGTTTTCACGTCCCGAGAGAGAGGCAGTGGTTTAAACCCACTGCTACCCATTTTTTCGCTATTGGCATACCCATGATAGGATGTTTTCAACTGAAAAGCATGCATGATTCTTGTCTGATTTTCATGTTAATCATTCCTTTTGTTCAATGAAATACATGTATTATTCTTTGGAAAAAATGTGAAATTTATATTATTTTTTCGCGCGAACTGTCTTCGCATGAACCGAGTTCCCAATTGACGAAAGTCAAAGCGAGGCTGTTTCCCCGTTTTCTGATAGACTGGTCAAGCTTCCTATGATAAAATGTATCGAACTTCCTTTAGGTTAAACAAAAACGACATTTACTCACAAGGATGTGAGTAAAACAATACTCTCTCTTGCTCTCATCATCAACCCATTCATACCATAAACTAACAAACTCAGTTCTGTAATAGGAATGAGGGTTGTTTTCTTGACGGAGACTTTTACAATATCATTTACCCTCTCCTGTTTTACAAAATTTTGGACCTGTCCAAATTCAAAGGTTTTGCAGACGACAAATAAAAGTGGATTTAATCTAAAAAATAACCATTCAGTAGAGTAGAAAATAGTGTGGAAAAAGAAGAAATTGCTTGTCAGAAGCAATTTCTTCTTTTTTCACAATGTTTTCTCAATCATAAAATCACAGACACGTAAAAAGCAGGGATTAAACACCACAAACTAACAAACGCAGTTCTGTAATAAGAACGAGGCTCGTATTTTCGGTGGCTTTCGAATTTCACAAAGAAAGCAATACAAACATCCTGTTAATACAGTAGATAACCCTTCTAATCAGAAATAAAATAACGCATTTATCAAACTTATCTGAGTTACATTAATGTTGAATTAATTCGAATAAAATTACAGTATACAGTATTATTTAAGATAATAACTTCGACATAATATTGAACGCGTAATTTGACAATCTGCGACATTTAAAGCTTTGTTAAAATTAAAATGTGATACTTATACTCAACAAAGGTTTTCATGAGTAAGCTTTCTAGCAACTTCAAACCAGCATAGATCTTCACCAACAAGTTTTAATGTCCGATGCAGTAGCAACAATCGCATCAAAACCTTGTACAACTATGCCCATTCGGAACATCACTCGGCCATTTCCGTAAACTGCAACAGACCTCGGATGTATGTAAGGCGGAGGGGTATGTAACAAAATCGTGCATTTTGTTAGGCTTAAACAGTGTAAGAAAAACTAGCACTGTAGATTTATAACTTTTACAGCAAATAACGGCTGGAAAATCTTAATTTTTGAGAATGACGAATCATTCTCAAAAATTAAGATTTTTTTCAGCCGTTATTTAAGAATCTAAAGATATTTATATTAGGACATGATAGTTTCACGTCAGTGACTTAAACGAGTAGCGTTGGCGACGTCCAATGTTTTCACTCATAGTTTGGTTTAAACATATATTATTTGCATATAATAATCATGTACATAATAATTCATAATGATAACATGCAAAAAGGATTAGAACGGAAGCTAGGCTTGTATAGTTCTTCTCCTTGACATTGTTTCAAGACGTGTACAAGTGTTTCAATTTACTAACCTTATTATAAAACAAGAGTTGTCCGCGGACAACGTAGCTCGCCCAAACAGCTGCTTGTCACAAACAGCGCTTGACCAAAGACGGAAGTTCAAAGTGGTTTCTTTCAATGTTAAAGTCCGTGATCTAATATATATCTGTTTGACTAGTAATTAAGAAATATAAACTTTTTTGTTTTAATGGCATGTATAAGGTTAGGGTAAAGTGAAAGCCTACAAGCAGATGAGGTTTCCAACGGAATGTCTTTGTATATCAAACATGAAGTTTTTCTTTAAAATTTGTCTAAGTCCACAAAAGGTCAAGATCAAGGTCAAATTGTGAAGGACCTTGGTCTCTGTAGAAGCTTATCACCTAGTGAGTATGTGTATGAAGTAATAATGTCCCTGAGTAAAGCATTTAGAAAATATAAGCAAGGTTATATTTTTGGTTAAAGTTTTTCAGTTTAAGTTTTTCCCAAGTCCATAAAAGGTCAAGGTCAAGGTCAAATTGTCAAGGCCCTTGGTTTCTGGTGAAAGCCTTTCATCTGGTGACTATGTATATGAAGTAATGATGTCCCTAGGTTAAAGCTTAAAGAAAATATAAGCAAGGTTAAAGTTTTTGGTAAAAGAATTTCGGTTAAAGTATTTCTAAGTTCATAAAAGGTCAAGGTCCTATCATCAAGGACATTGATCTCTCACAAAAGCCTATCACCTAATGAGTATGTATATGAAGTAATGATGTCCCTAGGTTAAAGCATTCAGAAAATATAAGCTAGGTTAAAGTTTTTGGTTAAAGTTTTCAGTTAAAGTTTTTCTTAGTCCACAAATGGTAAAGGTCAAGGTCAAATTGTGAAGGATCTTGGTCTCTGGTGAAAGCCTATCACCTGGTGAGTATATTTATGAAGCTATGATGTCCCTAGGTTAGAGCATTAAAAAATATATGCAAGGTTAAAGTTTTTGGTTAAAGTTTTTTGGTTAAAGTTTTTCTAAGTCCACAAAGGGTCAAGGTCAAGGTCAAATTGTCAAGGACCTTTGTCTATGGTGAAAGCCTATCACCTAATGAGTGTGCATATGAAGTAATGATGTCTCTAGGTTAAAGCTTACAGAAAATATAAGCAAGGTTAAAGTTTTTTTGGTTAAAGTTTTTGGTTAAAGGGTCAAGGTCACAGTCTAAAGGTCATTTTGACATGGATGTTGGTCTCAAATGAAAGCCTATGCCCTAATGAGTGTTTCTGTAAAAAATAAAGCCTCTAGGATAAATATTGATAGAAATAAAAACTTTAACCTAATGCGGACGCCGACAACGACGCTGACGCCGACGCTGACGCCGACATCCGAGGGTATGACAATAGCTCTTCCGAGACTTTCGTCCCGGGCGAGCTAAAAAGTAGCTAGGAATGACCATCGGACAGAAGATGTTACTGAATCTTTGAACGTATTGGAAAATATTATCACTAATGATATTAGGTTGGGGTTAGAGGTGCTCTTTCAATATCGTTCCAATTAAGTCGTTTTCATTTTTTTATAAAGTAGAAAAAAATAAAACTTAAAGTGTTGAATGATACACCGAATAAGAACCACTGTAAATTTAGTTAGACAAGAAAACGTTCACTATCCTTAATGTAACGATAGACCTCTTGAAATATTATAGTATTCTCCTGAAATGACAGGTCGTTGTTTCCACTCAGTAGTGTGTTGATATTGACATTACCAAACCTCATAAGAGCATTTTGGAGCCTATTTCTTAACACGTCATAATTAGCACATTCAAAAAAGTAATGATCCGTCGTCTCAATTCCGCCACAAACACAAAGTGGGGGGTCAATAATATTTTTCATGAAAAAAATGGTGGTTAAGAGACCAGTTTCGAGGGCTGACGCCATTATAACTGACGTCAGCGAGTTTTTCCAAGTTTTTTTCCCGTAGTTTTCAAAAGTAGTCCGTCTATGTACATCCAAGGTTGATCGCGAGTAGTGTTCCGAATACAAAACCATGTACAGGTACGCCATTACTGATCTGTCAAAACAGTAAGCTAACACACACCTTTGACGTCACCAAATCTTGTTATTCCACCACTGGTGAGTTGTCTACTTTCAATACTTAACCTAATTTTTATAAACTTTTTGAAATGAAACCTTCATACGCCCTCTTGGCGATCAACCTAAAATAATGATATTATCTCGGGATATACAACAAAGCAGTATCGGCACATTTCTCAATCTCTCCACGTATATACTTGTAACAAGACTCATCGATTCTATCCTCCACGGATACGAACTCGACGTAAATATATCATCTAAGTGCCATCTTGGCTAACAACTCCAAACAAACAAGTGCCATCTTGGCTAACAACTCAAAACAAACAAATCAAACTTTTCAATCTTTATCAGCCATGTATATAACAAACCCAGCCCCCAGCCACTCTACTCTCTACGAGTACGACTTCACTGTTATGGAGGTCGATATCGAAATAAAATAACAGGACATCAAGCTTACACTAATAACACCCAAGGTAAGACCCCAAAATCTTGTATTTTTTCCATATTATCAGTACCTTGACGCATATACGACAAAAACCCTGATGTCGTTACTATTTTGTAGCACATTATTTAATATACTCTACGAAGACCTAACGTTCACAACGCTGCGTGCAATTTTCCACGACCTTTATGAAAATCAACCGATCGTTTACGACCTAATCAGTTACACCTGTCCAATATACACTTACCTCCGATATTGGATCGATAGTTTAGGACAGGCTCCCCAGTCAATTCACGACCTTATAATCCCTGTAGCCTAAATGATCATATCTAAATCATCAGCCACACCTCAAAAACTCTTTCACCAAATAAAAGAGTCACATCATGTCTTCATCATCGTGATTTAATATCCTTGAAAAATATTTCTGAAAAAAGGCTCTTAAAAACCTCTAATCGATCATTTATGATAAACTGTAACAAGAGCAATGTCGGACATGGCCATCCCGCGCCATTAAAGCTTGATAGTAAACTGAAGCCTATTATAACAAAGTGCAATAATTCCAAAATTATGCAAGCAGGAGTTATTGTTCTTGTGCACAATACATCTCCTTCATGAGATCTATCCACCTATAAATTTTCAAGTCGATGGCTATTTAACTTTCAGATATTTTCTCCGGACAAAATCGAAGTTTTTCAAATAATAAAGGGCAATAACTCCAAAATTATGCAAGCAAAAGTTGTCGTTCTTTTGCACTGCAGCTTTCCTCCATGAGATCTATCAACCCATAAAGTTTCAAGTGGATAGCCTTTTTTTTTTACTTTTAGGAGATATGCTCCGGATAAGTTTAGTTGTGGAATGACGGAATGACGGAATATCGGAATGACGGACGGATATCATTACTATATCCCCTTCGCCGAACGCGGTGGATAACAACTGATACTTTTAATCCAAGTACTTGGAATCTGAAAAAAAGTTGAGACAAAGAGTCTTGCACGTATCTGTCCTTAGCCCTATCTATCTGATGTCCATCGACATCGTCTTTTCAACAGTCTATCCTTAATACACTTATTCACACAAGTAGTAGCTGCTCCAGCCCTTAAGGAATGTAGACCGAAAGAAGCCGGTTTGTAGCCCAACAGGTCCAATTTACGTTTTAGAATAGTTCTAACAGACTAATACGAAAGACTCATCTTATTTTAAACGCTTCTTCTCTTTATCTTTGAAATAAATACTTCTGAAAATAAAATGTTCAGCGGTAAGTTTCGCTGAGAGGGCCATAGTGGCCCCTTATCGCTCACCTGAATTAATCATCTAAAAATGTCCTTCTTAGATTCTTTTTTAAATTTTGTCCCTGTGACCTTGTTTTTGACCCCACTTGACCCCATTTTGAACTTGTCCAAGGTTTCATCAAGATAATCATTCTGACAAATTTTCAGGTTGATTGGGCAAAAAATATGGTCTCTGGAGTGTCCTCAAAGTTTTCTTAATTTTGACCCCATGACCTTGTTTTTGACCCCACTTGACCCAATTTCGAACTTGTCCGAGATTTCTTCAAGATAAAAATTATGACCAAATTTAAGGTTGATTGGGCAAAAAATATGGTTTCTAGAGTGCCCACAAAGTTTTCATAATTTTGACCCTGTGACCTTGTTTTTGACTCCACTTGACCCTAATTTGAACTTGTCCAAGATTTCATCAAGATAACCATTCTGACAAATTTTCAGGTTGATTGGGCTGAAATTTGTCTCTAGAGTGTCCACAAAGTTTTTCATAATTTTGACCCCGTGACCTAGTTTTTGACCCCACTTGACCCAATTTCGAACTTGTCTGAGATTTCATCAAGATTTTCATTTTGACCAATTTTCAGGTTGATTGGGCTTAAATTTGGAATCTAGAGTGTCCACAAGCTCGTTTTTAAACTCACTTGACCCAACTTCAATCTTGTCCGAGATTTCATCAAGATAACCATTCTGACCAATTTCCAAATTAATTAGGCTATAAATATCGTCTCTAGAAGGTTCACAATGTTTTTCTAAATAAAATTTGACAGCGAGACCTAGTTTTTGACCCCACTTGTCCGAATTTCAAACTTGTCTAAGATTTCTTCATGGTTTTTGTTACAATAACATTTAAAATAAGATGAAAAGTATATCTGCAATAAGTTTATGTAATTTCGTTGAAAATTGATGAAAAATTAAAATTTCATGACAATTTGTCATTGGTTTTCGTGGATTATTCTTTCAGAAAAAGCTTTTTATTGAGTAAATATGAAGTATCGTGTTTGAAGACGCACAAGTGGCATGTATTGATTCTATTGACATTGACGTCGCGACGTCTTTTAATCCTCCCGAAGATATTATTGAAACCGGTTGAGGAAAATAAATATAAAACGTTGTAGAATCTGCTTTTCCTTTCTTCCGATATTTTATTATAGCCCATAGTGGGCCTTCATCTTTCTCTCTCTCTCTCTCTTTCTCTCTCTCTCTCTCTCTCTCTCTCTCTCTCTCTCTCTCTCTCTCTCCCTCTTTCTCTCTCTCTCTCTATATATATACATGTATATATATATAATTAAAAGTATTTACGTTAAGCCTTGGCTACAGCCACAACGACAGAGCGCGCTAGATTAAAAAAAAAACATGTTTGATAAAAATCAGGAATGATAATTTTCCTAAGAGTTAATTGGGTCAATGACCAAACTTATGGGTGAAGATTTTAAAATGGCACGATAAGGATAGTTTTGGAGATGTCAAGTTGTGAACATAAAGACACCATAGGCTTGATTTGCCAAATTATGGTATGGAACTATGCAGTAAAAAAAGAAAATAAGATTAATTTTATGATTCATGTCTTATGCAAGTTTAGATATTTTTGCAAAAAGACCATATCTACTGAACATGGCCTACTTTTAATAATTTTTACTGTTTTTTCTAATAAAAATATCCACTAGGACACAAATCAATCTGTATACAACAAGCAACTTATTTTAAGCAAGGATATCTTGTTAGCACTATTGTTTCCACATTTTTGGCACAATTTTCATCAAACTTTGGATGAGCCCTAGGATTTTACAGGAATGTTACATAAGAAAAACTGGGGCCTTAATGACAATTTCTTTGTAAAAACTCGAGATGGCACAACTCAGTTCCAATCTTCTTGGATTTTGTTTGTTTCAATAAGGTTGAACCATAGTTTTAACAATTTTTCAGCCTTTTCCTGATGGCTTCAGCAGCCTTACACTAGATTCTTAGTATTTTTAGCACCAGTACTTTCATAAAAACTTTTCTGAGCCTCGTGCTGCTATCCTACTAAGGTTTGGGATTATCCAATAGTAGGCTTGAGACAAAGTACAGAAAAGATATGTGCTGCAACTGGAGATAGATCACATGACCCCCTATGATTGAAGATTAGGACAATGATGCACTATCGACTGTACTATTTTGGCTGCCCAAACATCATGAAACTTGGTCAGAAACTCTTCATGTACTGAGGATTTTTTGGGATGGACCTATTTAAATTTTGAGGGATCCATTGAAAAACACGCAAACAACGCCCCTATTTCCCTGTTATCCCTCTGTTGCCACAATTTTGACCCAATCTTCATAAAAGTTGGCCAGAATCTTTGTCTAGCAATTAGGATAAACCCAATTGAAATTAGAATGTTCCCCTGGAAAATACTGGAAAGGGGTCCTTAATTACATTTTCTTTGTTAACATCCAGGGTTTCTATTTTGGGTCAATCTTCATGAAAGTTTTTATAATGATTGTCTTGTAAGGAGGGTTACTTCTTTAAATTTGAAATATTCAATTGGAAAACTGTCTATTTTGACATTTTCTATGCCAACATGTTTCTTTTAACTATGATAATTATGAAAATGGCTTTTTACACTATTTCATAGAAAGTCACTCTCAGTCTTAGAGTAATATTTTGATTTCATTTTCATACCTCTATTTATTTAAAAGAATCAAAATCATTCTGGCCCTCTTGTTTATGATTTTCGTAATTTTTGTATGAATGACAAATCAATAACTCTTAAATCAGAAAAAAACATCTTTTTTATTGTCATACTGAGGCCTCAGACTCCATACCAAGAAATCTATGATTAAAGTTTAAAAAATATTACAATAAATTCTAACAGCAGTTTTGTTTCAGTCTGCAACCTCGAGTGTTGTACCATAAGGCTATAAAATGAATGGTAGCAATAGCATGTTCTGTACATGAATCCAAATAACTATTGTTTGTAAAATAGTTAAAAAATATCATTAGCAATTTATCAGGACTAATCTTTTATAAATATCATAGTTATGAAAAAAGCTCATGTGCATTTTTTTCTGAAAGGGTCATCTGTGACCTCTAAGTTTGACGTTTATTTAACAGCACATTATTCATCATCTCAAGGTGCCGTGAAATTGCGAAAATCAGTAAATATAAACATCATAGTTATTGGGCAAATCTTATTTCATATATAACAGTTGACCATTAATTATGACTTTGAACTTGAGATGACACTCTCAGATTTACTATTATTGTCACATACAGAGGAGAACATTATTGCCGATTCATATTGAATTCCTAAGAATTAAAAAAGAATCACAAAGCTCGCATATAGATATTTTGCTAAAAAACTCCGACCCTTGACCTCTTTCATAAAATGTGACCTTGATACTAAACTACAATTCCGAAATGCACATTTGACATTGTCCCAAGCTGAAGAATGTTTCTGCCAATATTTTTTGATATCCAAAGATATCTACTTTTAATTGGTAATAAAATGGCTATGAATATTTACCCCAAGCTTAGGCTATGTTTGACCTTTGACCTTCAAGTGTCTACGAGCTTATTCGAAAAAAAAAATGCCTAAACATATGAGTAATGAGTCCAAAAATTAGTTTACACAGACGGATAAATGTATGAGACAGAGGTCAGTTTCGGATATATATCGATCTACTATGTGTGTCAAAATTGTCAAAAATACGATTCACCTATAAATACAGTAGTATTAGTAAAAATTAGTAACTCAAACATATGATTCAATTTAATATGAAAACTAAAACTTGATAAAGATTGAAATGTTTTAATCAAATACCTATATCTAATTGACAGTTTTAGACAAAATTATCTTACCCCTCCCACTTCTGCATGCATTTTTTCAGAATATAAATTGCCCTTACTTTTTTTTCAAATTTCATGAGAAGGATTATATCAGTACAACTCCTAACATATTGAAAAGTGTATATATTATTTATAGAAAAAAGTTCGGAGGTAGAAAATGAAGTTTTAAGCCTTGCATCACCTTTAATCCAACGGTTAAGGGTACCTAATTTTGACTGAAATTTTGATGTTATTATACATATGTTGTAGATTACAACTCACTTGAAAACATTTCTGTTGCGATTTTATTGAGGTTTGGCCAATTTTATGGCTAGATTGACTGGACTAATATCACGAATTTCCCTGTCTGTAAACATCAGTCTTGAATTGAGGTACCGTATTTTTACAATATGAATAAAAAAAGACAGCGCCTGATCGATTAATGTGTGAACTTCAATACCTCTAAATAGATCTATGAAAAAAATAACAAATAAGGCTACATTTTCCTACAGCGAAAGAACCTATGCGCTTTTTCAGTCTTTCGGACATTACAGGTTCTTGTTTATTAATCGGTTTACTATTGTTGGTGACACAACCCTTTAAACCCAGTTTTAACCTGTCATCATCACTAGGACTTTGTGCATCTATGTTCTTATGCGTCCACTTATTACTACAACTGCAAAAAGTTTGATAAAGTTTTGATTTATCACGAGTAAAATCTTTAGCTATTTTGACCAGATACATAGCCACAACCTCGGGTTTAGAAGGCAAATAATCTGAGTCCCTATCAATGGACCATTTACGGAATCGTCAAAAAGTGTTGATGTAAGCAGTCCTTGATGTTGTCTCGATAGAAAAGAGAGTAGTCTGTTTAACATCCCTGAATGATTATTCAGTCTCGAACACAAATCGCTCACATTGAGCCATCTCAGCGAGTCGAACACACTATTGTGTAAAAAAGAAAATAAAAACATAATGAACCATTCTGATATCATTTTTAAGTTGGAATGCGGAGCAATTCCAAATTAGATTTAACAAAACCGCAAAATGAACACAAGATAATTTCATTTCGGGTTTTTTGATAATACTTATCACGTAAACAGGATGTGAATACACTTGGGTCAGGTGGGGTCAAAAATGGGGTCAAGAGGTCAAATTTTAGAAAAACCTTGTGTGCACTCTAGAGGCCACATTTTTTACCCAAATGTCTTGAAACTTGGTCAGAATGTTTGTCTCAATCAAATCTCGATCAAGATCAAAATTGGGTCAAGTGGGGTCAAAAATGGGGTCAAGGGGTCAAATTATAGAAAAAACCTTGTGTGCACTCTAGAGGCCACATTTTTGGCCCAAATGTCTTGAAACTTGGTCAGAATATTTGTCTCCATCAAATCTTGGTCCAGTTGGAAATTGGGTCATGTGGGGTCAAAAATGGGGTCAAGGGGTCAAATTTTTGACAAACCCTCTAAGCACTCTGTAGGTCACATTTTTGCCCCAAATGTCTTGAAACTTGGTCAGAATGTTTGTCTCTATCAATTCTCCTTCAAGATTGAAATTGAGTCAAGTGGGGTCAAAAACTGGGTCAAGGGGTCAAATTTTGGAAAAACCCTGTGTGCACTCTTGAGGCCACATTATTGGCCTTAATGTCTTGAAATTTGTTCAGAATGTTTGTTTCCATCAAATCTCGGTCAATTTGAAATTGGGTCATGTGGGGTCAAAAATGGGGTCAAGAGGTCAAATTTTAGAAAAACCTTGTGTGCACTTAATTGGTCACATTTTTGGCCCAAATGTCTTGAAACTTGGTCAGAATGTTTGTCTCTATTAATTCTCCTTCAAGATTGAAATTGAGTCAAGTGGGGTCAAAAACTGGGTCAAGGAGTCAAATTTTGGAAAAACCTTGTGTGCACTCTAGAGGCCACATTATTGCCCTAAATGTCTTGAAACTTGGTCAGAGTGTTTGTTTCCATCAAATTTCGGTCAAGTTTGAAATTGGGGCAAGTGGGGTCAAAAATGGGGTCAAGGGGTCAAATTTTTGACAAACCCTCTAAGCACTCTGTAGGTCACATTTTTGGCCCAAATGTCTTGAAACTTGGTCAATTCAATTTCAATTCAATTCTTTATTTGTACAAACAGGCCACCGGCCCATACACATATATATTTATACATAGAATTTTCATGCTAAGGGAAGAGAATATACTGGCAAATATACAAACTTCAAAAATACATATATGAACAATTTTTGAGAACTCTCACGAATTATGGTTCAACATATTAGATATGCTTAACAATTACATATTTCAACCATGTTTTTAAACGACTCATATAAAATTGCATATTAATATAAAATAAGACACAAAGAGAATGATGTTAATGAAACAGAAAAATACATTTGTTCACGTTCACAGATAATCTTTTTCTATTAAACTTATACCAGTCTAAGAAAATGCTAATTATATCATTTTTTCACTCTTGATTTTCAATGTATTCCTTCCTGCGCTTGAAAGAATGAAATAGATACATTGCCAAATTTCTGATTTCTTTTTTATTCTCCGATGACATGAGACGAGTGAAATAACGTTGGCAAGGTGAAACGATGTAATCTTTTGAGATATATTTTTCACGCAAATTATTGTACAGTGGGCATTTTAAAATAAAGTGTAGCTCATCTTCAACAATACCATCACAGTATACACAAAATCTGTTTTCTCTCGGGATTCCATAATGTCTACCTTTTTCAATCATCAGAGAGTGTGACGAGGATCTAAACTTAGCCAAACATGTTCTAAATTTGTCAATATCAATATATTTTAAATAATTTTCAAGTCGAAATTCTTGTTTATAAAGAGAATAGTATATTAATTTAGGATTTTCAGAACAAGCTGTATGCCATTCTTGTGAATATTGATCTTTCAGTCTTTGTTTGTATTGTTGTAGGAAAGCCTTTTCATTTAATACATGCTGATTTTCCCAGATATAGCCATATCCATTCATATACAAATGGGACCGTACTGTTGTCACCCAGTTATTATGTCCAAGGTTATCAAAGTGAACAAGCATATCGTAGCAAAGCCTTACATATCTGTCACTTGTTAAATTAATGATCCGAAGCCAGTATTTTATACAGTTAAATGACGATTCTATACTGATGGGAAATCTGCCAGTATCACCAAGAACAGACATGTTACAAGCTTCAGTACCAACGTTTAAAAACCTTTTACATGCATATATTTGTACTTGTTCTACGGATTGTATCTTTTCTAAACCCCATAGCTCAGAGCCATACAATAAAATGGGTCTTATTTTCGAGTCAAATATCTTGAAAAAAGTGTCACATTGAAAACTAGGAAGATGATTTGTAGAATTCAAAATAAAATTTAGTGCTTTTTTAGCTTTAGTAGATTGATCATCGGCCATCTTAAATAATGACAATTTATTAGTGAAGAGTAAACCAATATAAGTGAAACTTTGGACAACTTCTAAAGCTTTTCCTCTATAATACCATTTCTCTTTTCTTGATTGGTTTCCACCTTTTTTAAAAACCACTATCTTTGTTTTATTTACGTTCACATTTAAACCATATACACCACAAAAACTATCTAATATATTCAGTTGTTTTTGTAAATTTATTATTGTATCCGCTATAAAAGCTATATCATCTGCAAACATTAACATAAAAATTTCTACTATACTTGGAAAAATTTGAATTCCCCTCACGTTATTTTCGATCATAGTGTCATTCAATTCATTTATGAAAAGGGAGAACAGTATTGGACTTAAGGGACATCCTTGTCTAAGTCCCACGGGACATGAAAATAATTCGCTTATCCCCATATCACATTTAACATTAGCTTTGACTGTATTATATATAGAAATGACAGAAATATAGAGTTTACCATGTAGATCGTTTTTCCGTAAGATATGATATAATACATCTCGATTCACCGAGTCAAAAGCCTTTTCAAAGTCAACAAAGGCAACGAATACTGGTTTTCTCCTCGAATTTAAATATTTAGAGATAATTGAAAAAAGAACAAATGAATTATCCGTTGTACTATACCCCTTTCTAAATCCTGCCTGGGACTCTGTTAATTTATTATATGCATTCACATAGAAAGTTACCCTTTCTGTTATTATATAGATATATACTTTACTTATAACCTCCATTAAAGCTATGCCTCTATAATTATTAGGGGAAAGTGGATCGCCTTTTTTATATAAAGGCATTAACAATACATGTGTCCAGCGTGTTGGGAATTCACCAGTTGTAAATAACCTATTAAAAAATAAACGAAGATACGGCAATATAATATTTATACTAAATTTCAAATGACGAGGGGAAACTTCGCCAGAAAAAGCCTTATTAACATTTAGACGCTCTACTGCATTTAAAATTTCTTCGTCATCAATTGCCGAGTTAAAAATAACGCTTTGTAACTCATCCAACCCGTGTTCCGTCACACGGTTGTCATCAACCATATCATTGTTATTTGTTTTATTATCAAACTGCAAATTAAAAAGCCCGCTGAAATATCGATACCATTCATTTATAGTAATACCATTTGAGGAGGGTTTACGTTTGGTTAAATTACGTATGTCACTCCAGAACCGTTTACTGTTTGTAACCGACTTTTCTAGATTGGTTATTTGTGTATTATTGTACTTCCACTTTTTACTTTTGCATATTTGTTTATAATTAGCTTTCTCCTTTAAGTAATTATTTAGATTTTCTACTGAACGGTTCGATCTGAATTTTGTCAAAGACTTTTTATAGTTGATTTTATTTAAAACGCACTCCCTATCAAACCAATCTTTGTGAAGACGAACATGTTTCGGCCTGTTGGTTTTTACACACTTTTTACTGTGTTTTAATAATAATTCCTCCAATTCGCCAAGTACAATGTCTACATCGAAACTGAAATCTGAAATATGATCTTCCACGGCATCAAAATCGCCGTTTTCAAAATCAATTGAAAGTTTATCAATATAGGTGTTCTTTCCATCAGGGTTTAATGTATAGTAAGTATGTATAAATTTATTATTTTCAGATAATTCAAAGTCTTCCTTATTTTCTATGTCAGTAATAATAAACATTTCTAAAGAAATAGGAAAGTGAGAACTTCCTGGATATGACATAACTTTAAAATCTTTTACGTAACTGGTAATCGAACTAGATAATATAAAATAGTCTATTACACTGCAACCGTTTTCATTTATAAAAGTATAGTCTCCCTTACACATATCGTTTCCAAATCTGCCATTGGTAATAAGACAGTCATTCTCAATACAAAATTTTATAAGGTCTCGACCATTCCTATTTACTTTTGTATCAAGATTAACTCGTTCAGAAACATTACTATTTATAAAACTATCGCTCACACCTTCAAATTGAGGTAGGTCAATAAGTTCAATTGTATCTTTAAGCAAGCCTGTCCTTGCGTTAAAATCGCCATTTATAAATAAGTAATGCTCATCTAAACCATTTTCAACAATTACATTTTCAATAATTTTTATCCCCTTACTGTGTGCCCCTTCATAAAAAGGTGAGTTATCCGGGGGGAGATATAAGGATATAAACAGACAATGCTTATCTAAATTTAACATAGACTTATCAAAGACTAAAATCACGCCATATTCAAATTCAGAATATATTCTTTTGACTTTGGTTTTAAATTTTAGATCAATAAAGACAGAGACTCCACCCATTGGTCTGCCACCAACGAGAGAGGCCTTAGCCTTACAAAAGAAATGTAAATACTTTGGAAAATAGTTCTGAAATACGAAATCATTTAAGAGCCAAGTTTCTTGAAGGCTGAAAATATTATAGTCGCTCAAAAATGTTTCAATATCAGATGAAATGGTACTAGTAACCCCTTCAATATTCCAACTGAGAAAGGATATATAATTCGATGTGTTATGTGCAGGACGTCGGCCTACATCCTAAGTGCTCAGGTCTTCGTCTACATGATCTTCATTTAAATGATTATGTGCGTCGTTATTTTCCGATGAAGCACGGGCACGTAATAACTCACGATTGCGGTCATCAAGAGTACGTATTCTACGCTCGTTACCTTTAGTATTATGTGTTCGTTCCGAGGGCACGGTGTATAATCTACCGTTCTTGAAATAAGATCTATAGCCTTGCCTTTGCGAAGATTTAACAATTTCACGTTGTCTGTATGTGAGATCGTTCGATATTCGGATATCCTTAGCTCTAAGCGCATCTCTAAATTTGAAAAGCTCTAGTTTGTCTGTCAATTGCTCGAATTCTATTAAGACCATTCGAGGTTTATTTGCTATAGGTCTGCCTATACGTTTTGCTGACGAAATCGGGATACCTTTATCATATTTATCTGGTTGAGTAGTTAAAACTGATAAAACTTCAGAATCAACAAGTTCTTTAAGGCTCATATTTTCATCCTCCTTTTCCTCTAACCCAAAAACTCTTAAAGAACATTTTAACCTATCTGCCTCTAACAAGTTAACCTGCTCTTCAAGAATTGCAATCCTTTCATTTTCGTCACCAAATTGCCTTGATATTCCTTCCATATCATTAAACAGGGCGTCTTGATCATGCTGAAGTTTTACAGCTAGTGATTCAACATCTTTAACTTTTTTATTCAAAGAAATTTGATTTGCCTCAACCGAATCCATCTTCATTTTAATGTTAGTCATATCACTCTTAACTTCGTGTAACTCAGTGCGTACTAAACAAAGCTCATTTCTTAGAGCGTGCATTTCAGAACTTAATTTAGAATTAGAGTCTGTAATGGCCTGTAGTATCATCTGTGTTTCTATGGAAGGTGCCTGACATGGAATCTGTCCTATAATTGGACCGGGTCCTGGATTGAGCTCGACATCGCCACTTAGAAGCAAGAGTCTCTCAGTTAGGGATCCAACGAAACCCACACAATCGCTTACACCATCCACGTGACAGGTCAACCATTTGGCAAAACTTGGCTGGATATGAGATATGTAATCACAGCTTACAAAATCCATCCGACTCTTAATAATCATTCTGTGTATCACTAGACATTGATAACAAGCCAGTAGCACCGCGATAAACAGGATACCACACAGAAATGAACGTAAATGTATATCAGTACCATTATGGTGTGATTTATACCGTTCTTTGCTTTTTTTACACTTTGGCCTATGTGAAATAAGACTTGCTTCAAAAGCCCCGATTCTTATCCTATACTGTGAACAATCTACCCCCATAGTGATTATAAACTCGATGACGACCACAATGATACACCATACACAATTAATACGATCAGGTTAGTGACCACTTTCTACTTGATAATCGATAACTCATGGGTTTAACGGTATTTTATAATTAGTTGATACGTTGAGAGGTAAACTTGACCAGGTAAATCCAATAACTGATCACTGCTCATCGTTTCATTTTAACTTTATAACTTCTTTTTGTGTTTCAAAATAATGAAATCAAAGAATTGAATTATATATTTTTATAATTCATAATCCATAATAGTGATGTATCCATCTAAAATCACTCGCTCTTCAAAAATCCTTTTATATACACGATAAATCCAAATCCAAATAATTTTCCTATAAAGCAAGAGCGATGTAAAACACGTCCTTCCCCTATCGTGTATCAGTATCTGGTCAGAATGTTTGTCTCTATCAATTCTCCTTCAAGATTGAAATTGAGTCAAGTGGGGTGAAAAACTGGGTCAAGGGGTCAAATTTTGAAAAAGACCTTGTGTGCACTCTAGAGGCCACATTATTGCCCTAAATGTCTTGAAACTTGGTCAGAATGTTTGTCTTCATCAAATCTCGGTCAAGTTTGAAATTGGGTCAAGTGGGGTCAAAAGTGGGGTCAAAAGTGGGGTCAAATTTTTGTCAAACCCTCTATGCACTCTATAGGTCACATTTTTGGCCCAAATTTCTGGAAATTTGGTCAGAATGTTTGTCTCTATCAATTCTCCTTCAAGATTGAAATTGAGTCAAGTGGGGTCAAAAACTGGGTCAAGGGGTCAAATTTTGGAAAAACCCTGTGTGCACTCTTGAGGCCACATTATTGGCCTTAATGTCTTGAAATTTGTTCAGAATGTTTGTTTCCATCAAATCTCGGTCAATTTGAAATTGGGTCATGTGGGGTCAAAAATGGGGTCAAGAGGTCAAATTTTAGAAAAACCTTGTGTGCACTTAATTGGTCACATTTTTGGCCCAAATGTCTTGAAACTTGGTCAGAATGTTTGTCTCTATTAATTCTCCTTCAAGATTGAAATTGAGTCAAGTGGGGTCAAAAACTGGGTCAAGGAGTCAAATTTTGGAAAAAACCTTGTGTGCACTCTAGAGGCCACATTATACCCCTAAATGTCTTGAAACTTGGTCAGAATGTTTGTTTCCATCAAATTTCGGTCAAGTTTGAAATTGGGGCAAGTGGGGTCAAAAATGGGGTCAAGGGGTCAAATTTTTGACAAACCCTCTAAGCACTCTGTAGGTCACATTTTTGGCCCAAATGTCTTGAAACTTGGTCAGAATGTTTGTCTCTATCAATTCTCCTTCAAGATTGAAATTGAGTCAAGTGGGGTGAAAAACTGGGTCAAGGGGTCAAATTTTGAAAAAGACCTTGTGTGCACTCTAGAGGCCACATTATTGCCCTAAATGTCTTGAAACTTGGTCAGAATGTTTGTCTTCATCAAATCTCGGTCAAGTTTGAAATTGGGTCAAGTGGGGTCAAAAGTGGGGTCAAAAGTGGGGTCAAATTTTTGTCAAACCCTCTATGCACTCTAAAGGTCACATTTTTGGCCCAAATGTCTTGAAACTTGGTCAGAATGTTTGTCTCTATCAATTCTCCTTCAAGATTGAAATTGAGTCAAGTGGGGTGAAAAACTGGGTCAAGGGGTCAAATTTTGAAAAAGACCTTGTGTGCACTCTAGAGGCCACATTATTGCCCTAAATGTCTTGAAACTTGGTCAGAATGTTTGTCTTCATCAAATCTCGGTCAAGTTTGAAATTGGGTCAAGTGGGGTCAAAAGTGGGGTCAAAAGTGGGGTCAAATTTTTGTCAAACCCTCTATGCACTCTATAGGTCACATTTTTGGCCCAAATTTCTGGAAACTTGGTCAGAATGTTTGTCTCTATCAATTCTCCTTCAAGATTGAAATTGAGTCAAGTGGGGTCAAAAACTGGGTCAAGGGGTCAAATTTTGGAAAAACCCTGTGTGCACTCTTGAGGCCACATTATTGGCCTTAATGTCTTGAAATTTGTTCAGAATGTTTGTTTCCATCAAATCTCGGTCAATTTGAAATTGGGTCATGTGGGGTCAAAAATGGGGTCAAGAGGTCAAATTTTAGAAAAACCTTGTGTGCACTTAATTGGTCACATTTTTGGCCCAAATGTCTTGAAACTTGGTCAGAATGTTTGTCTCTATTAATTCTCCTTCAAGATTGAAATTGAGTCAAGTGGGGTCAAAAACTGGGTCAAGGAGTCAAATTTTGGAAAAACCTTGTGTGCACTCTAGAGGCCACATTATTGCCCTAAATGTCTTGAAACTTGGTCAGAATGTTTGTTTCCATCAAATTTCGGTCAAGTTTGAAATTGGGGCAAGTGGGGTCAAAAATGGGGTCAAGGGGTCAAATTTTTGACAAACCCTCTAAGCACTCTGTAGGTCACATTTTTGGCCCAAATGTCTTGAAACTTGGTCAGAATGTTTGTCTCTATCAATTCTCCTTCAAGATTGAAATTGAGTCAAGTGGGGTGAAAAACTGGGTCAAGGGGTCAAATTTTGAAAAAGACCTTGTGTGCACTCTAGAGGCCACATTATTGCCCTAAATGTCTTGAAACTTGGTCAGAATGTTTGTCTTCATCAAATCTCGGTCAAGTTTGAAATTGGGTCAAGTGGGGTCAAAAGTGGGGTCAAAAGTGGGGTCAAATTTTTGACAAACCCTCTATGCACTCTAAAGGTCACATTTTTGGCCCAAATTTCTGGAAACTTGGTCAGAATGTTTGTCTCTATCAATTCTCCTTCAAGATTGAAATTGAGTCAAGTGGGGTCAAAAACTGGGTCAAGGGGTCAAATTTTGGAAAAACCTTGTGTGCACTCTAGAGGCCACATTATTGCCCTAAATGTCTTGAAACTTGGTCAGAATGTTTGTCTTCATCAAATCTCGGTCAAGTTTGAAATTGGGTCAAGTGGGGTCAAAAATGGGGTCAAGGGGTCAAATTTTGGACAAACCTTGTGTGTATTCTAGGGGCCACATTTTTGGCCAAAATGTCCCGAAACTTCTTCAGAATGTTTGTTTCCATCAGATCTCGGTATAGATCAAAATTTGGTCAAGTGGAGTCAAAATTGGTTCAAGGGGTCAAATTTTAGACAAACCTTGTGTGTACTCTAGGGGCAGCATATTTGACTCAAATGTATGTCTTCTTGATATCTTTGACTTTTGTTAAGCCAGTAATGCATTTCAAATAAGTAGTGTTGGCACTTTGCTTCCTTTGTAAACTATATGCATCAGGTGAGCGCTTCAGGGCCAATGGCCCTCTCGTTTGTAGAATTATGTTATAGCTCCTTTTAGAGGTATTGTTCCAATTTCTAAACGACCTAATTACGCCTTAAACCTTTGACAAATTGTTATATTGTACATTTCTGTCTACAGTTACGAAATAAAATCTTGAGTTTTTGTGAAAGTGATGATACACTTTTAAATTAATAAATATTGTTGCAACATATTGTCGTATCTAAACGGAGAAGCAATTGACCTGCAATTACTAAACTTTACACAAATATTGCCCATGACCCAAAGAAATGCCCTATTGTTTCGAGGTCATACAATTCACGGTCATAAGTAAACATTAACTGTTAACAATTTCAACTCTAACTGAACAACCAATTGACATAAATCATAAAACCTGACACAAATATCTACAATGACCCAAGAAAGTGCTCAATTTTGGAGTCACGAAGGTCGAAGTTAAAATTGATCTTCGTCCAAAAATTGTCTTGAGATTCCGACGCATGAAGTAAAAGACTTCCCTGCGAAAATAGCTTTTAATCAAGGATGAAGATTCACTTTGTGGCAATTCTTATTAAAAATGCAATTGATAACTCAAATGGAGCAGAAGTCATTAGTCGGCTGTATGGTCCGTATCATTTTCTTCCTTTTAAGCTCACCTAAACACGACGAGCCTAAGGGGAGCTTTAGGGATCACCCTAATTCCGTCGCCCGTAGTCAACTTAAAACGGTATATATATCTCCAGACAGCATTACAAAAATGAAAAACAGCAAACCGCAATTACCGAAAGAGTAATAGTAAATGTTCTTGTGCATTGTACTTCCTCTTAATGACATTTATCCAATAAATGACATTTCACATTCTAAAATTCTTTTAGTCATATACTCCAGTATAAAAAAATAAAAGAGGGAAATAACTCAAAAATTCAAATAAATTGAGTTGTGGTTCTTACGCACTGCGAATCCCCTTCATGAGATTGCTACAACTATGCAGTTTCGTAATTATAGCTTTTATTATACTTCTTTGAGAGATATACTCCAGACAAAATCCAAGTTCTTTTCTTCAAACAACAAAGGGAAGTAATTCAAAAATTAGATAGAGACAGAGTTATGGTTTTTGTGCACTGCACTTACTCTTGATAAGATCTATCCCCTTATGAAGTTTCATGAGATAAGTTATGATACTAATGACCCTAGTTAAAATCCAAGGACCTCTTGTTGTAGCAGTAAACATTCAGAGTCATATGGAGGCATTAGATTACAGTACTTGATAATAGATCATCAAAAATCACACAAAAATATCAATATGACCTAAAAGTTATTATCCTAAACAAAAACGAAAACAAAAACGAAAACTTAATTGTTATAATTTATTTTCAATTTATTTTACAAAACATGCATGAAAATAGTGAATTTGTGCACAGATCATCTATGTCATTAAAAGCTTGATCAAAATAACATAAGTTTCAAGAGTACTCTAAACTCATGCTCCTATCCCAAATTTTCAAGTGTGTTTTTTCTAAATATAAGAATAACTCGTTTCCAAAATTGTTTTAGTAAAGCTAAGTTTATTTGACCTGAAATTGATCGTTATGAAAAATCAACTTAAAATTCATTCGTTACAAATCGAAAAAAATAAAATGTTCATTACCTTTCATGGCGTTCGTAATTACTCCTATCACGTACAAAGCCGACTACGAACCTTAATTAAAACCTTGAGCGTTGCTACCAACTGGAGTCGTAAACACCAGAGCATCTTAAACAATACGCGAACCTATGTTGTTCCTACTTAATAACATTGGAAAAATCGACTGGGCGGCCAAAAAGGAGATTCTAATGTACCGGCGGCACATCATCGAACCAAATGATTTATCGCACGAGGAATCAAGGAAACGGGCCTCACCAGCCGATTATTTTCTCCAGCCCGATGCACAAAAAACATCTACATGTTCGGTAGTTTGACAACTGAAAAATGAAATGAACTTCGGTAGCGTGGCACTATGATTAAATGGACTAGCAAAACGGTCAATATCATGAGGTCCATACATTTGATCAGCGAAATTTAAGAAATTAATCGACACACCGTTATCGTCATAGTCAATGAACTAACTGTAAAAATCTACTTCCGTATTCTGATCTCTACTAATCTATTCTACTTTTAAAGATATACCTTGTTTAATGCTTGAAAATAAACCTTACCGCTACCTTCACGTTTTGATTATCCGTATGCCACAAAACGCATTTACCAGCCCAAATCGTCCTAAATTCATGCAAACTTAATGGCAAAGCCAAAACCTCTCGATGTGTTGAACTTTTTGAACGTTCCTCTTCTTCAGTACAAGGAAAATGAGCTACCTTCCTGTCTCGCTAGTGCAAAATAATTGCGCCAGCGTCATTTAAAGTGTCTGAGAAAGCTATTACGCCCAGTGCACCTGATTCAAGAAACTTCTTCTGAAAAAGGGGAACTTATTTGCCTTCATAAAATAGAACGCACCTTATACCATTGGTATCCCATTTAAAAGGGGCGTCCGAAGAAACCCTGGAGTTAACGTGCACAAATAAAGGTTCGTCATCAAAAGACAAATATTCAACATTACCAAATACATGGAAACGATTTTACCTGCTAAACTAGAAAGAATGCAAGCCGAAATGATAGTATATTGGGATTTGATTTGCTGAATTAACCCAAGTACATCTTTAATTCTCCCTTCGGAATTCGAATGCATATGTAACCCTCTTCGGGCTCAACTTCAAAACCTAACCATTCTAAATGCTGCGTTGCAAGAAACTCACATTTCCCGTCGTTGATAATAAAAACAGCATTTGATCAAACTTTTGATATGAAACACTCGTCCTTGTAGGCTAGAAAATGATTACAATTTACATCCCAACCATCGTCCAAGTAAACAACCATCGTCCAAACCATTAAACCGTTTGACCATGGGTCTGAGCATCTTGGTGAATAAATATGGGGCTATAGATAAACCAAATGGTAAGACAGAATAAACGAAATAAGACTCTTTGCCACATGTTTTCCACGAAATACTTGAATTTGGTAATAGGTCTAATAGAAATATCTTGGTAACCGCTGGTCAAATCAAAGTTTTATATACTCGCCGGAACAATATACTCCAACGAAGGATTAATGTTTTCAAACTAAACATGCTTTTTCTTTACATAATAGTTTAAGTTGTTTAAATATCAAAAATCAGGCGGTTTTTAGCTCCACTGGCCAAAGCCAGTGAGCTATTGTCATGGCGTAGTGTCCGTCGTGCGTCCGTGCGTCCGTTCGTCCGTCCGTCCGTGCGTAAACTTTTTCTTTAATAATCTTCTCCCCCCAAACCAATGGGTGTATTTTAACGGAACTTTGTAGAAATTATCTTTTGGTTACCCTCTTTTTGAATTGTTTAAGAAATTTTGATTGACCCCGAAATATGGGCATGGCAGGGCGGGGCTTATTTATTTTTTTTTTAAATCTTTAAAAATTTTCTTCTCCAGAACCATCGGGCCATTTTCAATGAAACTTGGCAGGGGTGTTCCTTGGGTGACCCTTCACTTAAATTGTTCAAGAAATTCTGATTGACCCCAAATATGGGCGTGGCAGGGCGGGGCATATTTTTACTTTAAAATCTTTTAGAATCTTCTTTTCAAGAACCATTGGGCCAAATTCAATGACCCTTTGCATGGGTGTTTCTTGGTTGACCCTTTATTTAAAATGTTGAAAAAAATGATTGACCTCCAAATATGGGCGTGGCAGGGCTTGGCATTTTTAGGGTTGAAATCTTTAAAAGCCTTCTCCTCCCAAACCATTGGACCAATTTCAATGAGACTTGGCATGGATGTTTCTTAGGTGATGCTTTACTTAAAGTGTTAAAGAAATTTGAATTGACCCCCTTATATGGGCATGGCAGCTGGGGCTTGATTTCACTAGTTAATCTTTAAATGTCATCTTCCAACAATCAATTTAGTTTCTTTTAAGTGATATATAAAAAGTCTTCCTCAATGTAATTTTACATGTTAGTTATAGGTGTTCTCTTCTGATTAGCTTGTAAATAAGTATCAGTTTGGAAAAAGTCAGAATTCCTTTTGAATGCTTGTGACTTTCATTACCTTCTATTTTCAATATTTTTCTTTCAAATCTTGGATGATAAAGCAAGTGGAGCGACACAGGCCCTCTTGGGCCTCTTGTTTCCACTTTGATTCACAGAAACCGACAAAGGATTAACATTATAAGGTTTGAAAGGTACTTCAATAATACACTTTTGTGTAACAAATCTTCAATCGTTTCAGCAACAAAATTTGAGTGCTTGAGAGCGGACGAATTATTCATCAAATGAAAAGATCGTGGTCTATAGATAGATAGATAGCTAGCTAGCTAGATAGATAGATAGATAGATAGATAGATAGATAGATAGATAGATAGATAGATAGATAGATAGATAGATAGATAGATAGATAGATAGATAGATAGATAGATAGATAGATAGATAGATAGATAGATAGATAGATAGATAGATAGATAGATAGATAGATAGATAGATAGATAGATAGATCCAAACCTGGGATAACGCAAAAAGGAGATATGTTATCTCTTATTTCCATTGCGATCCCCTGCTTAGGTGTGGCTGACACAGACAGACATGATGTTAAACTGTTAAATTTGTTGACATAGAGTTGATGATGTTTCAATTAAATATAAAACAATTAAATTACAGACAGGTAAAGAAAAAATAATGAACTCATTTCTAAGCATTATATCACAGAGTTGTTTGTAAAATATCACAGATTTTAAAGAAAGTGTTCGTTAAGTTTTGCCTTTAGCATGGATCTGCACGTTTTAATATTTGTTTGAAGGCTGTTCCAAAGGTTACAGCCCACGTAAGAAAATGATTTTCTTCCGTGCGTCCCAACCTTTGGAACAGTAAAACAACCATTTATACTGAATCGCTTGCTGTAAGAATGTGAGGTGGCCGCTTCTACAAATTGGTCCATCAGATAGTCTGGCGCAAGTCCGTTCTTAATTTTTGAAAACATTTATAAGACTTATTTGTTCAATACGTTTTTCAACTGGCAGCCAGTTTAAAGTTTTAAAGTGGATCTGGTGATACTGGATCTGTGGTGCAGTTCCAAAACAAACCTTACTAGTTTATTTTGCATGATTTGATGTTTGTTAGTCAACTTTTTACTCAGATGAAAGTACCAGAAAACACAAGCATAGTCAAAATTATATTGGATCAAGGATGACACTAATAATTTTCTGGTGTGAAATGATAAGAATTTGCTTTTTACGATAAAGAAACTTTAATTTAGCATTTGCTTTTTGTAATAAAGAAATTGCCATTGGCTCACCTGATAAGCTTTGTTCTAGAACAGCACCCAAATAATTTACATTTGAAGTTGAATTAAGTGGACTATCGTTGCATCGGACATTGATCTTATTATTAAATTAAAGCTTTTGTTTTGATCCAAAAATGATAGATTCCGTTTTACCAAGATGTAAAGACAATTTGTTGTCAATAAGACAATTTTGTACAGGATTGAGATCATCAGAAAGTGCGTTCTCAACAGACGACCAGTCTCGATTGGACACTAAAATAGCAGAATCGTCAGCATACAGAGGAAGTTTGTTTTTAACAACATCAGGCATATCCTTGACGTTTATCAGAAAAAGAAGATGTCCAAGTATAGATCCTTATGGAACTTCACAGGTTATACTTGCAAAGGAAGACTGAGATTTGTTGACATCAACGAGCTGTTTTCTTTCACTAAGATACGACGAAAGCAATCAATAATATTTTTCGCAAAGCCCATAGTTCGAAGTTTCATGATGAGGATAGAATGGTCTACTGTGTCAAAAGCTTTCTGCAAGTCTAAAAGAACCATTCCTACAAAATTACCTTTGTCCATTTGGTTTCTAATATAGTCTCAATGAATGAGACAGGTGACTGTTGAGTAGCCCTTTCTGAAACCAGACTGTAAATTATATAATAAATTCTTTTCGTTCAAATATTTTTCATTTTGGTCAAATACAACTCTTTCAAAAATTTGCGAAACAACGCTAAGAATTAATACAGGGCGATAATTTCCAACAACAGTCTTATCGTTTTTCTTATATAAAGGAATAACTCTTGCTGATTTTAGATCTAGGGGTACAATTCCTTGAATTGAAGATAAATTGATAACATGTGTTAGAGGACAAACAATGACCGAAGAACAGTCAACAATAAAGCATGCAGGAATACCATCTATAGACTTGTCAGCATTTAACTTTTCAAGATATTTCAAAACAGTATTCTCACTGACTAGAGAAAATGAAAAGCTATGTTTCATGACTCCCTTTTTAGGATTGAAAGAATTAACAAAATCACTACCAAAGTTAAATGATGGCTGTTGCAGATTTGACACAAGTTTGGCAGCCACCGTAGTAAAAAAAAGGGATTGAAACCATCGGCTACCTTCAACTTATCAAAGCATAAATTACCATCTGGTCAAAAGGAGTAACACATCCATTCTTAACAAAATCAAGTATTTCATCAATCCCAAAAACATTCTTCAAAAAGGAAAAAGATGCTTTAAAGCGACCCCTAACAGATCCATCAATTATATGACAAGTATTTTCCTTTTCAATTAAGAAATCAATATTAGAAAAAAATCAGAATGGCGACTCTCGAGTCGGTCTACACTCGTTTCTCGTGTCCAAAAAGGAACGGTTGATTGTTCCTTTTCCCTCTGGCTGTGTTCCGATTCCATCCAATCTCTTGTATCCGCTATCACTTCGGAGTTTCTCCAGACTCTGGCGAATGAAATGCCCCACTTGCCGCATTTGAAACAAGACCCTGGTGCACTGTGTGGGAGGTAGTTGTCTCCCGCCATTCTGCTTCCGCTGTATGGTGCGAAAAACTGATCTGTAGCAGAAGAAGTAAAAGGCGCAAAAGAGCGGCCTTTGACAGAGTCGAGCTTCCTCTTCTTCGCTATCTCCTCCGCCTTTCGAATTTGTCTGTCGTCATCGGAGTAACTGAAAATATCGAGGGTTTTATAATCCTTTATAGTAATCTAACCTGCCTCTGACGAGTTTGCTATCCTAATAAGTTTGTTTTTATGCTTTAACTTACTACGAGCTTGATCGATACAACAATACGTATTGGCAGCGTCTCTCGATTTTACAGCACGCTCGATAGAATCTAAAAAATCTTAAATTTCAGAGTTTAATGAAACCTGCTGTAGGTTACCAATTTGTCTGGGAAAGATTGTTTTCTTTCCAGACAGATTAAATCCTCTCATCTACAGTCCATTCAGTTTCTAGAGAAATACCTTTCTTTAATTCGTCAAATTTCTTCTCACAATAATCCTTCATCAAAGGAAACGTGTCTTCTTTTTCGGGAACATGCATGCCTTGCACTTACACTGTTTGAATAAAATTTTTCCCAAACGTATTTTAACTATTCATCATTCATGCATCCTTAGGGATCTAGTGGTTAAGAAAGGTATTACATTGGTATTTTCTTTTATCTCGCTTTGTTTAAATGAATATACAGTGTATATATCATGAAACTTATAAGCTGTCGAGAAACTTGTTAGTTTTATTTTTATATTTCCGCATTAAAAGAAATAAAAGGATATCTATTTGTCTGTTTATTCAAATCTAAAACTGTGTAAGAAGCAAATGCCATTACTTATTCTTGGCAGTAAGATGTTCAATTAATTTGTCGGCATCCTTCATAACATTATTGTGTAAGGAACGTTTTTCACCATTTTTTCCAGGTATCTTTAGATATGGCATGTTTGTTGACTTTATCTTTAAGAATAACAAGAGTTTTGATTTTTTTTTAAATTCGATATACATTAACTCCTGAATCAACAAAAACCGGTTCAATCATTCAGTTACTCACAAATGCATTGCTTTAAGCAATTTGATTTTTATCCTGTCACTAGCAATAGATATTGCCTGATAAAAGTGTGTGTGATAAACTTGATGATGAAGTCCAATGATCACCAGAAACGTCCATATTCAGTACTATAAGTGCTTTGATATTTGTAGTATGATTAAAGAAAGCCTAATAATTATCATTGTACCATTCGGTTGAAATCCACCATTTAACCCTTTCCCAAACGGCACAATTATAGACCAGTCCATTTTGAAAGAAGTTGCAGACAACAAAATAAATTATATGGAAATAAGAAAATATGTATGTAATAGCCCAGAAAATATTGAGGTGAAAGGAGGAAGTGCTGGTCACCAGCACTTTCTTCTTTTGCCTCTATGTTTTCCCAAGTCTTTTCTGTTAGGGACGTCAAAACCAGGTCTTGTTTGGGAAAGGGTTAATGAAGGAGAAAGTATTTTTCGTTATATTCACTTTATTTCTTTTCAAAAGATCGCCCATAAAAGTCTTAACCCTTTTCAAACGATCACAAAAATGCTCTTTATGTCAATATAGGGTCACACTATTGGTTGGTTTCTGTTAAAAAATGAAGGCATTTATGAACAATTATAGTTTATGCATACTTATTACTGTACCAATCATTCATGTACTTTGGCAAAAGTGAACACATTTCGTTGTTGGATTAACAAACCTCGTAACTGAAGTTTACAGGTTTTGGCAACCCATCTAACGTACCAATGTAGATTTTCAATAATACTCAAAGAAGCTGTTTGAATTTAACCTTAAATACCGATACCCGTCACTAAGTCATGTCATGGCAATAAGCATTGACGATAAGATTAAAGGATTAATTAACGTTTTGGGGGGCATTGACGTTTGCAGATACCCGAAAAATGGTTTGACGGGCGTAAAAGCAATTTGAGGGCCTCTTCAAATTTTAAGTGAATTGACTCTATAAAAGAAAAGAAAGTCTTTAATATTTATTAAAAGGCATACGCGCGCAAATATTTTTGTCGACAGAATATTTTGTTATTTAAGATATTAATTAATTAAAATAGCAAAAATATGCAAAAATATTTGGAGGTCACCGAATCCGTTTTTGAGAAATTGGCCCTTGAAAAAACGCATTTCTATACAATTTTCAAGTGATTTTCGAGAGATTGTGTAGATCGATGTATATTTCGCTTAATCCCCGTTTTCTCTGACATTAAATACTCTTTTGATAAAAAGGTGCCTGAAACATTTAAGGATGAAATTACGGGTTATACGAAAATAATGAAATGAGTAAACAAATAAAGTTTGTCCTGTCTACAGTCTTAAAAGATATTAAAGTTGAACATGGGCCTACCATTCTATCCTAGCTAACATTTTTCTTGCAGAGTCCGTACAGCGTCTGTTGATCCTAAGAACATCGTGAAATTGACAAAAGGAATAATTTTTCCGTAGAAATGAATAAGTGGAATGAGCGTGTTTTAGATGAATTCGACATTTTTGATTGAAACTGGTCGATCAAATATAATGACGTAATATTAAATAAATAGATCTGTACATCTCTTCACATACCAATCAGAGACTTTAAAAATTAACGCTGGTCAATGAAATTAATAAATGATTGGAGTGCTCCTAAATTTGGAGCCACTGCGATCAATTCTGGAGCGTGATAAATGATTTTGGAGCGTTTTGATTGATTCGGTTTGGATATCCACGAATGAAGCCCTGCGCTAGTAATTCAGAATGATTGAGTGGGGTCAATTTCAGATGGTCTAAATAACAGTAAGATGAGATCATCGCACGGTTTTTCGAGTAGTGGAAACCTTGCGACTCGTCGAACAAAAGATTGGTTTGGCTAGCCTATAGACCCAAGTCTCAAATGATAAAAATTTACTAATAATGATAATCATAATCAAAATCAAAATAATAATAATAATAATAATAATGATAATAATAATAATAATAATAATAATAAATATAATTATGAAAAAACACCAAACAACAAAAAAGTCGATAGATCTTCAATTATACGTGTAGTTATGATAACTGCCTAGGCTTAAGAGTGACGGGTCTAATTTCAAAATCAATAAGCATTACCAGTATCCGCTTACTCATTGATGAATTGATTAGATATATATTTTAGAAAAGAAACGGTATACAGGTCTAATTTCAGCAGCATTTACCTGTAAAACACTCTGTAAAGCTATCAATGTTCGCATAAAGCTGTAACGGCGCGCCTTTTTTGCCAGGCAATGTTCCGACGTCGTTCAGCAACTATAATAACGTCAAGCTGGCGGGAAATTATCGGTTTCGTTTCACAACCATTTCCATCAATTTTAGAACAAACCGAGTTATGTTCCTTGATTTTGAAATGTATTGCCGCTATGCGGTGCATCGTTTACGCGCGTATTACTTTAAAGAGAGAGTGCAAAATGATTGATAGGAAAGCACTAAATTAGCTCCAAATCCACATATGTGTCTGGAAAATTGTGCATTGCACTATCACTTTTGTTTATACCGACATTGCTTGGTAAATTTATGATGTCACAAAATTAAACGCGAGAATACGATGAACGTCTTTATTTGTGCTATATATAAATGACATTCAAACACATTAAGTGTATAGACAGTTCGAGGATATTTAAGTAAGAAAAAGACGGGTGCTAACGGCACGTGAATATACCTTATAATCAACGTTTGCTGCCGTTCACGCCGGGTTTTTGTCCGTTGACGTAGGCCTATGTCCATAACGACCGGAAAACATACATTTTATGCAATAATACGCAATACTCACAGCTTTTCATTGTTCATACTAACACCGTAACTTTTTTTTAATTTCAGAAGATCACATTTAACCCTTTGACATGCAAATGGCAATATACTTGAAATAGATTAATGCCCTATATATATTTCTTTTTTTTTAAATATTAAAGCACTCCTGACCAATGTAGCTTTGGACAAGCCGACTGAGCAATCCTCTGGTTATTTCAAAAGGGGCAAAAGCGGTCTGGCAGTGGACGGAAACAAGAATCAGTTGTTTACCCGAGGCAAATCCTGCACGCACACACTCCGTCTTCCTCGGGAGAAGCCATACTGGGAGGTGGACTTAGGAGCTAGTTACTGGATTGAATATATACGGATATATAACAGAAAAGACTGTTGTGGTACGTATAATTTAGAACATCATGAAATTGACAAGATTATTGGTTTTTGAATTACTTAAGAATAAAATTAATTAAATGTGTCGAGTCATTTTTAAATGAAATCAAAGAGAAGTAAAGGGAAACAACATATCTTATTTCGTTCACGTAAACGATTCCACCAATAGGTTGATAATCGTATACCCATGTGGTATTGCAGATGGACGTTAGAAAAGGATGTAATGGCAGGACTGGTGCGAGAGAAACCAGGAATCAATTGTTAGTTACCCCTACCTTCGCGAAATAACTGAAAGATTGTTGAGAGAGGCATAAAACCCCATTGAAACCAGCAAATCTAGTGAACGAATTTAGCGATATTGTATCACAGCCCATTTAATAATTCTTCTTTCTTTTCTAAAAAAAAAGAGTGAGTTTTCGTAGACGCTTCCAAATTAACATCAGTTGATAAAAACAAGGACTTGTTTGTTCGCCTAAGTCAATGATTTGTAAAGCGATGTGAACGGTTACTAAAATGTACGCATTTTTCTTTGAAAAAAATAAAAAAAAAAGATTTGTGAGTTTTCGTGGATATTTTCAAATCAACATCTTGTTGTTTTTGTTTTAATATTTTTTTTATCTATCTTTGTCTTTTCTCAGAGGATGAAAAGGTCCGAACCAAAGAATCGCCCGTGAATTTAGTCTGTCCTGCGTTAAAATGTACTAATTTATAAAAGTTATGATTTGTTAATTTATTAAAGGTTTTTTGAATTATTATTATTTTGATACATTTTTTAACACATTTGAAGCCAAAAACACTTCCGTGGTTGTCACTTTGTCGTTATTCAATTCTATTACACAGGCTACCTTCAGGATGAGTTTTTTTTTCTTTTACTAAATTGAAGGAGCTCTAATTCTTTATAAGTATAATTCATAGATAATTTCCGTTGAAGTTTTAGAAATTAAAGTATAACTTTTGATATTAGATAGTTGCTTCATAGTTTATTGCATACTATAAATCTTTTATAATCATTATTTTTCTAACCTAATTTCCTCATCAAAAGCGAATTAGATCTTACTTAAGAAAATAATAAATATATTTTTTTAAAGGTGGGTGCCAATTGCATAACTATGTCTGACAAATTGTACAAGCATTAATAAAAAGATTTTTCCGAATAAGAATTGGGAATCCTTACAATTGTTGGTTTATTTTTTGCGTGAGAACCTATTTTTTACCCTCGAGAATTTGGATGCCAGTAAAGGCACTAACTATCAATCTCTTAATACAGTAATGTGGCTGAATTTTCTGCTAGGAAAAACCCTATTCAAACAAAAGGTACTTGTAAGATTGCACATTTAAAACACGCGTCGAATAGTTCTTAAACCCCGTATGGATACTGGCTTTCGCGTGTTGAAAAGTTATGTTAAACTCGATTGCATAAACCACAGATCACGTTCACCAGACTGGGAGACGTTGTAATGATACAAGGTGTCTAGATGTGGCATAAGTCTCAACTCGGCGAATTCGTAGACTTCGGAGATCGCCCAAGTATTGTCGAATGTAGATGTGTACGGTAAAAACAAGTTCAAGAGGTCACGACCTAAATTAAAACATATTTCCGGCTAATTACTACAAGTTGCACCAGCGAAGGATTGGATAAAAAAAAAATAGTATCTGTCTCTACAGTGTTTAGACAAAAACTTTGTTTTTACTCTAGGCTCTCGATACGCTTACGCCGATCATCAATTCGATTGGTAAAATATTGCAGGATCATCTAGTGTTTTTTCAAGAGGAATTGACATTCTCTTCACATGATGAAGAATTCTTGTATCACACCATTAACGAAATGAACAATGATTTTGCGGTGAGAAGTCTAAAGAGATACTAAATTGAATCTTAAGAGGCACTACTTTGTTACGAATCTATTAAGATCCTACAGGATTTTCCTTACATTGTATAACACTGGTGAACGAAGTTCGTTCACCCAAAAATGACTTGTTTGTTCGTTAAAGTTAATGACTTTGTATATCAATGGGAAAGATGCTTGCAATCGCGCAAGTACGATCACGAAAGCTTTGAAGTACGATAACATAAATATATAAACGTACTTAGTGTTTTTTATGAAAAAAATATCTAACGAGGCTGGGAGAATTGATAATTGTCGAGGCTAAGCCGAGACAAATATCAATTCCCACAACCGAGAAAGATATTTTTCATACAATTCACTAAGTATGGATTATATTTATCTTATGACCTCTATTTGCCTTGTTTTTGTCGATGTTTCTAAAAGAAATGCAAGTTTCCAAAAATGTCCTCATTATGTCATTGTTCTAAAAATAACCATGTGATATCATAAAAAAATATCATACGGGTTGATATCACACGGATATTTGCATCGTTATAACATGAAAGTAAGAAACATCGTGAAATTGATAAGTTGGATGATTTCGGAATGCATTTTTAATTATATTAAATCAACGAGAAGTTGTAATGGAAGTCCAATGAAGGTAATACATATCGTTTATTACGTCCAAATTATATTATTACCTCCTGGCTCTGTTTAGTTTTCTATAAAAAGATATCACGAAGTCAGTCTCAAATCTTCTGTTTGACATTGTGTTTTTTCTATTTCGTTCATTTACAGCTGATCGATTGCGACAAGTCCATATCACTACGTCACAGGACAAGGTTACCTTTAAAACGTTGACATATCACGAGGACCAAGTCGAATCCGTTGAAGATTTCTATCCGGACCACCCATGGACTGTGGGGCGATGGGTTAAGATTGCACTGAATTATTTTGGTTTGTTGACCTTGTGTGAAGTCGAGGTTATGGCTTGGTCGACGATGCCGAAAGGTAATAACGATTGGTTTTTAAGTGTATAATGTTCGGAAAGTTGGACAAATCGATGTATTTCATTTTAGTGCTTTATCACATTTTTTAATGGGATAACGATATTTCATGTTTGATTAATTATTCTTGTGGTAATGTGAAGTTTGTTTACTACCACCAGTGGATAACCCCGTTCACTTGAATGTCCTATTACAGTCAATTTTAGATTATTACATCATCTTACGCGACTCTCGGGCTACCATTTGAATTTCCCCTAATTAATGAAATATCGTTATCCCATTAAGAAATGTGATAATCTCGTGCAAAATACTATATAAAATAAGAAAAAAGTATTTGTCGTTTAAAGTAATAGAGAACATTTGTTTCATGTAATCGAATTGTTGTGCACTATTTTCGACGCCATTTTGGAGCCCAAGTAACAACGGCCTGACCCAGGATCAGAAGCGTCGAGGTTGCAAGGTTAAAATGACATCACTAGTGTCGAAACCGAGGTCGTTCTGATGGAAACCCGGTTAACTCGGGTCGAAACCGAGTCCGATATGAACTTACCCTTTGAGAATAAAAGGAGTGACCTCACTGGAATTTAATTCCGGAGGTCGTTGTAAAAGTAGATCTTTTAGAAAAAGTAGTGATCCGCGTGCATATTTATTTGAATTTTTGCTAGTTTTGAATCTCTTCTTTAATATAACGCTTGGTTCGATCTTTTTGTGCACGATTTCCTTTCCGGGAGGACGGATAAGGGACGGGGGGGGGGGGTACCCGAACGAACTAACTGTCCTCTTCATGGGCGGGGAAAAGACGGTGCCTTTACTCTCGCTCGAATAGCCCAAAACAAAACCTAATTTGACCCAGTTTTTTAGTCTCAAAAGATAGATCTATGAATATGGATGAAGCGCTCATGACGTAATATATAAACCGAGAAGTGTTGTGGAATGCCCTGCAGCACCTGAAATCTGATCAATTTTATATAGGACAAAGAAGGCCAAAAATCGGGTTGGGTCTTACCAAAAGTCTAGTTTTTGTGTACGTAGTCGTTTAAGATCTTTTACTTGCGTTTCGAAAATGTTCACTAACACAGACGGGGGTTTTAAACAATGCAAAACTTTTTTTAATGAACGTAGAAAATGATAATTCACTTCCAAAAAGATTAAAATGTTGTGAATCTGTTTATGCATATGCAAAGCGGGGTATAATTGGAAAACTGTTTGAACCGTTTTTTAATCCTGGCTAACGGCTAACAGTTTATGTGACGAATTGAAATACAGTTAAGAACATCGTAACATTGACAAGGTGAATGATATTGGAATATATTATTCAGTTTCATTAGTGAGTTTTGAGTGAAATTCAAGGAAGATAATATAATATCCATAATTTTTAATGATTTCGGAGCTTTTAAAGCGATTGGAAATGAATGAATGGAGTGTTGAGTGACCGAATTTGGATGGTTTTGTTCGGGATGATTGTAAATTTCACGATATTCTTCACTGTACATATTTTTGCACGAGCAATACTATTTGCATTTATATTAACTAAAAAGTTAAATCATTCAACAATTTTGCCCACAGACGCCAATATAATCACCATTCAACTAAATTGCCAATATTGCAGATCTTGTTCTGTCAATGTATCGAAGATGGATTGCATATTTCCATATAATTGTCAATATTATAGCTAAAAGTAAATATTTTTTCAGTGCGATTTCAAACAATTCCATCTGCACGAGCATCTGGTTTGCTGCTTTACTCCTTCAAATCTACCGACGTCTTTGAGTGTCTGGCTATGTGTCGAAAATACGACGAATGTTACAGTTTGGAAATAGAGCGTGACCCTCTAGTGAATCAACGTATGAGGTGTACTCTGTTCGATTCTAAAGGATATTCCAATGAAGATACAGAATCAGTTCAGTTCATTCAAGTAACCCAATAGACAATTATACCCAAGAAACAAATTACCGGTTAATTGAATACAACAAACTTTTTTATTTGTAGTACCATGGGCACGTATGCTTTTTTAATAGTGAAAAAAAAAAAACTCTCACAACAAATTCAAAAGCATCTGTTTCCGCATCCAGCCATAAATGCTACAGGAAAGAACAGTGTTGAATAGATAAGGACGAATTTCAAAATGAAACTGGATGGTTGTGACGAGCGCTTTGAACAGTATTACTGTTATTTCGAGGTGATTCGTACACCTACCCATTATTTTCAGCCGTTTCTAAAGACAGTACACCCACTTAACTGTTTGCTCAGCATAGACCGATCTTCTCGGGGAAAGTTTTGGTCAATTTATACTTAGCAAAATTAAAAAAGTAACAACCCAATAAAATGTTGGATTTCTTTTAAAGTACACACAGACACTTAACCATGGGTCGTTTACAGAAATCGCAGATTCATTTGATTTTTCTGACCTGATAGTTTTTTTATGCTTTTCAAATACAATATTAGTGCGTTAGGTATCCTGGGTGAAACAACTTGATACATTCTGCTCCGTCCTTCCAATGTTACATCAAATGAACACATACAAACATAAAACATCTAACGCAGTTTCAAAGCTCAGATTTACAAAATTCTATTTCATCTTGTGCTGGCAACATAACAACTTTTGTATTGCTACGTTACGTTAACATTTCCTCTCGCTTATTGGGGAGGCTCGTATGATTATCAGGAAAATTGCTCGTTTTACACACGTTAAGACTTAAATAGCTAATGGCTTGTTATTAAGTTTGACATTTTTAAAAGGTTAACACATCTATTTCACTTCCGTTTTGAAATAGTATTTCAACGTGAATGAAAAAAAGAATGGCGTGACGATTTCCCAGTGACCCTATTGTTTGAAGAACCCTTTGTTGATCTTCTCTTTCAACTCAAGTCCGTAAAATTACTTAACGCTTGAAGATTTGTGGCCAAGTTTAATCTCAGTCTCGTTACAAGACGAAATACAACTACTGTTTGATTTTCTTAGCCACAGAGCTTCAGAGATTGAATTTTAAAGCTGTTCTTCTACAGATCGGGAAAATGTGCTTTTTTATTTTTTTTGTAAAATTAATTGGAGGTAACGACCTCATCGTGTTGAAGCCTTGAAAATAATAAGATTAAATCTCGAAATGCATTGAGCGAAAGACTGATATTCCTGAATTTAGCGAAAATCGTTTTAAAAAAATGAAGCAACTACTAACGCCTTAAATTTTTTTCTTCAATTTCGAGCAAACTATTTATGCATGTGAATTCTGTGCGTTTGTCTTGTTCAATCAAAGATAATGGTAAAAGTATTTGACATCTGGAATTTTCATATCATTACAAGCAAAAATGAAAGATTATTCACAGAAAGCAATGATTTTGTAATTCATAGTCTCGAAATAAATAGACTGGATCCCTTACTGATCCTGCCGCTTCGAAATAATAAGTTACAAAATTATCGAAATATGTTGGTTTAAGTGCCAAATCCCCTTGGACCATTCTTAATCGTCTAAAAATACACACATTTCCAAATCTAAGAACACATTTTGTATTTATCTATGAAAATCTGTGAAAGAGCAGCTTTAAGAGGAAATCAAGATCAAATACGTGACGAACGTCGGCGTAGAAAGCATTTATTTAGATATTTCTTGAAACACAACAAAATTGACATGTTGTTTGACCGAAAAATTATATGTGCATGAGAAAATACGCAAAAAATGATCGTGAGATGTTAAGTAAAACATGCCCCGGGTGTGCAATTAAGTCAAATTTAGGACGTATTCTACCTAGTTACTTTAGGCTATTGTTTCAACATTTTCAATCTACACAATCTGCAAAATCCTGTCGCAATCTTAAAAATTCTCAGTAATAGGTAGCTAAAAAGAAAATGAGAAAATAAGAAGTGATTTGTAAAATAATTTCATTTTATTGTTGATGTGTCCTCGAATAAAGTCTGATGAAGGAGGAGTTATATCTAAAAGGTAAAATCCGAGGATTTTGCTTTGCATATAACTCCTCCCCCATCTGCCTTTTTTTACCGACACATAATAACGAAAATGAAATCATATCCATATTAATACGATTACTTTTCTTAGATTATTTTTTTTACCCTCTTCTGGGTGTAAAATGTATTTATTATGTTTTACTGGGTGTAAAGTTTATGAAAACATAATGATGTTGACGTTGGGGGAATTTCACAGAAAGCGAAGCGCGTCATTTAGCACATGAGTTATATGACGTCAAAAGAATAAACTTATGCACCTATTTAATTTTAATCTGAAATCATACAACGTATTAATTTTACGATATTTTTAGCTGTGCGATCCCTGTCAGAATTGCAGACCCAAAATCTCACTAAGATAACCCATGTTTGGTGGTGTTACCTCTTTTTAATAAAACACTCTGTATTTCAATATAATTGCAATCCAATAAAATAAAGAACTTTGATTGGTTTAAATCGCATAACGTCGGGAAATCCATTGCACTTTATTTCTGTATAAAATGCAATAGGTCTTTCGGGAAACCCCCGGCCCTTGAACTGCAAGTCCTGTGTTGTAGGAACTCGAATTAACCTAGTTCCCGATCATCAACGCAACATTGCTATTTGATCTATTATAAATTAAAATATTTTCAAAAGAATTTACGTTCACAAGTATACAGTTCTGATTCTGAGCCGACGTAAATAAACCTAGAAAATTGCGAGTCGACGAAGATCATCAAGCAACCCTCTCAACTAAGACCGACCACGCCGTTTTTTGTTTACAAATACAGACTAACTGGGTAGAAACAAGTTTTTTGTCATAAGTACCTCTATGAATTTTAAAGTTGTCGTTTATTTGTGTATAACAGTTCACTCCGATAGCGAGATGAAATATACACGATAAAAAAAAAAAGATTGTGTAATCTATACGCGCAGAAAGTAGACTTGAAGCTTTAATGTTTAGCAGAGTATTTTAATAGTTTCTTCAATCTTTAGAATTGCAATTATAAGGGACGAGTGTCTTTTTCACTGCGATTATTGGGGTATAAAGTGCAATTGCCTTAGCACATGGCATAAACATAACGCCCTACGGGCGTTATTTGCCATGTGCTAAGGCAATTGCACTTTATACCCCAATAAAGGACACTCATCCCTATAATTTCGACAAAAATTGCCCTTTTTCTAGAAAAAAGAAAGAAATCTTCATTATTCTTTTAAAAGGCATTTTTTGCCGAAATATTGAAATACATAGTGTTTAATTAAATGTTAATTCTATTCCCTTCGGAATAATTTTGTGATATTGTACAGCTTAAAATTTCTCATTTGTAATCTGTTTTGACAAATAAAATCAATATACCGGGTTTCCATCAAAAGCTGTTTTTTACAAATCGCAAAAATGTGCACATTATGATACTTATTCTATTAAATATGTCAGTCAAATCGCGTTTTTTTCTAGCTATATATGTTTTAGATGAAGTTGTTGACCTTATCTATTTTAGTGATTTTAAAACCTATTTTGAATAGGTTGAGTGAGTGTTTGGAATGAAAGAATGGAGCATTGAATGGGTAATTTAGAATTATTTTGATTGAAATGAATGTCAATTTTACGCTGTTTTTAACTGTATTTTCTTTAATAATTAGGTATCTGACACCCAAACGTCATATGTGGCTTATTTGTTTTATTTTCGACTTTTTCTGAAACCGTAATTTTGTCATTCCTGAAAAATGTGCTACTTTTGTGACTTACGCAAAGAGGATTATTGTGTTTGAACCTTTACTACAGACACCAAAGACAACCATTCCTCTTTCAGATGACGTCAACATGAATGGTCATCATATAAAATTAAAATTTCTTTAATGCTTTTCGGTGGTTTATCGAGGAATAACGGTAGATTATCACTTGATAATCTCACCGCAAAAGCAGTGAAATTATCAAAATTTTGTACCCTGCTTTTGTGCATTTCACCCTATCTGACGTCATATTTGCGGGGCGAAATAAGTGACGTCACAATGAACGTTGCATAGCAATCACGTGCAAAATGACGCGCTAAACGAATATTTCCTCGAAATTTCACATTTTGTCTCATTTTTGCATTAAAGAAATAGAATAATCGTTTGTTTTTCGAGTAAGATCGATTGATATTTCATTTCGTGAACAGAAAAAGCTATATTTTCACTCGTGGCTCTGCCACTCGTGAAAATATAGCTTTTGTTGTTCACTCAATGAAATATAAATCGATCTTACACTGAAACAAACGATTATCCTCTATATGTTTTATTGAATAACTATCAATATATTAAAATAAGGCATGGAAACTCGTTTCAGTGTTGTTTGTTTCTTTGTTTTTTCCTTCGATATTATATTGAACATGTTGATATTAACGTTATACGTACTAAGGCTTTTGTTTGAAAAAAAACAACAAACGAGGTTGGGGGAATTGATACATGTCGAGGCTCTGCCGAGACAATTAGTAATTCCTACAAACGAGTTAGATATTTTTCATACAATACATTAAGTATGTAAAGTATTTATCTTATAGCCTCTATTTTCCTTGTTTTCGTCGATGTTTCTGCAAGTTTCTGAAAATACCCCCATTATGTCATTGTTCTGAAAATATCCATGTGATATCACAAAGAATATCATATGGGATGTTTTCACAAGGATATTTGTATAGTCATATGATGCAGTATAATAACACAAGTGCATATACTCAGAATAGAATGATATCCTTTACGTAAAATTTTATTTGTACTGCTCTATAATGTATATCTAAACACTAATTTTGTGTCGACGAAATGTTCCTTTAGCCAAGCATCCATCAACTCATTCTCCGCAACAGTGAACCAGTTTTTCCAGTCCCCAACTTCACCTAAAATTAGATTGATTAAGACATGTAGATATTGTTTTATTTTTAATTCATGATGGCATGAAACTAAAACCCCATAATACAATTATGTATGAATCCGCCTATTCATTCATGAACGTTAACATATTTCATGATTAGGTTTTTAGTTTCATACCTCCACGAATTTAAGCATTAAAAATGTCATATTCCTTATTTATCTAAAACTTGGGATTCATACACAAGTCTTATCAAGTTTTAGTTAACTACCTCCATTAAAACTAAATACATTATGAAATTGATATTGTGAATGATTTTGAATGATTTCGAAATGAAGTTGTATGAGTGGAAGCACCGGGTTTTTAGAGAAATTAGGGGAGGTATAAATTTGGAAAAAAAATGCTATATTTTTACCTTCCTTTCTTGAAATATATGGACTTTTCTGTTTGTGTGTTTTCATGGATAAATGAGACGATTTTAAGTTCACACCAGGCAATAGAGATTTTAATTGATTTGAAGACATGTCGATCGTTTTAAACCATTTTGCGCCGTTTTTTTAATCGGATAGTTTTTGATAGGACGGAGTGTGTTTTTGAAAAAAAAATGAACTAAGCAATGAGCAAACGATTTGGATTTTTTCTAAATGAATGTCAGTGTTATTTACTTTAATCAAAAATACATTGTCTTCAATTTTATAGCGAAAGTAAAATTGCAAATATATTTCTATTTTTGAAACGATTTTTCCGAAATATTTGTGCACACGAATAAAAAAAAGTTAAGAGCTTTAACTTCTGCTGTGCTAGCTTACAATGTTTTCAAGACAGAGGCGGTTTGTCGTCGGTGTACGATTGGTAACATCATGAATTTGACATTCATCAAAATCATTCTTAATCGATCGCTTACTCATCGTACCGCGAAATGCAGTGAAACACTCACCCCAATCACTCAAAAGCACTCCGAAATTGTTCAAAACAGACCCAAAGGATCAATATTTCATTTAAATCAATCAAGTTATTCCACGATTTCACTGGCATGTTTGGATTTCAAAGCGTCTGATTGGTTCGTGAAGACACACAAAAAGTTGAACAATTGAAAGAAATTAACAATTTTGCTTAACCTCCCTTTAATTTCATTCAAAATTGCTCCTCCCACTCTTATTATTTCATTCCGGATCATTCGAAAAGAATCCCCTTTTTCAATATCGCGTTGTTATTAACTATACCTTTTCTATACATCAAATCTCCAGAAGTCTTGAATGCAAACAGCCCACTATGGTCTTTCAATTGCTTGTTGGCCTCCTTCATATTTTCAAACGAACATGCCTCGGCTATCTTTCCTATCAACTCGTTACTTCTATAGCACTGTAAAAACACATTCATTTTCTTGATCTCTCGCACAGGGTCCTTTAAAAGAAAAAAAACTCAACGACATTGATATTCAAATTTTATGGATAAAAATGTAAATGGGACCCGTCACGCGAAAAGGGCCATCTGATAATTCCGTAAAACGAATTTTTGAAAAAGAGATTTAGTCCAGCAAAAGTCAACCAGAAGCCGCATTTCAAAAAGTATTTCACTGGAAGGTAGACTTTTCATTCTAGTTTCACAAAATAAGCACATTGCGAAAAGTTTCGACCCTAGTCAGTCTGCGCAATTCGCGCAGTCTGACTAGGGTCGACACTATACGCACTACCCAGATGGTCCCTTTTTGCGTGACGGGCTACAAATGTTTGTAATAACAATGAAATTTAGCACTTGAATTAATACATCTTCCCATGAAGTTTCATAGTCATAGCTTAAGAGCTATGCTCCGGACGAGATCCAAGTATTTAAATAAAGGACAACAACTGAAAAATATGCCAGATTGAGTTATCGTTCTTAAACTCTGCACTTCTCCTTTGTGAGATCTTTATTACGCAGTAAAATTCTGTATTACGCAGTAAAATTCTGTTATGCAACTATGCGCCGTATTCTTGGAAAAGGAGAAATCAAAATTTAACAGAGTGGAAAATTGTATCTGTATGATTGTAATATAATTCTTTTATGTACATTAATTTATGAATATGTAGTTTCGTACATTGTAACCTAGAAACTTATTTTACTCTTTTTATTGTATACTGTAGTTGTAAATGATATGACATTTAGATATTACATGTGCTTTCGATGATTCTGGTTCGTAGATGACGTTGATTATCATAAGAAAATCAAACGCGGTCGTGGTCACCCACCCGTGGTCACCTCACTACATTTGATCGGATCAGAGATAAGATTGAATAACATTGATTAATCGCTGCGCAGGCCGGTCGAGTTTGGCTGTGCGACAGACTTTAGCGATTAGCGATTATATCTCAGGACAGGCTTATCATGGTCGGGGGTACGACAGCCCGCCGGGTTTGACCGAGCAACTCACGGTTATTCTGAGATTCCGTTACCTAATTTGGATTTGATGTGAGATAAGCAAGCAGCATAAAAATGGGCTGTTCTCGAAGATTCGCCACAATACACGCATCTTGTGGAACAGTTCATTTGGCTTGTTGTTTTCTCATATCGGATCCTCTCTGTTATTTAGGTGAGTCTGAGTTCATTTTATATTAATTGTATATTGTATATTTTATGCTTTGACTAGGAATCATTGTAAATTGAACAAGTTCAAAATTGTAATTGGTTTGCGAACGCTACTGTGCGCTCGATAAGAAAACGTTGTTTTAAAACAAATTATTCATTATATATTTGATTTGAAATAGGAAATATTATCACACATTACAATCTAGTTGCACTATGAAAACATTGCGGAAAAGAAAGATTTAATTTTTATGGTATTGCGTTTATACACGTATCCATTTACATTTGTCAACAACACAAAGTGTAGAAATTGCACATGTATTGCCTTTACATTACTTTTGATTTTCGCAAAAATCAGTAAGAATCTCTGATGTGAAATTTGGATAGCATTTGAGAATAAACTTTCGCTTTTTTTGCGACGCTTCTTTAGCGCATATGCGTTGTTAACAAGAAGCGTCGCAGGACGCGCGGTATTACGCAGTAAAATTCTGTATTACGCAGTAAAATTCTGTTATGCAACTATGCGCCGTATTCTTGGAAAAGGAGAAATCAAAATTTAACAGAGTGGAAAATTGTATCTGTATGATTGTAATATAATTCTTTTATGTACATTAATTTATGAATATGTAGTTTCGTACATTGTAACCTAGAAACTTATTTTACTCTTTTTATTGTATACTGTAGTTGTAAATGATATGACATTTAGATATTACATGTGCTTTCGATGATTCTGGTTCGTAGATGACGTTGATTATCATAAGAAAATCAAACGCGGTCGTGGTCACCCACCCGTGGTCACCTCACTACATTTGATCGGATCAGAGATAAGATTGAATAACATTGATTAATCGCTGCGCAGGCCGGTCGAGTTTGGCTGTGCGACAGACTTTAGCGATTAGCGATTATATCTCAGGACAGGCTTATCATGGTCGGGGGTACGACAGCCCGCCGGGTTTGACCGAGCAACTCACGGTTATTCTGAGATTCCGTTACCTAATTTGGATTTGATGTGAGATAAGCAAGCAGCATAAAAATGGGCTGTTCTCGAAGATTCGCCACAATACACGCATCTTGTGGAACAGTTCATTTGGCTTGTTGTTTTCTCATATCGGATCCTCTCTGTTATTTAGGTGAGTCTGAGTTCATTTTATATTAATTGTATATTGTATATTTTATGCTTTGACTAGGAATCATTGTAAATTGAACAAGTTCAAAATTGTAATTGGTTTGCGAACGCTACTGTGCGCTCGATAAGAAAACGTTGTTTTAAAACAAATTATTCATTATATATTTGATTTGAAATAGGAAATATTATCACACATTACAATCTAGTTGCACTATGAAAACATTGCGGAAAAGAAAGATTTAATTTTTATGGTATTGCGTTTATACACGTATCCATTTACATTTGTCAACAACACAAAGTGTAGAAATTGCACATGTATTGCCTTTACATTACTTTTGATTTTCGCAAAAATCAGTAAGAATCTCTGATGTGAAATTTGGATAGCATTTGAGAATAAACTTTCGCTTTTTTTGCGACGCTTCTTTAGCGCATATGCGTTGTTAACAAGAAGCGTCGCAGGACGCGCGGTATTACGCAGTAAAATTCTGTATTACGCAGTAAAATTCTGTTATGCAACTATGCGCCGTATTCTTGGAAAAGGAGAAATCAAAATTTAACAGAGTGGAAAATTGTATCTGTATGATTGTAATATAATTCTTTTATGTACATTAATTTATGAATATGTAGTTTCGTACATTGTAACCTAGAAACTTATTTTACTCTTTTTATTGTATACTGTAGTTGTAAATGATATGACATTTAGATATTACATGTGCTTTCGATGATTCTGGTTCGTAGATGACGTTGATTATCATAAGAAAATCAAACGCGGTCGTGGTCACCCACCCGTGGTCACCTCACTACATTTGATCGGATCAGAGATAAGATTGAATAACATTGATTAATCGCTGCGCAGGCCGGTCGAGTTTGGCTGTGCGACAGACTTTAGCGATTAGCGATTATATCTCAGGACAGGCTTATCATGGTCGGGGGTACGACAGCCCGCCGGGTTTGACCGAGCAACTCACGGTTATTCTGAGATTCCGTTACCTAATTTGGATTTGATGTGAGATAAGCAAGCAGCATAAAAATGGGCTGTTCTCGAAGATTCGCCACAATACACGCATCTTGTGGAACAGTTCATTTGGCTTGTTGTTTTCTCATATCGGATCCTCTCTGTTATTTAGGTGAGTCTGAGTTCATTTTATATTAATTGTATATTGTATATTTTATGCTTTGACTAGGAATCATTGTAAATTGAACAAGTTCAAAATTGTAATTGGTTTGCGAACGCTACTGTGCGCTCGATAAGAAAACGTTGTTTTAAAACAAATTATTCATTATATATTTGATTTGAAATAGGAAATATTATCACACATTACAATCTAGTTGCACTATGAAAACATTGCGGAAAAGAAAGATTTAATTTTTATGGTATTGCGTTTATACACGTATCCATTTACATTTGTCAACAACACAAAGTTTGTAAATACAGCGGCATTCTATTGTTAAAAAAACAGTGACATGCACTCGGTTTGCAAACATTGTGAAAAACGATTCATCATTAAAATATTCATGGTTGTATAATCTTACAAGCGCTGGGCAAAATGCCGACAACGCACTTCTTAGGTAAATATTGTGGAAAGGTAATAATGCAATATTTCTACTGCTGGCGTAGTAGGGAGGGGGTGGTATTACGCAGTAAAATTCTGTATTACGCAGTAAAATTCTGTTATGCAACTATGCGCCGTATTCTTGGAAAAGGAGAAATCAAAATTTAACAGAGTGGAAAATTGTATCTGTATGATTGTAATATAATTCTTTTATGTACATTAATTTATGAATATGTAGTTTCGTACATTGTAACCTAGAAACTTATTTTACTCTTTTTATTGTATACTGTAGTTGTAAATGATATGACATTTAGATATTACATGTGCTTTCGATGATTCTGGTTCGTAGATGACGTTGATTATCATAAGAAAATCAAACGCGGTCGTGGTCACCCACCCGTGGTCACCTCACTACATTTGATCGGATCAGAGATAAGATTGAATAACATTGATTAATCGCTGCGCAGGCCGGTCGAGTTTGGCTGTGCGACAGACTTTAGCGATTAGCGATTATATCTCAGGACAGGCTTATCATGGTCGGGGGTACGACAGCCCGCCGGGTTTGACCGAGCAACTCACGGTTATTCTGAGATTCCGTTACCTAATTTGGATTTGATGTGAGATAAGCAAGCAGCATAAAAATGGGCTGTTCTCGAAGATTCGCCACAATACACGCATCTTGTGGAACAGTTCATTTGGCTTGTTGTTTTCTCATATCGGATCCTCTCTGTTATTTAGGTGAGTCTGAGTTCATTTTATATTAATTGTATATTGTATATTTTATGCTTTGACTAGGAATCATTGTAAATTGAACAAGTTCAAAATTGTAATTGGTTTGCGAACGCTACTGTGCGCTCGATAAGAAAACGTTGTTTTAAAACAAATTATTCATTATATATTTGATTTGAAATAGGAAATATTATCACACATTACAATCTAGTTGCACTATGAAAACATTGCGGAAAAGAAAGATTTAATTTTTATGGTATTGCGTTTATACACGTATCCATTTACATTTGTCAACAACACAAAGTTTGTAAATACAGCGGCATTCTATTGTTAAAAAAACAGTGACATGCACTCGGTTTGCAAACATTGTGAAAAACGATTCATCATTAAAATATTCATGGTTGTATAATCTTACAAGCGCTGGGCAAAATGCCGACAACGCACTTCTTAGGTAAATATTGTGGAAAGGTAATAATGCAATATTTCTACTGCTGGCGTAGTAGAAATTGCACATGTATTGCCTTTACATTACTTTTGATTTTCGCAAAAATCAGTAAGAATCTCTGATGTGAAATTTGGATAGCATTTGAGAATAAACTTTCGCTTTTTTTGCGACGCTTCTTTAGCGCATATGCGTTGTTAACAAGAAGCGTCGCAGGACGCGAAAGCTATTGAAACCGCTTGATATTCCTTGTGTGTTCATCTAAATTGTCATCTACTCGATTGAAACTTTTTCTAAATAAAACAAATAAAAGATTTCGTGACCCGGAACTAGCAGTGATTTTTATAACTGTTTAAAACAAACGTTATTCTATGCATTTTGTAATATAAGAGTTTAAGAACGAATTTATACATTTTGAGTATGAAACGAAATTTATTTTACACACGATCTATAAGGTAGGATTTTCTTTACTTAAATAATTCATAATTATGAGCATCAAGTACGGATAAATGAACACGGACCAAGATCAGACTCGTTTATAACCGTCTGATCTTGTATGTGCATTTTTGATGATTTTTTAGAAATTACCTGAAATCTGAATCTATCATATACTCTTTATCAAATAGGTTCGTCGCCATCTTGTGTTTGCGAAACGTCGCAAAACAATATGGTTACGAAGTAGTTAAATTATTAAACTTTTGTGAGTAAATTTAATAATTATATTATCATTGTGTTGAAATCATGAATTCAAGTTATTTGTAATACATCATAAAATGTTTGTGAATGAATATTACACAATACACGCATCTTGTGGAACAGTTCATTTGGCTTGTTGTTTTCTCATATCGGATCCTCTCTGTTATTTAGAATTCCCCAGAAAAACATTGTTACTACAGTGGAAGCAGTTGTAACACCAAAATCGCAGCGTAACATCTTTCTACTCACGAAGTTTCATGATCACAGCAACTTTACTTTCAGAGTTATACTCCGAACAAAATTCAAGTTTAAAACCAATAAAGGGCAATAACTCTAATAACTTAGAAATAGGCCAGTTAGAGTTATGGATCTTGAGCATTGCATTCCAAACTGATGAAAGGAAAATTCAAAGTCAATCGGACTTTAGGTGATAAAGTTATGCTCCGGACAAAGAAGTAAATGCCACTCGGACGATCGGATACTTGACGCTGGACGCCAATTCCCCGGACGCCGGACGCCATGGGTGATCTCATGATACGTCCCGTCTGCGACCGGCGTAAAAAAACGAACCTCTTTGATGTCTTCGTAAAATAAGTTTAATATCTGATCCGGGTTTTCTTTGGTAAATGCTTCCCACTCCTTAACGTACTTGTACCATGGATAGCGATGACCTAGGGATGAAATAAGGCTACCATTAAATATCAATTAGACAATAAGAGTACTCTTGTAAAATATGTACAATTCAACATAAAATGTAATATAGACAATATCTATATAGGCTCACAATTAAGATCATCATAAAATTGACAAGGTGAATGATTTTTGAATGATTTTGGTATGAAATTGAATTAGTGTGATAAGTAAGTTTTGGGTGAAATGAAAGGGAGGTACAAGTTCTATAAATTGCTTCTTATTTCTTCAAGAACCAATCGGACGCTTATAATTTCAACTCAATTTTGAGACCAAAATTCGCAAATACAAACATTTAAAACCATATCCTGACAGCACGATACGAAAATTCTGCGTTATTATTCAACTGGCAGGGCTTGGTTAGTCGTGACGTAATGATCCTAGTTTACTTTTCAATAGTTTGAGGTTTTTTTTATTTATTTATTTATTTTGATAAAATCAGCCAAAATTGTCGTGATCGCGTTGAAATAACAGTATCTTTTAGCCAAAATGTGCTAAGCGAAAGAGCACACATTACATCGTTGTGTTACCTAAACCTGAAGTCATAAGGGTTTGGTTGCATACCCTTGATTTTGAGAAAAGCGATCCTTGATTTTGAGAAAAGTGACTATCTATTAAACTGAGTAAACTGAGTACTTATGAATAAAAACTTATTATCTTAACGAAAAGGCAACGAACCGATACTTTGGCTCCGCCCTGCCAGGGCAATAATGGCAATAATATAAGGGATTATAACTCTAGTAAATACATACGTGTACTTACAAAATCCATAAGTTCCCAAGACCAAAGGTAAAAACCTCCCGAAACTATCCATCTCCGTTTCTTGAATCCCCTTTCTTGCTTTATGATGATGGTAAAGGGACACGAATATATCTTTTGGATTTCTTTGTACATGAACGATCTTTATTCGTTTCTCAAGTACTTGTGTTGGTGTGTGTTTAATTGGGAAATGTGAGTTTAGTATTCTCGGAGAGGGAAGCTCCGTTATGTGCTCTTTACTTCTGAAATCGATGAAAACGTTTTCCTTTGGTCTGGTCTCGTACTCTACTTTCCCCTTTTTTAGCATCATCAGTATTTCCCACACCCAATGTGTTCCTACAAACATATGACAAGTTTAGTTGCCGTTTTCAAATGTGAATATGTTTGTATGCGGCTATAATTTTAACCTGGTGTATTATTAAGCCTTTAAGGTGATTTTTGAATGTTCTCTTGAAATGTATTCTTGAAAGGGAAGCCAGGGGAGTGAATTATGTCTTATTATCTAACACACGAAAGGATGTTTTACACAAATGATATGAAATACATTAAGTGCCGAGTGTGCTTGTTATTAATGTTAACGCTTTTATGATTAAATGGAGGAAATATTCAGTTCAGAATTTCAGATTGATTATGAGACACACGCGTTTCATTTTTATTGGTAGGTACTATTCGAAATATATTGATAGACGTGACGATAGCTTCTACAATAATACTAATTAAGCCACCTGATTTTTCAAATGCAGCCAGATATACGTCATCATCTCGTATCTCCAGCTGCTTCATAGACTCGATGTGTAGCTTCATATCGTTGAATGATATCCGCTCCACCCTGCGACTGCTGCAAAATTGAAAGAAAACAATTTGCACTTATAGTACCATAATCGATTACTAGCGTTCTTTGTGTCTATAAGGGGAAGAATAGATCTGGGGTCTGTTTTACTAAACATATTACGATCATTTTTTTTCGATAGTCAAAAATTAAAGTTGCTTCTACAGAAGTAACTACATTTGGAATTCTGCCATGCATCATCTCATCGGAATCGTCTTTTGAAGAAGATTTCAATGAGATATTGCAAGACAGAATGTAACAATGAATTAAAACATTATGTACAGTTTTCTATTTTGACTTACGATTTATTGTTTTCGTCAAAAGTTCAGTAAAAAGGGCCCCTGGTGAACATAATGTAGGAAAAGCTGGAAAATATCATGTGATGTTACGATACCTCCACATAGTTTACATTACATGCATGGCTTCTGAAGAGGTTAAGAACAATGCATGACACCTGCGCTAGGAAGGATCGTCTTTGGTTCAGTGGTTACAGTTAATTACATAGTGAAATTGACATTCGCCTCAATCAAAATCATTCTAAATCGATCACTCAGCGCTCCATTCATTCATTCCAAACACTCACTAAAACCAACTAAAAACGCTCAAACCAATTGAAAAGTATAAAATCAACAACGTCGTCCAAAGTTAACATGGATAGAGAAAAATCGCGAATTTACTGACATAATTCAAATTGTAAGCATCTAATAGGTTCTTGAAGAAATAGGAAGCTATCTACATGTGTATTTTATTAAAGGGAGGTAATCAATATCGCTAATTTTGTTCAACCAGAACAAAATTTGCTATATTGGATTACCTCCCATTAAATTCACCAAAAACTCGCTCCACACACTCAATCAATTTCATTCCTAAATAATTCCAAAATAAGTCACCTTGTCAATTTCACGATGTTGTTAACTGTTGCGAATTGGTCTTGTAAACCAACAAGACGGATTCGACACTTAGGGGAGTCCGGAAGTCCGAGACTCCTTGTTTACCAGTTGGGACTCCTTTGCAAATAAGGAGTTCGATGGACTCCGAGGGTCATATGAGAATATTTTGAAAAAAACAAATGCTTTGATCGGAGAGAAAAAATCATTTTTTTTTTGGAAGAACATTGTGGAAAAGAAATAAATACTCATAACAAGCAATTTGTTCTTTTCCACAATGTTCTCCCATTATGAATTTACTCCCTACTTTGATCTTGGACTCCTTGATTTCGTGTGTTAAGAGTCCAATTGAATCCTTAATCTTAAGATTAAGTATCATTCCCTGTAAGACCGATGCGCTTAGAACATAACACTGAAAAGAAAATTTTAAAAAAGAGCAAAACCATAAACAAACTGATGGTTTAATGTACATTCATCAAATACTTAGCTCCAGCTTCTAGATTGTTCCTGTCTTACTGTCAATCCAAGGGTCCCGTGTTCGATCCCGACGGCGGCATTCATTCTTTCTGACTATTTGTTTCTCACCAATGGGTTTGAAAGTCGTAGACCTATGTGAGAAAGCAGCCGGAGGCTAGGAAAGGATGTGATGGTTGTACTGGAGGGAAAATACCAGGAAAACATTGTTAGGTGCCTCCGAGATATAACTAAAAAAATGTTGAAAGCGGCGTTAAACTCCTTCCAATCAATCTAGATTGTTCCTTACCCAAGGCTCTACAATGGATACGTTCTCTTATCCAGAGAAATCTTGCATCAATACGAGTGATCAACATTTTTTTCTTTTATAATACGTTTTAATATTTACGGTGCTTTTTGGACGTAAAAAATCGGATAAATGTGGTTTACCTGTCATCTTTAAGCAATGGTTATTATAGATATATGCGTCCAGTCATTTGTTGAATAGTAAAATATGGGAACGAGTATAATCCGAGACGAAGCAATACTTCATGATATTGTTGTCTAAAATCTGCTCTATTGTTGCTCAAATCAGCAAATATTTTGTAGTTTGGTTAAAAACTTTAGGAAAATATCATTGAATTTCTGCTAGTCTCAATTTGAAATGACTGAAAAGTTTTCATTTGATCTTCAGGCCCGGTTGAGTTTAGGGAGTAACTTACGGATAGAACAAGCCATCATAATGCTGATACTCCAAAGTTGTACCATGAGGGGTTTCAGCCGTTATTCGATTCATGTTCAGTTTTGCTAACTGCCTCGATTCAAAGCTGAAAAAGAAATTTCCATTATCCTGCTTAGAGAATTATTTATAACAAGAGGCCTGAGGGCCTTGGACCGGTCTTCTGACTCTTTGAAATGCCTATGTCTGGGTAGTTCTATTCAAGATATAACAACAAATCTGTGATCAATAGGTACTGATCACTGAGTTTACACCACTTTCCGTAAACAAAAGAGGAGTTGTGTTAACATGGAAGTTAACATTAAGGTCCTTTTGCGTAACGGGGTATATCACCAAATGGCAAAACAAGGTGGCAATGGTGACATAGCAAGAAATATTCTGATATTTTGAAAATCCGTGCACAATGAAGGAGTTGTGTTAACGATGGATATACACAAAGGCTGTTTCTATCATAACTCGGCATATAATTAAAACCGCCACAAATGCATATTGTCACTCGAAAAAGAATTTTCCGTGAAAGATTCACGTGAATGTATCCATTAACAAAAGAGAGGTTTGTTAATAAGGAAGTTTATATTAAGTCCCTTTTTCTATGACGCAGTAAAAATCACAACCAAAGTCAATATGTACAAGGTCACATGATCTAGAGTATTTTGTGAATGTTTCATTAACTCCGATGCATAAATGCAGAAGCGTTTAACATTAAAATTCCCCTGTCTTATTGACGCTCGATCGATCTGACTCATTTCAAAATCATTTTGATGGTCCAATCGTTCTTAGCAAGTTTGGAGACAATCAGATGAAAACTGTGGGCTCAAGAGTGTTAAAAAGGATTTTCATTTTAAATTTTCGTTTTGCCCATTTTCTGGTAACGATTGACGGATCGGGCCCCATTTCGAAAGGAGCCATCCTTGCGATAAACAATCATTCTGACCAATATTGAAGACAATCAGATGGAAACTGTGGGATCTAGAATATTAACAAGCAAGTTTATTGACGGATGGCCGAACGGCCAGACGAACGTTCGCCGGACGTGAAAACCTGTAACGCTTTTAGCTGTTCTAGAGATTAAAATATCTAATCCATATTTGAAATCTACAGATAGTAACGTCGTGAAATTGACGTTCATCTCAGTCAAAAATATTTTTGAATCGCCCACTCAGCGCTCCATTCATTCATCCTAAACATTCACTCAAAACGCCCCAAAAATCACTAAAAAGGTATGATCAATAACTACATTAAATTATAGTAAAAACAAATGTGATATAATTGACATAATTATAATATAAGCGTCTTTTCTGTTTTCGAAATACGACGCTTTTTATAGAAATAGTAATCATATTTTATTAAAAGGGGGTAATAATATTTTAGCATTTAAACAATAGATTTGTTATGAGCCTGTGCGTGACATTTCCAACAATCTCACAGTTGCGCGAGATACGAACGTTGGGTAGCGTTGACAACGACACAATGTAAAAATAATATATGCTGACTGCATGAAGATGAATAAAGACCTAACATATCAATATATGGTATACCGAAGGTTCTGGTCAGACTGTGCGGCTGCACAGGCTGACCAGAAGCTTTGCTTTGCGCATATTTGAAAATGTTGGTTATCTCACGCACATACTCATATATCTTTCTGGAAAAGTAGTATAACCCGTTCTTCATTTTGTATTTGCTAATAACTGTATAAACAATTAAGAATATTAAGAATATTCATAGAATATGAACTAGCGTCCAACTAGCGGAATGTCCAAGAGGTAATGAATTAAAGGTAGAGTAATGCATTACGCGCTACTCTACCTTCGTGGGGTTTTACGCCGCTGTCAACAATCTGTCAGTTATATCACGGAAGTTGGAGCACCTAACAATAGATTCCTGGTATTTCTCACACAAATACCATCATCGCATCCTTTCCTAGCCTCCGGCTGCTATCCTTCCAAGATCTACGATTATCGACCCATTGGTTTGGTTTGGTTTAAACCTATTTATTTTACATCGATTGGGAAACAAGTTCTTACAACTCAGATTAATCAATCTCGATTCTTCTGCCTTGAAAATTCACCAGTACTCGCGCCAAATGTGGGAGCCAATGTAAGAACCAAGGTCGATAGCAGCTCCTGGGAATCGAACCTTCGGGTCAAGCGGCCCGCGCTCTACCTTTAGACCATGGACACCACACGGACCCATTGGTCAGCGACAAATAGTCGGAAATAATGAGTGCCGCCGTCGGGGATCAAAGCCTTTGCTGCGAGGACGCCATTGAATGTGGCTGTTCGGCTTCTCTTCAAATGGTTGATCAATTCGAAAATGTTAACAGCCGTGCCAGAAGTTTTTTTCCGTAAATGAAGAAGATTTGCCCCAGGTTATCTTATTGTTATTTTTTGATTTTATTTTAAATATAACTGCAATTATCTGGACAAGCTGAAATTATTGACATGAATAAGAAAAAAATATGAACGTTTTTTTTTTTTCAAATGGTTTGTCTACTTGAGGCGGAGAATAAGCATTCAATAAATATTCGTGAGCCGTCACGCAAAAAGGGACCATCTGGGAACTCTGTAATATGACTATTTGAAAAAGAGATTAGGCCCAGCATTGGTCAACCAGAGGTCGCATTTCAAGAATTCTTTCACCGGAGAGTAGATTGAACTTCCTAGTTTCAGAAAAGTACATTGCGAAAAGTTTCGGCCTTAGTCAGGCTGTGGAAACCGCCCAGTTGGACTAGGGTCGACACTTAACGCACTGCCCAGATGGCCCCTTTTCGCGTGACGGGTCACATTTTGAAATGTACAATTGATTGAAGGTACGATGCATCAGGAGATGAAGAGAGTATTGTTGGTTTCATGGATGTATGACACTAAAAACTTATCACACTCTATGAAAAGACGAAGCGGATTTATACGATTGTGATTAGGTTTTTAGGTTCGAACCTCTATGAAATCAATCAACTCTGTCTTCATATCTTACAATTTCTAATATCAAAAATGAAAAGGTTTATCAATAATGTAACCATTTCTTGCTTGACGAATTTGTGAGGAGGCTTACAAATCATCGTACTCATTTTTGACCATAGTCTTTTCTTCTTGAATAAGATTATACAGCGTGTATCGTGTATGGTTTTACTTCATTTTTGGTGGACGTTTACGTTTAACTGTGTTAATACCGCGTTAGAACAATCCTGTCAGATGTTAATAGGTTTTCAAAACTGTAGTGCTCACTAAGATTCAATTTACTCTTTTTCAAGAATTGTATCCGTCTGACAACTATGCATTTTAAAAATTGAGTGAAACAAGGATTCTACATAACTTGTTGAAGCCTTAAAGACATCTTTTAAGTGCGAAATCATATGCAATTCTGAGATCGGGTGAACGTTTTGCTTGCGTAGAACTACTTTTCAGGCAAAGTGAGTAATTTGTCCCTTGTTTCCCAATGGTCTATGGGAGATCACTCATGAAAACTTGGTGAAGGGAATAACTGGAATGGTAACCTCCCCTGACACTACTAATGTATATAAAAAATGACCAATTAATGGAAAAACCGGAATACACATGAATACCGATACAGCCCTAGGGCAGATAAAGTAAAGCATTCAGGTTGTGCGATAAAGGTTTATGCAAAGGACTTTTATTTTACATTCAACACGCGACAGCCAATCTCGAGACGAGTGTCTGCAATTTTTCATATGTTTATATAAACACTTATCCTTTCCTTCTTTATTTGAGAATGAAAATCGTGGAACAATAAAATATCCTTTAATAGAATTTTTTCAGCAGATAACACCATAATTTTAATTATGAGATTACGGATAATCGATTAGCATTACAAAATCAGAATAACCTTTATAATCTAATTGTCATTTCTATCCTTTTATACCCAATGGATCAGACAATCACTCTTTAAACTACATTCGGCATGATGCCGAAAGTCATCGAAACCTTGTAATTACAGGACTTTGGTTGACGATCGACTATATATGTGAAGAAATATCTGAAGCAAAATGCGAACTTGGGTCAGGTCATTTTCCTTTTATCGTAATTTAACATGTAAAATTTCTCTTTTCTCAACAAATGGAAGAATCACTCTAGTATACCAACAGAAATGTCCACCATCAGTATTTTCAGTGCCTTGATTATATAAACTGTATATTACACGGTTTTCTTTGCACGTTGACGATTAAGACAAAATGTATCGAAAAAATCAGGAAAACTTTACAGCACTTGCTTCAATTTTTCTAGAATGCCTTGTCTCAAAAATAAAGAAAAAGTTCTTACCCAGTGTGATATACCTTTTTGTAACAAGCTAATTGATTATATAACTTCACGTGTACATATTTAAGGGTTAATAAATAGGACTCATTCCAATGTTGATAATATGACAAGTAGTTGCACGCGTTTTTATCAAAATCTTCTACATACAGTTAAGAACGTCGTATAATTGACAATCGCTCCGATCAAACCACTCTAAATTGCTCACTCAAGCACTCGATTCATTCACTCCCAATACTTATTACAACCAATCACATCCGCTCTGAAATCGTTAAAAACAATTCGAAATCGTTCACAACGACCAACATTTTTTGAAATTTATCAAAAAATTCCACGGTGTGGATTTCATAGCGTCTGATTGGTCGATGAAGACAAATAAATAGAAAAGTACAGTCAAACCTGTCTTAAGCAAGCACCCAAGGGACATTAATAAAGCGCTTGGTGAAGACAGGTGCTTGCTTAATACAGGTCAATATCAGTGGAAGTGGCTCATTTGGGAAGTCAGTGGCCGCTTGCTTAAGACAGGTTACTTGCTGAACACAGGTGCCCGCTAAGACAGGTTTGACTGTACGTGTCTTTGGTTTAAGGTAGATAAAAATACCGATAATTTCGTCCAATTTGGACGTTATGATCGATATTGTATTACCTCTCTCGAATTTTACTCAAAACACACTCATCACACTCAAATGCTCTCCAAAATTATTTCAATATCAATCACCTTGTCAAATTCACAAGATTCTTAAGTGTATATATAGGAAACAACGAACTCAAGTCACGAAATAAATTCTGTGTATTCATACAATTGATTGGCTTTGAGAACAGTGTAGTTATAAATCAGATAATGTGAATTTACAATTTAAAGAAATCTATCCATGAAAGGTTATGTTTTGCAATCTTAACATGACAACACATTTATAATTATTTATCACTGGTTTGAACGAAATATATCGTCGACGGGCTACAAAAAAACGACACCTTATATAAAGTTGAAGTTGAAACAGCAGCAGACGAGGACATTTTTGAGCACAACAAGCTACAAAGCTTCAAACTACTTGGAAATAAGTACAACTATTGAGAAAAATACTAATGGAATAATTCCTATTGAGGATACTGGTCGTTCACGTTAAACTCCTCAGTGAAGAGGACCGATTATCACATAGTCAACGTAGTCTTTTATAACAAACAGTTGATTTTTAGCGTCTAATTTGACCGTGAAGACATAAAATCAGAAAAAAAAGCATCGTACTTATTTCTTTAATGCTTTTCGGTGGTTTATCGAGAAATAACGGTAGATTATCACTTGATAATCTCACCGCAAAGCAGTGAAATTATCAATGACTTATACCCCGCTTTTGTGCATTTCATCTTATCTCACGTCATCTATGCGGGGCGAAATAAGTGACGTCACATTGAACGTTGCATAGCAATCACGTGCAAAATGACGCGAAAATATGTCCTAGAAATTTTACATTTTGTCTCATTTTTGCAATAAAGAAATAGAATAATCGTTTGTTTTTCGAGTAAGATCGATTAATATTTCATTTTGTGACCAACAAAAGCTATATTTTCACTCGTGGCTCTGTCACTCGTGAAAATATAGCTTTTGCTGTTCACTCAATGAAATATAGATCTATCTTAACCTGAAACAAACGATTATCCTCTATGTATTTACTTTGATAGAGAACTGCCAAATGTGCTCACATTCTCAGTTTGGATGGGTATAGCATTTTTTCCAAGTTCAAATAAATATTAATTTGGATAATTACATAATCAAATATTTCAGTCTTATAGAGTCAATCTGATAAGAAAATCAAAGTTCTCAGCATCACAATGCATATCTAAAAGTGAAATCTGTATCTATTAAATTTTCTTTCAGCCAGATATCCATTTTTTCATTGTCCGCAACGGTGAACCAGTTCTTCCAATCTCCAACCTCACCTGGAATTATAAAATAAATTCTCTTGTTAGGGGTAACTGTCAATTTTTAATGACATTTCAACAAAGTCGGTTCAAGTTTTTCCCACAACAATGTAGAATAAAGCAGCAATGTATGACAAAATCACACTACACGTCTTTCAGAGCTACAAATAAAAAGGGGTTAGTCCAGTCTAAAATCTTTATTTCTCAACGAAACTCTATGTTGTGCGTTCTTATTTGAATCGTCTTGAATACATTGTATGGAACTCTTGATGCTAGACAACAGAAAGAGGTGCCATATGTCGAAATGGCCACGTTAACCCCTCGATGTTTCAATATTAAAAGAAACTACTCTGGCGACACTTACATAACGACATATGACTGAAATAAAGGTTCAATCTTTAAGATAGCGGTAAATTAAGACAGTGAGTTTACCACTGTTTTATGCACTATTTTTGGCGATGAAATTACCACTTAACATTCTATCAAGAAATCTCGGATAACCAATTTAAATTTAAGAAAATTGTATAAATTTATGTTACACTAGGGCCTAATAAAAAAAGTATTTGCATCATTGCATCCACATATATACAGTAGGGAAATTGCCCATGCGTGGACCAAAATTAAGTTTATCGAAATGTTAGTCCTAGCGATCGTGATTAGTGATGAAAATAGGTTCATATTTTATGTCATAGGAATATTCACAAATGCAAGAAATTGTATCAGCTTCAGTGAATAAACTATAGCGCAAAGGTTTGTAGTCATTTAATGCGAACAATTATCATTCTTTTCAGCCCTGCGTTAAAAAACGGTGCCAACTGCTTGCCATTCATACTCCCACATTGCACGTGCAAAACGGGGTATAATTTGAAAACTAATAGCACCGTTTTGTCACCCTGATCGCAACGCAGCATTTCAAGACTTTTGATAACCCGTTGTTAATTAGCATTATCAGTTTTAGCATTATCATTAACATATGGAACTTGATAGAGGATAATCGTCTGTTTCAGTGTAACATCGATTTATATTTCATTGAGTGAACAACAAAACCTTTTTTTTCACGAGAGGTGGAGTCAGGAATCAATTTATAACCTTTTTTGTTCACGAAATGAAATATTAATTGATCGTTCTTGGAAAACAAACGATTATTCTTTTTCTTTAATGCAAGAATGAGGCGAAATTTGAAAATAAAGACGAATTTTAGGGCTAATTTTCTTATAGCGCGTAATTTTGTACGTGACTGCTATGCAACGTTCACAATGACGTCACTTAATAGCTTGAGGTAAAATAAACGAAAGTGGGGTATAAGTTTTCGATAATATCACTGTTTATGCGGAGAGTTTATCAGATGATAATCTTCTGTTATTTCTCAATAATCCAATGAAAAGCATTTAAGAATATTGAATAATCAAATCTAATAATAGACCTCCAATTTGATAGACTACTTATTTTATTCGTCTTTTGCAGATAACGCTTTTCGTTTTCAAAACTTTGTCTTAAGTCCGTAATTATGTATTAGAGACGTTTTAATATTTGAAACGATGTACAATTCATTATTATTGCACTGGCAAGGCGAAGCCAAAAAACAGGTCGTTGCACTTAAGGGTAAGGTACATCAGCTTTTATTCATACTAATTTACTTCTATAGATAGTGGACATGAGTAACTCGGGACCTTAGATCGTAGGATGGTAACTAAACCCTCATTACTAGAGCTTGTCCAAGGCTTGGGTAACCCAACGATAAAAATGTGTTCACCTTCTCTAAGCACGTGAACCATTTTGGTTTTAGGGTACCGTTCATTACACGCATTAACGGTTAAAGCGGACTATCTTTTGAAAAGAAAACTCGCCAAATTACGTCACTGCTAAGCCCCGCCCTGTCAGGTCATTTATTACGTAGAATACCGTTATGGGGATCAATGCACGTGGTCAGCTATTCGCCTATTAACACGAAGAGTCTCGGAGATCAACATTACACGTTCGGGTAGATGAGTTACTTGGTTGGTCGATCGACTTTTATATTAATTGATAATTTTCATAATGATATCATTTAAATACATGTATATATCTTATTTTATCTTATAACTATACAAAAACCGTGTGAGAACATCCCGTATGATATTTTTTATGATATCACATAGTTATTTTTAGAACAATGAAATTATATGTTTATTTTTAGACACGTGCATTTCAGTTAGAAACGACGACGAAAAGAAGACAAATAGAGATTATAAGATTAATATAATACGTACTTAGTGTATTGTATGAAAAATATCTTACTCGGCTGTGAGAATTGATAATTGTCTCGGCAGAGCCTCGACAATTTTCAATTCTCCTAGCCTCGTTAGATATCTTTTTTTTCATATAATACACTAAGTATGTATTATATATGTATATTTTATAACATATCTATAATTTCGAAGCGTTTGTATCAGAAAAAAAACTCGCAAATACCTAGACATTTCGAATAGCACTGACAACCTTTTTGCAAAATTTTCTTGAATCTTATAGTAGGAGCTAACAATTGTTTGCATAAAGTATGTATTATTTGTTTTAACTATAATTCTTATTGTAAAAAGAAATTTTCATCCACCTTTTCTGTACATCATTTGACCTCCCTTTTTTTGTTTCGAAATTGAACTAAAATCTTTGAGTTCGTCGTTCGCATTTTTGAGGTTTTTAAAAGAGCAGGCATCAGCTATTTGTTTGATAAGATTGTCGTCCCGTCCACATTGTAGAAAGTCGTTCATTCTCTTAATTTCACGAAACGGATCCTGGAATTATACAAAATATATAGAGGATATTGAATGGAATGAGAGGTCATTGAATGCCGAATTTATTATATACAAGTCATTTATTATAACAGATAAAAACGAGTCTGTGTCGAGTTATTATATGTTTTAGATGACGAGTAACAGTAATTTATCGATTTGAGTTATTCCGCGAAACATACGAGTACAACGCTGTTTTTCGAAATGTCGTCAGCAAAAAGATTATGACGTCATTTTCACAACGAAATTTAAACATTGCTGTACTTTTTTTTAACTCATTTGCATTGTTCTTCCACTAGTTTAATAACATCCATACCTTATCAAAAATATTCAATTGGGATATTTCACTCCCGCGACGTAGGTAGTATAATAAAGAAATGTAAAATAAATGACGTTTTAATCTTTTGATATGCTGAATAAAAACCTTGATAAAAATGCATTAAAATCATAGTGCTGTAAGCACTGGATATACTAGTTGTAACCCTTAAGGGGGAGTGTGTTACGATACCTCATTTCCTTCCATGCATAGCTGTCCAAAAGGTTTAAATAAAATGCCTGACAGCTGCGGCATTAACCACCATTGGGTCATTTGTAGGCGTATTAGTGACTTTAAATACAATTTAAATATTTCGTAATAAATATCACAGAAATTAAAAAATGTTGTTGGTGTGAAACAAAAAAAAAGACAAACGAACAAAAATATATGAAAAAAAAACAAACAAAAAACTTGCTGGATGGCACGACTTGTATCACAATATTTGCGAGGATAAATAGCGCTCTTAATGTCACCAAAAAACAATCTGTAACAACTTGCCTCTTTTAGATCTTCATAAAACACGTGCATAACTTGGTCTGGATGCTGTTTACCGAATCGTTCCCATTCTTTAACGTACTTAAACCAGGGATAAAGGTGGTCTAAAAAAGGACATCTATAATGTTTGTTATTCAAAATAAGTGAAATTTTCAATTTTCAACATGTACATGTCTACTTAAACTGTAAAAACGACCACAACAATGCAATTTGTCATGATAATTTTAAATTTTGTGAATGGTGGGCAGATTTTCATTCATTTTTTAAAGAACATTCTCAACATGTAGTATTATTCAATTTGGACTTGGCAAAATCAAAAGAATTTGCTAACGACATTTTAAGCTTATTAAACTTACAAAATGCTTGACTTTACGGACCGAAAACACTATGGACACGGCAAAAATATTTGTAACTTAATAACTTCATTTCCTAGTGTTTCTTCATGTTTTTTATTTACCTTTTTTTATCTCATTTGCGTCAAAAATGAGTTTGAATTTGAATTGGGGTTTTACGCCGCTTTCAACAATCTCTCAGTTATATCGCGACGACTGGAGCACTTAACGATGGATTCCTGGTATTTCTCACGCCAGTACTACCACCACATCCCTTTCCTAGCCTCCAGTTGCTATTCCACATAGGTTTACGATTATCTACCCATTGGTGGAAGACAAATGTCGGAAAGGATAAGTGCCGCGGCCGGGGATCATACCCGTGCGAATATAGACCCCTGGATTAGAAGTCCGGCGCGCTACCAACTGCGCTATTGCCTCGGCTGTCAAAAAATGAGACTGTTGATTGTAATTGGTAAAAACTGACACATCACTTAAGATGTTAATTTAAGCCAGTCTACAAAATTATATTTCTTACTTGCTTTTATTATACGAAGAAAATTGTGATGGTCTCACATCATAAAAAAATTCGATGCATTGATTATTGATTAACGGCTGATAAGTTCATTAAGGAAAGCAAAGAATAATATTTAAGCAAACATGTATTATTAACAAACATTTCACTCTGAGATGGGAGGAATAAAAGAAACACAATAAAAACAGAGAGAGTAAAGAATGGCACATGGAACCAAACGAGAAATAGTAATCATTTCCTAAATTACATTTGAAGGAAAAAATTTAGTTAGGAATAGATGCTTTTTTAAGCTGAACGCGTGGAAAACCTGTGATGTAACGGAAAATTTCAATTAGGAATAGATGATTTTTTAAGCTGAATTTGAAGGATGTGTAAAGAATAACACTTACGAATGTCATATGTTGCGATATTCAAATCCAAAAAGCGGTGAAAACTTATGATTTGACGGAAAATTTCAGTTAGGAATAGATTATTTTTTTAAGCTGAATTTTGAGGATGTGTAAAGGAAAACACTTACGAATGCCATACGTTCCAATATTTAACTCCAAAAAGCGGGAAAAACTTTCACATTCCACACCATCATACAGCTTGATCACGTGATGATATAACGATACAAATATATCCTTTGGATTTCTGATAATGTGTATGATTTTATTCTTTTTCTCCAATATACCATTTGGCGTATGTTTTGCCGGAAAATGGGCGTTGATTACCCTCGGCGATGGGGCGTTGTTCATTTCCTCGACCGTTCGGTAGTCTAGAAACACAAACTCTTTCGGCTGCTTCTCATACTCCGTGCTTCCTTTCCGCAGCATCATCAGTATTTCCCAAACCCAGTGGGTACCTAAACATTGTCAGAGGTCATAGTTTAGACTGGTCTTATTTGAAAGAAGTTGCAGACGGTATGTTTTGTTTAACTTTTGTTTGAATGAGGTTTTCTTTGAATGAAGTTTTTGTTTGAATGAGGTTTAACGCTACTTTCATCAATCTTTCAGTTATATCGCTACGGTTGGAGCACCTAAAAATAGATTACTGGTATTTCTCACATCAGTACCACCATTAAACCCTATCCTTGCCTCCAGTTGCTACTCCACATAGGTCTGCGGTTAACAACCCATTGGTGGAAGACAAACAGTCGGAAAGGATTATAGCCGCCGTCGGGGATTGAACCCGGGACCTCTAGTTTGACAGTCTGAAGCGCTACCTACTGCGCTATGACGGCGGCGTCTTTAAGGGATGCAAATATTGTGGACGATGAAGAATTGCTCAATTTTCAAGATCTTTTGTTCGGCTCAAAAGGGGATTATTATGTATGAAAGGATGAAAGTAACCGAAACAAATTAAGTCTGGAAGCGCGAGAACCTTGCTAAACTTATACTTGAAATATATTTCTTGATGAGAGGTCACATTTCGAAAATAAACATGTATAGATAAAGTAAAGTTTTGTTTGGTTTGTAATTGGTCTAATTTCACCATCAGAAGCTTTGCAGTTATATAAAGAAGGCTTGTGCACCTACACATAGCTTCATTCTATTTACAAAGCAAATTAACCACAAAATTTCCTATCAAGCTCCCCATTCTACGAATGACGCTGGTCCCTTTGACTTAGTCGATTATCGGATGAAAGCAGGTGGAGTTGGGTATTGAACTGATGGCCGCATCGATTAAGCTAACTAGACTTAGCTTCTACCTTATATGTACATATATGACGGATTATTTATCAATACCTGATTTTTCAAAAGCCGGAAGATATACATCGTCATCTCGAATATGTAGATTCCTCATAGATTCTATATGTTGACAAATATCTTTACCTGGCAACTTTTCTACTTTCTTCTGTCTGTGGAAGAAAATATACAGCAATTGTTGTGGAAGTACAGATAAAAGAGGGCAATGCCGTTCTTAATCTTTTCGTCTCATTTCTTTTTACTGCAAACCTTTTGTCTAAACTTAAAAGAAAATGCCACTGTTTTTGTCAATAACTAAAATATGTTTCGCCTATTTTTTTCCAGAGATTTATTGATAGTGTGGGGTTAAACGTCACTCCTCAACGACCCCGGAAAAAAGTCATCTTTTTATAAATACTTAGATTTCTTGGACGAAATGTACTCGACAGATTATTTTTTCGCTTATTTTTTTTTATTTTTATTTTTTCCATTAAAGTGTCTCATTCTAATTATAGCAATGTTTACTGACTAGGGAGTTTACTTGGGGAAAATCTTCTATATTTACTGTGAGCTACCCTACGAGCTAAAGATAGGCAATAATGTTAATGGCTTTTCTAGCGATCAAATGGCAAGAATTTTCTTTGCAGTAAAATAAAAGACATTCGCAAAGTCCTTGTATCATAAAAACACTACATGCTCTCATTCGAGGATACAAATAACGATATTAGTTATGAAAAATATGTCTACTCGATACCTATGGATGCATAAGATCTTTGTACCAATAATCCGCTCCTCGTGCTCACAGATACAAAAAATGAAAAGTCAATAACATAATGAAATTGATAAGCTGGAAGATTTCGGAATGATTTCGGAACAAAATTAATTGTGTGGGAGAAACGAGAAACGATGAAATTAATGGGTATTCAAAATCGCTTGTTTTGTCCACAAAGACGAATAAGCGATATTTTATAACATCCTTTAAAAAATCTAGCAACAACTCTATTTGTCCGATTTCAAGGACCAATCAGCGCTTTCAAAACAAACCAATTGTTGTAGTTATTAACCGATTTGAATGAAAAGTCGATCGTTTTGAACGATTTCGATGTATTTCGAATGATTTTGGAGCGTTTTTGAATAGTGTGAAAGTGTGATTGGAATGATTAATTGGAACGCTAATCGAGTAATTTGGAATGGTTTTGATCGAAATGAATAACAAGTTCATATTGCATACTAATTGTTTGGCTAGATAAGATATTTGTGAAAATAATGCGCTTCTCGAAATCATGGATACATAAAATCTCAGTTGTGAAAATATTTCATTCGCACTTACGGGTACATAAGGTCTTTATAATGACAATACTCTAATGTTGTCCCGTAAGGCGTCTCAATCATTACACGATTCATTTTAACTGTTCGATTGGATAATCTTTCTATACCTGAAAAAGATACAATAAAAAGTTGATGTCTATCTCTATAAAATAGGTTGTGAATCTGTGGGTTTCCATGAAATTTTGAGAACTCTTTGGTACTAGTTGGGGTTTTAGACCTCTTGAAACAACGACATGCTTCACTGGTCAATGCTGCTACCTAGGCTCAAGCCCATGGTCGTCATTTCCCCCTCATTTTTAGGCAGGAAATTCCTCTCAAGTAATTTCCTTGCCTCAAACGATCGTGAGGAAATATCAAGAACTACTTCCAAAAATGTTGGATTAGGTGTCCACTTTCAATAGCCAAAGGCAACGGTCTTTTAGTAAAAACCGCTTCAACCATAGTAAAATTATTGTGGAATCATATTTGAACAAAGTACAGACTAAAGTACTACCCAGGTACTACTACAAACGTTGGTATAAAACTGGAGCCAAAAACGTAGTTATGCAAGCAATTTATTTTGACTTATTTTTATAAACACATACTTCATATATGTCATTCTAATTTTGTAAACGTGTAGATCTTTGTAAGGTTTGGTGTATTATCACAACATAAATGGACATCAATAGTTAATATACCTGTAAGCTTGTTTAGCAATATATCAATTTCTATTTCACAGAATGATAAATATATAGTAATTTATTATTGATCATTGAATTAAAAAACTATATTTTGAAAAAAATCACAGAAAATATTCCACAATATTAGCGTGTGCTGTTGCACCATACCTAAAGTCTATTTTGAAAACAGACCAAACCGGTTTGACAAGTATGTTGACAAAATAAATGGAAATTGATTGTTTCAAAAGAGCATTTTGAGACCGAGGTTGTAAGGTGTAGTAGTACATGGGTAGTATTTTAGACTGTACTTGGTTAAAATATGAGCCAATTTTATCCAACTGTCATGCAGTTGCTTGTTCTGTACAAAATGACCCTTTTCCACAATGTTCTGGCTTTACCGCTATAGCTTTGGTGGTCTTATGTTGCTCAACTGCTTGTGCTAAAAAATAGCTTCATTTTGATATACAATATACCTGGACATGCTGCTTTTACATGGCTAATGAAGCGCCCTTAAAATTGGGTCTAACAACACTTTACACGAACCTTAATTGTTACGGGGTATATTGGAAGGATAAATGACGAAACTACTGCTGAGATCCACTATGGTTCTTTCACGGAACCTCGGTTTAACGTCTCATCCGAAAGACAGTTAGTTAGTGTACCAGCCCGGGAATCTAACCGGCGCGGTCGAACTTCAATGGTTTTTAAGTCCGGTGTTCTACCAACTGAGCTTATCGCGCTGACTATTTAGCATATCGACGGTCTTTTCATTTTAAAATCAAATATCACGTGATTAGTATCATTCCTACTTTCCTGTTCACTGCGTAATCTTCGTAAAAATTCCACGATTAAACGATTTTGATTGGTTTGAATCAGGGAATATGGGGTTCGTCTCGGATCAGATATAGTCCGACAGAAATCTAGCTTGATCCGGAAGTAGGATTCAAAGTTTTTTTCTTGACTGATTCTTGTAGCTAAGGCCTTCCCAAACAAGAATCTAGCTGATGACATCTTGTCATCATTGAGTATTTTGAGAAAATCGAGATGGCAGCCAGGACTATTGAATGTTACACCAACAGCTCGGTAGATCACAATGACGACCTTTTAGATGTTTTTTTTGTGTCTTTTATTTGCTGTTTAAGTTCGAATTTAAAGGATTTAACATATTTAATTCATGTGATGATATTAGAAATAAGTGTGGTAGTCAGGTTGGTAGCCAAATCGAATTATTAAATGGCATTTAAGTATTTCTTGACCCATGTGACATAAGAATCATAGGAAAAGGTTTTAGGACTCCTTCAGTAAACATTTTGAAAGTGGGTTTTAAGCCTTCTAAATATCAGGCAAAAGACAACTATCATCCTTTGTAACATAAATTCTTGATTTGAAGATGGCAGCCAGAAAAGAGAAGATTCTAAGTTAATTGTGTTTTAATCGGGATTTTAGAAAAACAAAATGTGTCTATTTCAATAATTTTAAGACCAGTTTAAAAGTTGTTTTGAAAATTCATGCCTTAAATGATAGATAGCATTTGAGATGGCAGCCAAGGATTATACCTGAAAGAACGTTTGAGGTTACATAGTTATATTAGAAAATGATCCATATTTACTGAAAGTACAGGTCACCATTTTGAAATAAGAAAAGTTACATATGCAATATAAAAAGTATTTTCGTGTACGAAGATGACAGCCAATACACGGCATGAATATTGCATTTCCATTGGTGTTTAATGTTTTGTCAATTTAAAATATAATATTTGCAAGATTCATACGTAGGCAATCACTTTGATTTGAATTATCTTTCAGGAAAGACAAAAAGGAAGCCAACAATACATCCCATAAACATGAATAACTAAATAGAAGTCAGTTCACTTGTAGCATCATACCATTATATGTATTTTAGTGAACAATGCAAAACACTTGTGTTGCATGGTAATTGAAAATAAAATTCTGTTTGCTTTGCGAGAAAATTATAGCACAACAAATTATATTCATCCCATATCAATGGATTGGCACAAAACAGTTATACCTCACATAAACATAAAGACAGTAAGAACTGTTTCGTGCTGAATTATCGATATGGTCAAATACTGACAAATTTTTTTTAGGAATATTTAAAAGAATCGTTGTTATTTTGATTGAATATAATTCTTTTTTATCTGATTTTTTTCGCTAGTTTGGTAAGGATATGTTACGTTGCGCTTAAGATTATTAAAACTATTTTCATGATAGCCATTTGATATAATTGCCAGAGTTTCTGTATGAAATTTCTATAGATTCATTATAGCCTACATATCAAACCACATTCATATCAGTATGTATAGTCATATGTGTTTATTAGTGGAAAAGAAGTTGTTCCGCTAAGGCTTATATAGCACTACAAAAAAGTTGAGGTAAATTTAAATTGCATGTTCACAACCACTAAACATGTCATGTAAGCATGAGTATGGGCTATTCTGTGTTACCCTGGTGAATTGGGTAATGATTGAAAACATGCAATGTACTCCCTGAATTTGTCTTTGCCACAATTGCAAGCTCTGATCAAACTAAATGTATGTAGCAAATGACTAGCACACAGAGTGACTCAAATGCAGATTTATGCACGAACCTCACATCCCCAAAATCGAGATTTGATATATTTAAAGCATCACCAAAACTTAGCGATTCAGTTCAGCGAAATGTTATCAAAAGTGTTTGTTCAAAAGCGCCATTTGCCAATCCTTATCTTCATCGTTAGCATTAATTTTGATATAAGACAATTTTGTAGCAGCCTTGTAGCTTTTCTGTACGATTATGATTGTTTTCATCTTTTTGTTCATGTTGAAATTATTACTTTGGATTATTTCTTAAATGAGTTAGCTAACACTATCCTTAGCAAATTGAGCAAATGGAAAAGCAACAATAATGATAATTCAAAAAATATTTCTCATTTCTAATTAAAAAAACGTTGAATCAAGCAAAAAAATAAAAAGACACCAATAACAAGACTATGTCGGTAGACATAGAACTAACATATTTTAAGAGAGTGACCATTGTTGCCTATATTGTCATAGCAAATTTATACTCAATTATATACTCACGCACAATGAAAATGCACCACACGATATATATTTATTTGTATATTTATTATAGGGATGAGTGTCTTTTTCACTGCGTTTATAGGGGTATAAAGTGCAATTGCCTTAGCACATGGCAAATAACGCCCGTAGGGCGTTATGATTAAGCCATGTGCTACGGCAATTGCACTTTATACCCCAATAAACGCAGTGAAAAAGACACTTGTCCCTTATAATTGCAATCATCTAGATCGAAGAAACTATTAAAATACTCAGCCAAACATTAAAGCTTCAAGTCTACTTTCTGCGCGTATAGATTACACAATCTATTTTTAGATCGTGTATTGTTTATCTCGCTATCGAAGTGAAATGTCATATTGTAAAACAAATGTTACACAAATAAAAGACAACATTAAAATTCGTAGAGGTACTTATGACAAAAAAGCTTGTTTCTGCCAAGTTAGTCTGTATTTTTAAACGAAAACGGCGTGGTCGGTCTTAGTTGCGAGGGTTGCTGGATGGTCTTCGTCGACTCGCTGTTTTCCATGTTTAGGTCGGCTAAGAATCAGAATTGCATGCTTGTAATCGTTTATTCTTTCGAAAATATATTTATTTATAATAGATTGAATAGCAATGTTGCGTTGATGATCGAGAACTAGGTTAATTCGAGTTCAACACATGACTTGTAGATCGAATGTTGGGGGTTTCCCGAAAGACCTATTGCATTTTATACAGAAATAAAGTGCAATGGATTTCCCCACGTGATGCGATTTAAACCAATTAGAATTCTTTATTTTATTGGATTGCAATTATTTTGATGTAAAGTAACTTCAGACTTAAATATCAATTTGTAAGGATCTACAATAGACCATTTACTACACATTAATACATGAATGGCTGTAACCTCAGACAAGGCTGTAGGTTTCTGAACCCAAGACTTTTATGGAAAAAGTAAGTAATCATAAGTCTTATATGTGCAAAAAAGGTTTGGAAAACTTTGTCACAATTCAATTTGGGGTAACATTACCACTTACTCAGTACAATAAATTGATAACCACTTTGAGGAACAATTGCAGAAGTCCGGACAGTTGATTCGATCATATGCTAACGCTCATCATCTTTAATGTCTACATCTTACCATAACTTCCTCTGACGGACCTAAACATGTTGCTCTAAGTTCAAATCCTATGGAAGACTAGAAATAAGTGGTTACTTACAATACGCTGTGTGTGATGAAAAATAAAATTGAATACGAGTCTCAGTTAATCCCCCACCGTACTTATGTTGAGATCACTTTAATGCTTTATGCCGCAAAAAAGCGATCTACAATTTTACATTTTCATTCTCTAAGAAACCGTACTTTTAATGACGCAATTATTTTTAAACAACGAATTTAAAGGACAAGCTAATGGGTCCTTTTAAAATTTAGTAGTCATGTCAAAACCATATATTAACTTTGATTAAATTATACAAACATGTTTTGTCAACAAGTTCCTTTGATAATAACTGGAAGGAAAAACAGCGAGGCTGCCATCTTCAAAATAAGATGTTTTAATACTTTACATCTAAACATATTTATCAAAAATCGGATTTTTAGCAGATAAACTTTAGCTATAGGAAAAAGTGATCCCCATATTCTCATGCTTGTCATCAAGGTACACGTAGATATCATTCATTTACTCTCTTAACAGACTGCCATCTTAACTGCCAAACTGAATTTCACAGTAAGACCATTTCTCTAACTTGCTCAGGCAGCAGATCAATACCATCATAAACTGATTAACTTATCCGAAAAATCTTTCTAGAGGTATCTTCAAATGTTTACAACAACCCATATTCACCTTTATTTATTGCACTAGTTATCAAGCAGTTTTTTTCCATTTGGCAGCCATCTTGACGACTATACTTATTCAAAACTTCATTCAAGGTGTTCACCAGGAAACTTCAAATTAGCCTTTTTTCAGTTGAATTAAGTGCAAAATTAAGATGAATTAATTAGTAGCAAGTACATGTACATTTTTAGTGGTCTTGGCTGCCATCTCGACTTTTTTCGAACTAATTCAGATCAAAATGCACCTTCATCGAGATTCTTTTTAGGCTAGACCTTAACTACTAGAAAATAGTTTACTGTTAAATACCTTGTTAACTTTAAGCATGAAATAAAAAGCTTGTGTTTCCTGGCTGCCATCTTCAAATTGAAGATTTTCATAACACTAGATGAGAGATGTAACTAATCAGATATTTTTAGGTCATAAACAAGCTTACAAAAATTTAATCAGAAAACTGTAAAACAAATTTCTACGATTCGTACATCTGACAAAAATCGAAAATTACTTATTATTACTTGTGGTGGCCATCATAACTAATGTCATGTTATGCTTTTATTTTTTTACACAGCTTTAGGGTAATATTTTAACAATAAAATGACCACTCATATCGGTTTTATATTTCAAAAAAGTGATCTACGGAGCCGAAAGCTTGATTTTTGATAGTCCTGGCTGCCATCTCGATTTTTTCGAAATGCTCAATGATGACAAGATGTCATCAACCAGATTCTTGTTGGGGAAGGCATTATCTACAAGAATCAGTCAAGAAAAAAACTTTGAACCCTACTTCCAGGTTCAGCTAAAATATGCCATATTTCTGCCGGACTAATATACATGTACCTAGTGAAACCGTTGTCGTAAAGCTCGAGTACACCACGTTTTAAACCCCCTGTCAGCCAAAAAACTCAAAAATAATTTATCTTATAAAAGATACTTAATTATACAAAAACGACCCCCTTAAATCATATAATTTAGACTCAACCCTATCGCAAAGCAGAACTGTTTTTGGAGGAACAATTCGCTGTTCCGTTTGGTATACCAACAGATAGACGTGATGGGCTGGTAGTTAACATACAGAAGGACGGACACAATCCTTATTTTACATTTAAAAAATTTGGGAAAAAAACTCAAAATTTTTCATGGTACAAGATGGGAAAAAACGATATGACGTGAAAGAAAAAATAAGATTTCGTCCATAAATTCCGTAGAATTTTGACGTAATATTGCGTTTTATAGCAATCAAACGGACTATAACGACGTGAAACCCATTCAACAAAATAATGCGATAGATCTCCTTTCCAAGTGAACCGTACTTTCAAGTACAATGTACGTGTAACCGACTTCATTAAGACTTGCTATCTAAATACGTGTTATTTACATATGCGCTTCTTACCCGGTTTTTTACAGTCCTTGAACACTGCTTGAATAGACACACAAAGATACAGACAGACACGTTGTCTACACAAAATGAGTCAATAACTTGCAAATAATGGATACAAGCATATATATGTTACTATACACAAGTTTTCCCTTTATCAGAAACTGATTTACATTTAATTGTCCCTTTATCCTGTATTAGATCTTGCTTACAATAAATATGATTCAAATTTAAACAGGTTCTGAGTTCAGGATGAAAACGTTAATAGAAGTGTTAACCGGCTTTGCAAGTTTACATACTTTTTTTTCTTTCTGAAAGTAGAGGTAATAACTAGATTATCTTTTACAAAATATAGTCGTAAGTACTCAACAGTCTATGAATCACGCCTCTAACTTCCGGCAGGGCACATATTCATTTAAACTGGAACCCCGCATTCTGAGGGAGTGTGTAGGCGAGAGATATAGGGGCAATATCACAGTCTTTCAATGCATTAGAAATAAGGAGGGCTTTACTGTTGAAAAATATGTACGTGGCGATAAATACGCAAAATAAATTATAAGTGCGCGACTTAAATTTCTAAGCTTATCAACAGACCTGCGTTCAGGATGCCGAAGCGTTTTCAAACGTTTAGAAATTATACCCGCTTGGGTACAAGAACAAAGCAGGGTGTATTCCTCAAACGTTTTCATTCTTATCACTGGGCTGCTTTCTCAAGTTTTAGTAAGATGTAAAATGCTAGAACCATCGAAATTATTTCAGAATGTTCATATCTACGAATATTGAGAGGCCATTAGAGATCTACTAAGTTAAGTCCCGAGGAATATATGCATATATAACGACCTAAAATTAATTGGTCCCCTTTTTTTTCTCTCGCAATCCATTTTTTTCTGTTTAAATTGAACTAGTTTATTTTGATTTAATGATTTCATATACACAACTCTATCCTTTGTCATCAAACATTAAGATTTCAGAACAAAATTAAGATTGAAACAGTGTTTAAAAGTTTGGTGACCCGAATGTACCCCTCAGCAAGATCAAACAGTTTTGAAATATTTGAAATATTTGAGAAGTTGTAGCCTACTAAACGGGTCCTATCATCCTAAGCGTAGCGATTAGTCTAGGACCGTCGGAAATACTCCCTCTTCAAGAAAACAACTGTGGTATGCCCTCTTGTATAAAAAAAATAATCTCCAGTTTCAATTAAAAATTCTCGCATTAACCAGTCTTGTCATAATTGTTACATAATGACCTTTATACGGGCGTTTCAAGCAGATATATCTATGTACCTATTGAATCATTATAGCATGACAGGTGACCAACACGAATGAAGGTCAACCTTTCACATGGATAAAGATAATACTTTAGTGATAACGTGTTTGTAAAATTGTTATTATTTACAACAGAATACCTAAAAGAAGGGACTTCCTAACCAAAGGTAAATGCTCATATTTTGTTGACCCCGCATTGATCGGGGACATACAGTTTTTTATCCTGCCTGTTTGTCTGTTTATCTGTGTGTCCGTTTGTCCCCTAGAACTTTTTCAATGGCGATCAATCGGGGAACCTAGGCCGAGAATAACAAGAGCATAGCCATGAAAGCCAGCCATTTCGCACGTGGGATTACATGTCGTAGCAAACATCAAGGTGCCGTTGGGTAATACAAAATCAACGAAAACTAGATAAAAATATGCATATAATATTTTGATAGCAAAACGCGCTTTGACAACTGTGTGTTGTTATCAAATGAGCATGTGCGTGATATTTCCAACAATTTCACATGCACGCATTGTTGAGACTCAGATCAGTCTGTGCAGCCGCACAGTCTGATCAGTCTTCACTATGCGCTCAACAGATGGCTACGGACCTTAGATTGCTAACCACAACCCAAAATAAATTTCAAAGCGATGCGTGAGTCTCCAAACTACTCGACGCCTTTCCATCACGGACACATGAAATTGTTGTAAACCACGCACATACTCAAATTATAACGTGCCCAAAATATCTGCATAGACGAACCGTAAGCATGAAAGAATTCTTCTTTTCTTCAGGCGTACTGACCAAAGAACCACCAGAAGCCGTAGTTCCTAATAAAAACAATAAACAATTACTACATTTATGAATTTTTGCAACATGTATCGTTTTCATTGATACATGTATTTGATTAATTCAAGGTATCTTTCATAAATGTTCTACTCGTATAATCCATAAATAATACCCTGGCAGGGCGGGGCCTTTGTAACGGTTCATTGCATGTAAGGTTAAGGTAAATCAGCTTTTATTTTAAGCAACTTACTTCTACAGAGTCGAGACAAATAACTCGAATCCTAAAATCGTAAATTGGTAACCAAATTATCGTAACTTCAGCTAAGTCAAGCTGAAGTTACGAGGCTTTGGTAACCAAACGGCAGTTATTTGCATGCGTTAACAATTAAGAACCCAAAGTTTTGAAAAGTAAATATTGCCAAATTACGTCACGACTAAGCCCCGCCCTGCCAGTTCATTAACAACGCAGAATATAACTTATTTTCTGCAAAGAGAGGGAGACTATGATAATAGGATAGAGACAATACGAGATTAGTCAATAAAATCCTGAAATTCTTGGAATCGTGACAAGATGAATGATTTTGGAATTATTTTAGAATGAAGTTGAATAAGTGCGATGAGTGAGTTTTGGGTGAAATTAAAGTTGGGTAATCCAATATTGCTAATTCTGTTCAGGGTGAACAGAATAAGCGATGTTTATTGCCTCCCTTTAACAAAGTATGCATACAAATTCTAAAAGATAGCTTCTTATTTCTTCAATAACCAATTTGACTCTTACAATTTCCATTATGCCAGCGAAGTCGCGATTTTTCTATTTATATTCATTTTAAATCTAGCTGTTGTTCTTATTTTTCAAGTGATTTTGGAGCGATTTATGAATGAATTGTGTGCGTTTTTGGAATGAATGAATTAATGAATAGAGCACTGAGTGAGCGATTTAGAATGGTTTTGATTGTGAAAAGTGTCAATTTCGCAAAGTTGATAACTGTACCATGTATAGGCTATGTGCGTTCTCCTTTTTGTAGAGAGCGGGAGTTTCGATATGGCCAGCACAGAAGAGAATTCCGAGGGTAAACAAGAGCCCATAAAGACACCCTTAGTTGAACTGGATGGAGCCTATCACTTTAGAGGGACGGATCTAGAGAAATCGAAGAACTTAAATTGTCGCGATACAGATATATGGGTCTGCAGCTTTCCCAGATCTGGTGAGTGTGGGGACCATAGATCGTGTTATATACAGTTAACAACATTGTGAAATGAAAAAGGGGAATTATGTTAGGAGTGGTTTTGAATGAAATGGAATTAGCGGGGGAGCGAATTTGAGTGAATTAAAGGGCACTTATCAAATTCGACTGGACGATATTTAGTGAATTGTACGAAATGTCCTGTCAGGGTCTAATCAAACATTTCAAAACCCCTACCAGCCATAAAATAGCTGAAAGATATGATCGATTTGAATGAAATAGCGATCTTTTAGAACAATTTCAATGTATTTTTAGCGTTTGTAATGGTTTGAGCAGGGACTCTTCATTAGGACGAGAACGATAGTATGTTTGTAACAAATGTTAGTATATGATTGTCTTCGAATCTGAAATAATGTTTGACACTAGACCCTGACCTTGATATTTGATCTATTTTCTTTGTTTTATGTAACTAATTGATTTTGATAGACGGTTATATTAAATTCTGGTATATTTTTGTGCCATTTACACTGACATTGACCGGCTTTCTAAAATCTATATCAAATTTAGTTTTACTTAAAGCAAATTCATGTCACGACTGCTTTCCTTTTAGCAATTCCATCGGAACGATACCTGGCCATCCAGAGCCTCAATTATTTCTTGTTTAACCCTTTCCTGTTTTACAAAATTTTGGACCAGTCCAAATTCAAAGGTTTTGCAGGCGAAAATTTTAAGTGGATTTAATTTGAAAAATAACAATTCAGTAGGGTAGAAAATAGTGTATAAAATGAAGAAATTGCTTGTCAGAAGCAATTTCTTCTTTTTTCACAATATTTTCTCAATCAAAAAATCACAGACGCGTAAAAAGCAGGGATTAAACAGCAAAGGGTTAATTTACGAAATTATAACACAAGTTAGAATTCAACTTGAATATTTCAAAAATTCTGTTGAGTTATATACCCTCGCGTCGTCGGTCTTACCATTAATTACAAACCAAGAAGGTGGATGATAACTTATATCAATCCTATATATGACTCATATATACTGAACCACATTGAAAAGGCACCGCTTTTTATGTTAATGAAATGGTGAATTTGCCGAAAATGCTTTCCTTTTATCCTGTCTCGCATTTAAAGCTTGAAATATGCAAGCCACGTTTTCAAAACTTTAGAGATATGTTATCGTTTGAAAAAAGAAAAAAAGAATATATCATTCTATACGTTTTGTGAATTAGTTTCTCAGTTATAAGACTTTTTTTATTTAATTTGACAAAAAAAAGTTACAGTAAATTCTATTATATATATCAATGTCCTTTTTTGTATTATATTTGCTCATCAGGGACCACTCTTACTCAACAGACAACCTATCTGATCAAGACCCTAGACTTTGTTAAAGGAACGACGGTACATTTAGATGACAGATTCCCGCTCTGCGAATATAAATCTGTGGACTATCCATTATGGAGGTATAATATGAGCCTGTGGGTCAGCACTGCGTTCAGGATGACAAAACGGTGCAAACAGTTAGCCAATTGCAGGGTATAATCGGCAAACTGTTCGCACTGTTTTGTCATCCTGAACGCAGGGCTGATTTCCAAAAAACTCAAATGTGAGCAGACCCAGATCAGACGGTGTATCCACGCAATTGACCTTGGTACAACTTTGCCATGTATAAATAACTACCACCTACAATTTCATAACGCGCCAATCGATTATTATTTTTTTATTTATTTTTAGTTTGTTTGTTTTGTATCTGTCTTCACGGCTCATATTGGTCTTCACAGAAATCTGAAATGTTACACACACGCAATTATTTCAATTTAAGACGTATACAGTCGATATTGCTCGAACGACCACACCTATTAAGCGACCAATTTTATTAAACGACCACCAAAAAGAATTCCTCCACCGTAAGCAAAATCAGTGAAAAAGAGGACATCCTTAACGAAGAATTGGTTATTATTGAATCTTATGTTCTTTGAGTCCATTAGAATCGTCTTAATAAGACAATTTTATTGGGTTCGAACATCATAGGATTCGGTACGTCTTGACTGACAATCTTCATTGCGATCAAAACGAACTGTCACATATTTCATAATATTTTGTATTAAGCAACCATTCCCATAAACAAACGCCTTTTGCTGGTCCCTTAAGTGGTCGCTTAGCACACGTTTTACTGTAATTAAACAAATGGGTATTTTGTACTTAGATTCAATGTTTCTTTTTCAAGACTCGTGAAGAAAGTTGAATTGGAATTATAACTATAACGATTAAATAAGCACCCACAACGTCGGGTTTCCTTAGTGCACTGAAAGTTGATATCAAAAGAATGGAAACTGTGAAGTATATATATAGATATGATCGAATCTCAATTATCATACATTAATGAATGAATGTTTATTTCAAGTTAATAAAGGTTTCCGACAAAAAGAACAACATATATGTCCAAACATTAAACCAAATTATACACTTAAACAAACATCAACATAAATTCAAAATATTGGATTCAGAATTTAAAACCTAGAATCAGATAATTCAGAACCATCTTGCTAAATTATTTCGTGAAAATATAGCATATGTTTGTTGTTCAAACAAACAAATATCCTCTACACATTACAGGGGACCAGATTTTCTCGATACATTACCGGAGGACGAACCGAGGTTTATAAAAAGTCATCTTCATTATCGACATTTACCGACGGAGCTTCAGAAAGGAAAGGGAAAGGTTATATTGTCTTCAAATACTTATATACATTTATAAGGCAATAATTTGTTTTCGCATTGCTGTGTCTATGAATGGAGTCTGATGGAGGAGGAGTTATATGCAAAGGGAAAAATCCGAGGACGGAGCCCGAGGATTTTTGTCTTGCATAACTCCCCCTCCACAAGACTTGATTCACGGACACATCAAAGCGAAAATTCAATTATATCCATTATAGAACGATCACAATTCTACAATTTGTAAAATAGTGTTACGTGCCAATGTAACACGAACAAAGAAGCCAGCAACAAACTTTACAATTAACAATATTTATTGACAATAATACCAGAATTATTGACAATATGAAATTAATACAAAAACAATTTACAATACCTTGAATGTTTAATCCTAAAGTTTCAATTTTAGATCCAATTTATTTAAGTTCCTGGTCCACAAATAATAAGTCCAATAATATCTGAATTTAAAATTAAACACGCTTTCAAACACACTTTTAAGATAACAAGAAATCCCCTTTTAGTTTAACACAGTACTACTAAATGAAACCATAAGTCTAAATCAAGTGAACCAAGAATGCTGTAGGAATCCCTTTATATAATACTATAGAACAATCTGGAATAGTATAGAACATAAGAATACTCTAGAGTCTGAATCACCTTCCAAAAGGCCTTTCTAGAAAGATCTAAAATCTTCTACATCTATTACCTTAAAGTGTCAAGAGATATTGGAAAATTCCCAGACTAATTCTAAAAATAGACATGGTAAATACCATTAGGTTTATTTATAGATTATACATAACAAGCAATATACATAACACTTTCCCCCTTGAAAGAAAAAAAAGAAAGGTTTATGAAATAAATCTTTCTTTTTGAATTATCATTAGCATTTACAATGATAATATACATCACATAATTGTTAATATCATGATTCGTTGCAATATTTCAGCACATCTAGCATGAAAATACAAACAATTTTCATCAAAAGAATTGAAAAAGAGTTATATAAGCAAACATACATACATATATACAAAAAATATAGTAAAATGTAACTGTTAAATTCAATGTTTTATTAAAGATATGACAATTCAAAATTTTAGACTCTTGACAGAGCATCTGGTATAATGTTGTCTTTTCCTTTAATGTGTCTTACATCAAGATCAAATTCTTGAAGTGACAAACTCCACCTCAATAATCTTTGGTTCTTACTCTTAAGTTTGTGAAGAAAACTTAAGGGATTGTGGTCACTGAATACAACTATAGGAGAAGTTGCAGATGTTAAATAAACTTCAAAATGTTGGATTGCCAAAATCAGAGCAAGACATTCCTTTTCAATGGTGGAGTAGTTTCTCTGATGTTTGTTTAATTTTTTAGAATAATAACAAACTGGATGATCTATACCATCATCGTCTTCTTGCAAAAGAACAGCACCAATACCAACATCACTTGCATCAACAGCTAATTTGAAACATTTGTCAAAATCAGGTGCTGAAAGAACTGGTGTGCTCTTTAGTATGGCTTTTAAGCGATCAAAGGCAACTTCACAGTTGTCATTCCATTTGAACTTAACGTTTTTCTTTAATAAGTTTGTTAAAGGTTCAGCTATTATAGAAAAATTCTTACAAAACTTTCTATAGTAGCCAGCCATACCAAGAAATCGCATCAGTTGCTTTTTAGTAGCAGGCACAGGAAACTCAGAGATAGCATTGACCTTAGATTCTAAAGGTTTAACTTGACCCTGTCCCACAAGATGTCCTAAGAAAGTAACAGTAGCATGACAAAATTCTGTTTTTCCAAGATTAATAGTCAGTTTTGCATCACTGAGACGGTCGAAGAATTGTTTGATTCTTTGAAGGTGGTCACTCCATGTATCTGTATAGATGATGACATCATCAATGTATGCGTCACAGCCATCTAAGCCAGCTATAACCATATTTACAAGCCGCTGAAACGTCGCAGGAGAATTTTTTCATCCCAAACGGCATAACTTTGTACTGGTACAGACCAGTTGGAGTAGCAAATGCTGATACTTCTTTAGCCCTATCAGTGAGCGGAACTTGCCAGAATCCTTTGAGAAGGTCAAATTTGGTGACATATTTAGAATTACCGACTTTGTCAATACAGTCATCAATTCTTGGTATAGGAAAAGAGTCAGTTTTTGTCACAGAGTTCACTTTTCGATAGTCAGTACACATTCTGTATGTTCCATTTGGCTTTGGAACTAATATACATGGTGAACTGTAATTACTTTGGCTGGGTTAAATAAAGTCATTCTCGAATAAGTAATTCACTTCACCTTGAAGGGCCTTTTGTTTCACTGGATTCATTATATAAGGATGTTGTTTTATTGGTTGAGAATCTTCCACAATGACATCATGATATATTTTATCAGTTCTTGTTGGGATGTCAGGAAACAAGTGTTCATATTCATTAATCAACTGTTTCAGCTCTTCTCGTTGAGATGGCTCCAAATGTGCAAGTTTGTCGTCAAGATTCTTTAGTATTTCAGAGTTCTCAAGTTTAGGTGGACCAGGAACGGATTTTTCACTAAAGTCTGAATTAACTTCTGATTCAATCATATTTGATTGTTGTGGGACAGTGTTTACAACTGTAACTGGTTTTGAAATAGAGCTATCTCTGTCAAAATACTTTTTTAACATGTTTACATGACACATTTGTTTATTTTTACGCCTTCCGGGAGTATTGATGATATAATTCAAATCACTTGTTTTCTTATCAATAGTATACGGGCCATAATATCTTGCCTGTAAGGGTCGGCCAGGTATTGGCAAAAGAGCAAGGACTTTATCACCTGGTTCGAATTTCCTATCAACACTATGCTTGTCATATCTTGCCTTCATTTTGCTCTGAGATGATTTAAGATTTGACCTAGCAACCTCACATGCCCTAGACAGTTTATTTCTGAAGTCAGAAACATACTGTAATAAGTTCAAGGGTTTTTCATCATCAGCAAGAAATTTCTCTTTTAAGAGTGTTAATGGCCCACGAACAGAATGACCAAAAACTAACTCAAAGGGGCTAAAGCCAAGAGATTCTTGAACAGATTCTCTGACTGCAAATAATAGCAAATGAATACCTTCATCCCAATTTTTCTCAGTATCAAAACAATATGACCTTATCATATTTTTTAGGGTCTGATGAAATCGTTCTAAAGCACCTTGACTTTCAGGGTGATAAGCAGATGACCGATATTGCTTGATACCTAATTCATGCATAACCTGTTGGAATATGCCTGACATGAAGTTTGATCCTTGATCAGACTGAACTGATTTTGGAAGGCCTACAAAAGTAAAGAACTTGACAAGAGCCTTAACGATTGACTTTGCCTTAATGTTTCTTAAAGGAATTGCTTCTGGGAAGCGAGTAGAAGCACACATAATTGTCAACAAATATTCAGAACCTGACTTGGTTTTTGGTAAAGGACCAACGCAGTCTATTATTATTCGACTGAAAGGTTCATCAAAAGCTGGAATGGGTTGTAACCTTGCTTTTGGAATAACTTGGTTAGGTTTTCCTACCATTTGACAAGTGTGGCAACTTTTACAATATTTGGAAATGTCCGATTTAAGTCCAGGCCAAAAGAAATGAGTCATAATCTTGTGATAAGTCTTGTTTACACCTAAATGACCAGACATTGGACTTTCATGTGCTATACTAAGTATTTCATGGCGATATGACTTTGGAACAACAATTTGGTGATGAACAGCCCAATCATCATCAGCTGAGACATCAAATGGTCGCCATTTTCTCATCAGAATACCATTCTTTTTATGGTCACAAACAGGATTCTGAGACATTTCTTTTTCGGGTAATGCCCTATCAATTAACTTTGAGATCTCAGGATCATTTTGCTGTTCCTGGATTAACTTTGACTTTGAATGCATTTCATGACCTTGGTCATTTGACCTTGGAGATGACTGACAAAGTTTTGACGAGTCTGTCTGAGTATCAGGCAGACTAAGATTAAAAGACTTTTTAATCTCGTCATTGAAATATTGACCAACAAAAGTATCAGTTAAGTCAATATCATTTGAATTTTTCAAGGAAGCTTTTTTAGCCATACCCCGAGTTACTGCACATGAAGGGTACAAATCAGGTATTTCCTGCAAAATAGGATCATCTGTTTGACCTACATTAGGTGTGTCAGTTACAAGAGTATTAACAACAACCTTATCTCCAGCTAAGTCATTGCCTAGCAATAAATGTACACCTTTAAATGGTAAAGAATGTTTAACACCAACAACCACAGAACCAGTAACCAAATCTGAGGACAAATTAACCATATGAAGAGGAACATTAATAACACCACACTCAACACCCTGAATAAGGACACTAGTACCAGACGAAGTCTTCTCAGAAAAAGGCAGAACATCTGCTAAAATAAGAGATTGAGAAGCTCCTGTGTCTCTTAAAATTTTAATAGGGGTAGGTGGGCACATATCACCTGAAAGTGATACAAAACCATCTAACATGAACGGTTCAAAAATCTCCATACAGGAATCAGAATTTGGTTCTGCCTTAACAATTGAATTTAACTCAAAAGAAGGCTGTGACTTAGGCTGAAGGCTGGTGAGCCCTGTAGGTTTGGCTGCACTCAGTTCCTTCTTCCTTTTTAATCTAAAACATTTTGAAATAAGGTGACCTGGTTTTTTTACAAAAAGTACAATGTACTCGAGATAAGGGATTTTGAACATTGGTTTCACCAGTAGACTTTGGTTTAGGGGAATTCGATTGACTAGACATGCTAGATGAATCACCAGACATAGATTTATTTTGGGGATGTGAGGAAGCAGGTTTTGCTTTATTAACAAAATAATTTTTGTGTGTAAGGTAGTAATCATCAGCTAAACGAGCTGCTTCATGTATAGTTTCAACATTTTTTTCATCTAAATGTGACTTAATGTCAGATTGAATGCAATTTTTGAATTGTTCAATTAATATAAGTTGTCTAAGATTATCATAATTTTGGTCTATTTTCTTAGAATAGCACCACCTGTCAAATAATTTTTCTTCGTTTCTTGCAAATTCAACGTGAGTCTGGCCAGATTCTTTTCTATAACTTCTAAATTGTTGTCTGTATGCTTCTGGTACCAGCTCATAACCTTTGAGAATGAGTTCTTTTACAGTATCATAATCATTGCTTTGTTCTGTTCTAAGTTGCGAATAAATATTGCGAGCTTTTCCTACTAAGACACTTTGGAGAAGTAAGGTCCATTGCTCCTTTGGCCATTTCAAGTTATTTGCAACTTTTTCAAAATGTTCGAAATATGTATCAACTTCATTTTCTTGAAATGGTGGGACAAGCCTAAAATGTTTTGTTACATCAAAATGGTCATTATACATATATCTAGGCTGATTTGCTCTATCTTGAATTTCTAATTCTTTTAATCGTAATTGAAATGCTCTTTCTTCTCTTTCCCTCTCTCTTTCTATTTCTCTCTCTTCTCTTTCTCGCTCTTCCTTTTCTCTTTCTCTCTCTCTTTCCCTTTCTTCCTTTTCCCTTTGAAATTGCCTTTCTCTTTCTTTTTCTTCAATTTCTAATTGTGCTCTTTCTCTTTCAATTTCCAATTCCTTCTCCCTTTGTTGAAGTTTTAACAGTTCAAGCTCTCTTGAGCTTGCAACTGATGGAACATCAACAATGAGATATAGAGCCTTTCATCAAAAATGTCCTCATCAACAAAATATTGAATCAAAATATTCTTAATTTCATGCTTTCGCAATGAGGACTTGACTTCTTTTAATTCATAATGCTTGGCAAGATTGAGCAAATCAGACTTTTTACCCAAATTCAATAGCTCCACGGAAGGTTCGTGCGTAAATTTTTCTAAGTCAAAAGTCATGGTAGCTTGTTGCTGTATTCAAACAAGAATGTAAGATTTCGATAAATAATAATGAAAATGCACTCTAGATTTATTAAATTGAAATATGAAATTAATTTCTAGAATAATTTTGAACAGCAGATTTAAATAAAGAATTTGTTTGATTTGTTTTGTTTTGTTTTGTTTGTCTGATGTTCGTATCTCGAGACGAGCCCCCAATATGTTACGTGCCAATGTAACACAAACAAAGAAGCCAGCAACAAACTTTACAATTAACAATATTTATTGACAATAATACCAGAATTATTGACAATATGAAATTAATACAAAAAAATTTACAATACCTTGAATGTTTAATCCTAAAGTTTTAATTTTAGATCCAATTTATTTAAGTTCCTGGTCCACAAATAATAAGTCCAATAATATCTGAATTTAAAATTAAACACGCTTTCAAACACACTTTTAAGATAACAAGAAATCCCCTTTTAGTTTAACACAGTACTACTAAATGAAACCATAAGTCTAAATCAAGTGAACCAAGAATGCTGTAGGAATCCCTTTATATAATACTATAGAACAATCTGGAATAGTATAGAACATAAGAATACTCTAGAGTCTGAATCACCTTCCAAAAGGCCTTTCTAGAAAGATCTAAAATCTTCTACATCTATTACCTTAAAGTGTCAAGAGATATTGGAAAATTCCCAGACTAATTCTAAAAATAGACATGGTAAATACCATTAGGTTTATTTATAGATTATACATAACAAGCAATATACATAGTTTAATAACAATTTTCTGGCAGTGGAATTAATGAAAAAGTAATGGTATTGTCGCAAGGAGTATTTCACTGAAATCGAAGCGCATCATTTAGCACGAGGGTTATATGGCGTCAAAAGCATCAACCTTCCCGCTAAAGATGACGTTGAATATGACAAAAGGGCGGATCTAATTATATATAAATGTACACTGAAAAACACTTGACATGTGAATTTTATTACGCATCAAGTTCTATATAATTTCTTATTATTTTATATGCGTTTTACGCCAACGTGTTTTAATAGTATTTTATTTAGGGAACAAGAAAATAATGTTGATTATTGTAAAGGGGACGCAAATTCCTAGATACATTACCGACGGATCAAATGAGATATATTACAAAACCATCTTCATTATCGCCATGTACTGCGAGAACTTCAGAAAGGAAAAAGAAAGACTGTGCAATATTCAATTTCTTTCATTAAATGATAGAAAGAATATGTGAACTGAAAATAATTCTGCTCCTTTAACAGGTATTCTCTAATGAAATTGCGATGTCAGTGATCGAGAAGTTTAGCGTTGACTTTAAGACCTAGAGGTCCCAAGTTCGATTACCGAACAGCTATCGATCTTTGCACTTTCATAGGCCCATACAATCGGCGCAAGTCATTGCATCAGAATTAGAGGAATCGAAGTTGTAAGATTTTCCAATCGATGCAAAGTGAATAGGTTTTTTAAAACCTTAAATGTATCAAGAAAGACTAACCCAAGGTTCATAAAGAGCCATTTTTAAACAGGAATTCAGTTTTCCTAGGTCAATCGAATTGTTCACTGACAGCAGCGATCTGATAAAATCAAACTATTCTCCATAATATTGGACGAGACATGATTCTAGATTAGCATACTATGAAATATTCAGTGGTATTTTTCTTCTTCTTCATTCCCGCCTCAGTGGTTTTCCCTGTTTCAATGAAATCATACTCGACATTATGATTTAGAATGATCACCAGTTATATTTTGTTTTTATTACATTGTAGATTATCTATATAACGAGAAATCCGAGATCATCGGTACCGTCATTGTTTAGAGTTCTCCATTACGTAAAGAATCCACCAGCGGGCACACTCAGGGAATATCTAGAGGCCTTTCTGTCAGGCAAAGATGGTATATTCATGATTAACCTATACATGTATCTTTCTTTAACTTTTCAAAAAAATTAGAAGTAAATATTTTTTTCTGAATGAAACCTATCAATCCTTTAGAAAGAAATTAATATCTTAGAAAGTGGCCATCTGAATCTGCTAAATTCTTTCTATTAGATTTGTGAAACAACCAAACAAAACAACCGACCAACCAACCAAACAACAAATAAAAAATGGAGGAATCTTGCCTATTTACTTTTTTAACATTTTTATGGAATGAACATCCAAAAACGATTTCCAGCAGCTTTTATCTGTCATTTATGCAGCAAAAAGTCTTTGTACGAAAATACTTCATAAATTCATATCAGCATTAGTTAACATTTATAGGAATTGTATCTTAAAGTTATTATTACACATAGCATAATGCGCTGTGATTAAAATAAATTTAATTAGTTGATGAGACAGACAAGTAAATCATGATTTTATCCAATCAGGTTTTAATAACTTAGCAATCAAGTGCTGATAGCTCAATGGAATGAATGTGTCCGTAGTGTAGTTTTGCAATTTCGAATTGAAATTGTTTTCAAGCCTGACAATTAGGTCTTGACTTTTACTCTTGGCTTGAAGTAAGTCATATTTTCTACTAAATGTTGAGAACTTTGAACAACTTCGTAAGACACAACTGCAGGAGAAGGCATTAGGAAATCTTGTGACACATAAAACTTATGTGATCGATTATTAGAAGGCTCTGGGCCGTCATAGAAAAGGATGCGTTGAACAGGACACAACGGAAGTTGAAAATAGCCATTGGCTGCAAGTTTTAATTTCTCAAATGATAATGTTACTATAAATGAATGAGTTTTTTGAAGATTTCATTAATTTTGTTGTGTTATTGTAAGATTTTTTTAGCGTTTTTGGCCACCTAGATAAGTTGCTACGAATTTTGAAAATAGAGGTCGACTTTCAAATTCGCATACTCATCGCAAATGCGAGTGAAAGTATCAATTAGTGCCCTCGTATAGTGTTAACTTATCTGATTTTGAATTAAATTCCAATTTTAATTTTGTCATATTAGATTGGTTATTTTTTTCCACTAATTTAATTTGTAATTCAATTTTTGGTATCCCTAACTTTATGCATAAAGTATTTATTAAAGTGTTCTTGAAAGGCAAAGGCAAGTATGAAGAAAATTAATTCTTGTATTTTCAGTGTACGCCTGTCCATGGGGGCCCCACGTGAGAGAGTACTGGGAACATAGAAATGATCCAAATGTTTTGTTTTTACAGTTCGAACATACAATTAAGGTATTCAACTTTATTTAATATTTGCTTTAGTAAAATTTCTATGCCACTATCATTTCAACCCATCAATAGCAAATTCAATTATCAGTGATTTAGCCCTAAGATGACACTTGATTATTGTTAATGGCAAAACTTTTCTGTTATACCAAAGTATAAGGCCAGCGCATCGATAGATAGAAGGAATGTACTTTGTCATGTCTGTTTAACAGTTTGCCTATCTATCTGTGTGTCCGTTTCTCCGACCACCAAAACTTTAACATTTGTCATTACTTTTGGATGGTTAATTATAGGGCTTTGTTATTTGACATAGTTATTTCTTGTGGTAAGAGCGAACAGCTGGTACAATCATCAGGGGCATGTTTTACTGAATATCTTACGATAATTTTTTTACGTAAGTTCAAATTTATAATTGTTTTTACAGAAGTAACTAATTAAGGAATTCTTCCATGCATCTTCTCAATAGAATCGTCTTCTAAAGACGATTTATATGAGATTTTACAAGGCAGAATCTAACCAAGAATGAAAACACCAGGTATGATTTGTGATATTGACTAACGACATTTTTTTACGTTTAGTAAATCGGGCCCCATGATCTTCGGTCAACGTAAAGATTTTTCGTCAAGACCAAATATGTGTGAAATATAACCTTTAACATTCAATCATAAATTTGGAATTTAAAGTAATATAGCATTTATGTTCCACATGTTTATTGCTTGCTTGTGTTGAGATATTTCTGTTGATACCAGAGTCAAGGTCATCCATTAAGATCAAAGTCGTATTATCAATTTCACTTGATTTCATATTTAATAGCTGCCATTTCTTTTGACTGTTAAGTGTAAGTGTTACAGCCTTCATATTTCACACTTCTTTTACTTTAACAAGACCTTACTTTAGGTTACAGTTTCAATGTCATTACTCAGGGTCAAGATAATTTTTAAGGTCAAATATATGTTAAAGTTAAACTTAAACTTTGACATTACTCCGGAATGGTAGGTGTAAGCATTTATATTTCACATGCCCAATGCTTGTGCTAATACCTATCAGGGGATAACAGAGTAAATGAAACAAGTCAAGGATTTTTTGAAGGGTACTTATTTTAGATATAAACAACTTCAATATTGGCTATATCTAATCAGGTGATGGAACTTTGGTATTTCACGTGTGCATTGCGTGTTACAATAACACTCTCTGGATAATTACGTAATGTCATCAGTCAATATCAACGTCACTCTCTGATGGTGCCTCTCTACAACATGGAAACTTTAAAAATGGCTATAGCTTTTGAATAGTAAGGGTTTTAGCCTTCATAGTTTGAATGTGTATCGCTTGTATACATATCATTGAATTCATCCACTGTTTCAAAACGATAGCAGTTGATGGGGCATTCGTGTTATAGAACACATCTTATTTATTTTCAGGATCGGCCGGGTACAGTGAGAAAGATTGCCGACTTTTTAGGTGTTGTTCTAACAGAAAAAGACGTTAACAAAGTTGTGCAACATACCAGTATTGAAGGAATGAAATCCAATAAATCTGTCAACTTTACGTCATATGAAGATATTTTTAAAACAGAAAAGTCTTTTGGAGAATTCATAAATAAAGGTACAGACAAAACATCAATATTTGGAAATGCCTTGTTTATTTAGTACATGTATACGCTATCAGAAAATAAAATGTGCACATGTTTGAATGATCACATCAATTAACACAACAGGAACACATACTACCAATAGAAATATACATGAAAGCACATTTAAAAGGATTACACGCCTACACCTACGACCTAGATTTCCCAGTTAACAAATCGCGAAATTGACCGGGGAAACTACTTTGGAATTATTGTTGGAATAAAATGGAATTAGTGCGATGAGTTAGTTTCGAGTGAAATTAAAGAGGGATAATCAAATATCGCTATTTTTTCAGGGTGAACAATATTGGTGATATTTATTAACTCCTTTAATAAAATATGCACCGATATTCTTTTGATAGGTTTCTATGTCTTCACGAACCAACCTGACTTGTATGAATTGTACTAAGTCATTGAAATAGCTTTTTTAAGCGATTTTCATTTTGAGTAAAGTTGTTGATCTTACCTTTCTATGGATTTTGGATCGCTTTTGAATGATTAGAGCGGGTGTTTGGAATAAATGAATGGAGCGCTGTGTGAGTGATTGAGAAGTGTTTTGATCGAGGCGACTTACAATTTCACGATGTAACTAACTGCAGCTCGTACAGAGGAACTTGATATCTGCTTTCGGTTCTCTTGTTTCCGCTTTACGGAACACTTTTTTTTATTCTCTAGGTGAGACGTCAGGCTGGAGACAGTTTATTCCAGAAGATCTCGTGTCGAAGTTTGACGAGATGATAGAACGAGAACTCGGTCACACGGACATACGATACCCAGAGTAGCGTTGACATACAAAGCGCATTTACAATCACGTGACTTTTATTATTATCAAAAATAGTCTTAAATACTTGAAATAAAGATATATTGTTGTATTTGGAGTGATGTCCTAACCCTACATGCTTCAAAAAAAAAGCAATGAAAATATATGACCCAGGCATACAAAAGAGTCTTTGTGCAAATACCGATAAGCTACTTAATTCATAAGAATACATTATGCGCACATTTAGAAAATGGTTTATGCTTGAATTATGCAAATGTAAGATACTTCCTTAAGTTGACAATTGTAGGGGTTTTTTTATTTGCTACCCTAGACTAGACTTCGTGTCTATGCAGAATCCAGCCCATGGTATCGAAATATTGAGCAAACGGAACATACATATGTAAAATCTATACCATCTTATTTTCCCTTTTACGATAGAAAAGTAAATTAATTATAATTTCTTAAATTCTTTAATTGCCGATTCACAATAAGTGCATCCAATGCTTTCAGCACCTGTATTTAAATGTAATTTGTACTCAGGTTTTTATACTGCATGACAACGGTTAAGATGCGTTTTAAATTCGGATTGTGGGGTAATGGTTTATAACTGTCCTTAAGCAGATATGTGAATTTAAGCACCAATAAGACGTGAAGTAGGCCTACTTTGTTCCTAAACTCTTTGATTATTCTCTCAAAAGAGACTATGCGGAGTCATTCGAAGATTAGCTAGCCACTTGCCTCGCCTCTTGACTTTTGATCGTACAGAGAATATGTTCAGCATGTATTTCCCCTATGCTCCTGACTTCAAATGTTGTTTTAAACAAATGGTGAAAATTTTGGATATTGAAACCAGTGAGGTCCAAATTTCTCGCACAAATATTAAGCAGAATCTATCTATATGTGAAGAATGATATTTGTCTGTACTGTATGCAAAAGCTTAGTGTACACAATAAACAACATCGTGAAATTGACAAGATGAATGATTTTGTCATGAAATTGAATGAGTACGATGAGTGAAATTAAAGGGAGATAAACAAATATCGTGTATTTTGTTCAGGATGAAGTAAATTAGGGAAATTGATTACCTTCCTTTAATAAAACAAGCATTAAATTTCTATAAATAGCTTTCTATTTCTTCAATAACGAATCAGACACTTAAAACTACAAATATGTCAGTGAAATCGCGAATTTTTCCAGCTTAATTTATTTTTGATTTAGATCTGGATCTATCTATCCTAGTGATTTTGGAGCGTTTTTGAAGGTTTTGAGGCCGCCGTCATAGCGCAGTTGGTAGCGCGTCGGACTGTCATTCTAGAGGTCCCGGGTTCGATCCCCGACGGCGGCACTCATTCTTTCCGACTATTTGTCTCTCATCAATGGGTTGATAATCGTAGACCTATGTGAGATAGCAGCTGGAGGCTAGGAAAGAATGTGGTGGTTGTACGGGTGATAGATATACCAGGAATCCATTGTTAGGTGCTCCAGCCGCCGCGATACAACTGAAATAATGTTGAAAGCGGCGTTAAACTCCATTCAATCAATCAATCATTGATGGTTTTGATTGATATGAATGTCAGTTTCACGATGTTGTTAACCGTAACTTGATTATGTAGTTATCAGCATGAGACGTTTTAAACAACTGTCTATAAAATATATGGTCATATTAATCGAAATTCGTTTGAATACCTGGCTACAGCTGATTTTCTGCTTGTTTTTTCTTTCTTTCTTTTTTTTGTGTGTGGGGGGTGAGGGGGGGGGGGCAAAAATGATAGAAGATGACGCATGCCAATAATGCAATTATTTTTATAGGTAATGATTTGCTCGGTCAACAATGTTTTGCCTGATACACGCGATCTATCTTTTTACTGGTCACTAAATTTATTATAGTTTGCAAACTTTTTAAATCCCGAACTGAGGTCCTCAACTCTTTAATTCAGACTTTGCAAAGCAGCCAACTCAGCAGTGCCCCATATAATAATAAAAGAGTAGGTAAAATAATCATTGCATACTACTCAAAAGGTATACCAATAAATAAATCGCCTTTAAATATCAGGGCTGTGTTTCTTTTCCAACGTTAAGAGTTTTGCAAAGCAAATACTCTCTGTTCCTAAGACATCACGATATACAAGTCAGACCTTGCTAATGTCGTATACTTATTGAAACTTAAACAAGCGTAGCAAAATTCAGAAAATTCGCGTTACACCAACTGAACTATTACACATGAGCCTATGCGTGACGTTCCAACAATTTGAATTTTTTCGTGAGGTACAAATATTAAGTAGTGTAGAAAGCCACATACTGTAAGAATAAAGATACCTGGTGGTCTTAATATACTGTAAGACCTTATCTATTTATTTAGCGCATAGTGAAGACTATTGGCAGACTGTGCGGATGCACAGACTTGCCAGAGTCTTTGCTTTGCGCATATTTGAAATTGTTTGAAATCTAACGCACGGGTTCATATTGAGAGAAGTTTTTCAAACCTCGGCGATGTCGTGTAAGTAGTTAGATTAAAGAAATAGTATATGAACAGAGCTACAAGATAACTCCAGCTGTCCTAAATATCAGAAGCGTAGTGACCAAAAACAATTTATTCCTCTTAGTAAAAACGTCCCACTAGCCTTACACTAAGAGTTAAGCCGTTAAGGCATTACAGAAGTGAAATGGACGATACCTCCTAAAGTCAGCGTTCATTGCGTTTTGTCTTAAATGAAGTAAATTATAACTTTCATTTTGATTTTTTCCAACAGGAATAACTAAAATGACATTTATTTACATGTCCAATGACATATTTCGTTTTATCTAAAAGTTCTTAAGATTTCGAAACTAAATACCTAAAGCAGTTTTGTAGAAGAGCCTATTCACATTTGATTAAACGTTAGTTTTAATATTGTCTTACGTCTGTAAATGATTATGGTTACTTCGCGGGGGTGAAATAGCCCCGGTGAATATTTTTGATATGACACTGGTGTCATTCAACTTGTGGAATAAATATGAGCTAAGAATGGTCATCAACGTTATATTTTTGTTGTGAAAATGGCGTCATAATGGATTTGATGACGTCATTTCTAATATGGCGCTACATGTTTCGCGGAAAAAAATTAATCAATAAATATCTTGAATTCCTCGTTTTTACCCAAAGTAAGGGTCATATTGTAAATAGATTATCATATTTATGGTCATTAAATACCGAGCTTCTTAAACTCGCCATCTTAAGAAGATAAAAACTCGGCGCAGCCTCGTTTTTATCAGTTTATAGGTGACTCGTTTAATAAATTATATATGCAATGACCACTCATTCAATATCCTCGACATTGTCTATATTGTTGAACCTGACGATGCGAGGAAGTTTTTGTCAGCTACAACGATTTGTTTTTTATTAAGATGATAAGAGCCCTCAATAGTAAATACCTTTACATAATCAACCGAAATATAATTAAGTTCGAAAAGAAGATGTGCACTTTTGAATTTTGAATATCTGGGAAATTACAAAACCTACCGTCATGAAATGTTGCATGACGTTTTCTAAAAGTACTTCGAAACAATATTTGATAACAAAAATCACGTGGTGTGCAAACATTTTCAGCTAAGTAGAGACCTCTTTGATTTTGTATGTTTTACATGTGCATCACGCGTAAGATGACTATTTGGTCCGAAATTGCATTCAGTTGCATCATTGTCGCTTAGCTAATCATAAAATCACATCTTCATTGCAATTATGCATACTGCAATTTCGTGGATTGGCTTTTAATTTATGAACAGAACAGAACAGAACAGATTTTATTTCAATATTGGTTTGAACTAAAAAGTCCATCACCGTCATACAAAATTAACAAATACATGTGCAAAGTAACAATAAAGGATATAAATGCGGAAGATATAGGATATTGATGTTAAATCACAAAAATATGATGATATTTGTAAAATTAATTATCTAGGAGTGCTTTTCTAAGTTCGAAAGCTTCTTAACAGTAAGATGCAAGTCTGTTTAGTACTTTTGTGTTATCACTTGTTAATGCCGACCTATTGTTGTAAAATTCAACCACTATCCCGATAAAATGTTTATCAAAGACCGTGCCATACAGGAATTAAAAGCAACAGACTTTCGCGTGACCGAACAGTTCCCAAAGGGTGTTCAGGACAAAAGAAAGATCTTATCCGAAGCCTTGAAAAATGCACGTGAAGCGGGGAAAAAGGCGTCGCTTTCATTTGATAAACTATATATAGAAGGGAAAATGTACACCGTAGATACAGTGGCTACTTCCGGTTTTACATAGGGGTGTAGTAGTGAACAGCTTTCGTTTCTCCAATGGAATGTACAAGGCTTACGGTCGAAATTAAAAGACCAACATTTTGTGAATTTGATATCTAATTACGACATATTGTTATTTACTGAAACTTGGCATTCTACTTCGAGCGATATACACATTGATGGTTATAATTATTTTAGCTGTCCACGTCCTAAGTTTAACTCAAGGGCAAAGCGTGATAGTGGGGGAGTAACGGTTTATTTCAAAAATTTTCTTCGTGATTATATCAAATTGATTGAATTAAACAATAACGGTATAATTTGGTTTAAATTATTAGAAAACACACAAAGGGTAGGAAACGAAAATTATTTTTGTACTTGTTACATTCCACCGGAAGATTCTAAGGTATATAAAAATCCTAAGTCTGGATTATATAACTTTGATTTTTTTGACTACTTAAATAATTCTATCAGAAAGTATTCTTCTTTTGGACGTGTATTTCTCACGGGCGATTTGAATGCACGCACGGGGAGTCAACCTGATTATATTTCTTTCAGTAATCTTGATCGGTTTGTTGACTTACCATTTAGTGATCAACAAATTTTGCCTGTGCGTATGAACGGTGATAAAACCGTAAATACGTATGGACAAAATCTGCTATCTTTATGCAAAGAGAATGAACTTAATATTGTTAATGGTCGCTTGGAAAAGGGAGATTATTCATATTATGGAATATATAGGGGTAACTCTGTAAATAGTACTGTTGACTATTTAATAATAAATTATTTGAATTTTGACAGGTTGAGTAATTTTAATGTTAATTCATTGACAGAATTTAGCGATCACAGCTCAATTTCATTTTCTCTGTCATATGAATATTCCTATTTACACTGTCTTGATAAAGTAACGTTTTTTGATAAAAATAGTTTGGAAAAGTGAAATAAAAGAAGACTTGTCTTCTGTTTTAGAAGACAAGACTCATTTGTTTCATAATTTAATAGATCGCCTAGTAACAAATGAAATAGATATAAATGACTGTATTTCTCAGTTTTCAAATCTAATACATGACATTTCTTTTTCATTATGTGGGAAAACGGTAAAAAGTGGTATACATAAAAGTCGAAAATCAAAATCTCCATGGTTTGATAACGTTTGCAAAACGGCAAAAAAATCATTTTTTCAATGCTAAGCGAAAATTTCTTTCAGATAAAACCCATTCAAATAGAGATGAGTTTATGAAAGCTAGGTCAGACTTTAATAGAGTGAAACGGAAAGCTAAAAATAAATATTATCATAAAGAAAAAAATAACCTTTCAAACTTGGCTAAGAGCAGTCCTAGACAATTTTGGGACAGAATTCGCCAATCTAAGCAGTCTTCTGAAAATGATACAAACTTATCAGCAGAAGATTTTGCTCAGTATTTTGCAAATATTTCCAATAACCAAGAACCTAATTTATCAAATACTTTTATAAATGGTGACACAGACAATATGTCATTTATCGAATCATTAGATATAAACATTAGCACCAAAGAGATTCAAAAGGCAATTAGCTCAATGAATACACATAAAAGTTCCGATATTGAAGGCAACGTTGCAGATTTTTTATCGATTGTAAGGATTTTATAGCCCCTTTTCTCACATCGATTTTTAATCACATTTATAATTCGGGTAATTATCCTGTTTCATGGACAAAAGGTGCAATAGTACCTCTTTTTAAAAAAGGTGATAAGAATAACCCTGAATGTTACAGGGGCATTACACTTATCAACATTTCAGCAAAAAATCTTCTCGCTCGTCTTAAGAAACAGATTGAATTCATGGTGCGAAAACAACCGTGTTTTTTATGAAAATCAATTCGGATTTCGAAGCAAACATTCAACATCCGATGCCATCTTTATTCTTCACACTATTATTCAAAATATCTTATCAAAGAACAATAAACTATGGTGTATTTTTATTGATTATAAGAGAGCATTTGATACTGTTGACAGAGATGCTCTGTTTTATAAACTAATAGAACTAGGCCTAAGTTGCAAATTTATCACTATTATAAAAGCAATGTACAAAAGTGTTCAATCTTGTGTAAAGTTATCAAATAATTCATCTCTTTCGGATTTTTTCAACGTGAGTATCGGTTTAAAACAAGGTGAACCTCTCTCGCCCATCTTGTTTCTTCTCTTCATTAATGATATAACAGAAAATTTAGACTTAAACTCAATGAGTGACTCAGACTTGGAATTATTGTCAAAATATTTAATCTTATTTGCGGATGATATAGTTCTGTTTACCACCAGCCAAGAAAGCCTCCAAGCCCAAATAGATAGTCTATATCAGTATTCGTGTAAATGGGGTCTTGAAATAAATATTGAGAAAACCAAAGTTTGTGTTTTTGAAAAAAGAAAGTCTCTGAAAGATCGCAATATTTTAATCAATGGTAAAATTGTTGAATTTGTCGATCATTTTTCATATTTAGGACTCGTTTTCAACTATACAGGATCGTTTAATCTAGCGGTGAAAACGTTGAATGATCAAGCGTCAAGAGCATACAATAGTCTTCTGAAGATTTTTGATACTAATTCGTTTGATATTAAAACAAAAAATACATTATTTGATTCGATGGTACAACCAATTTTGCTTTACGGAGCGGAAGTGTGGGGTATATATAACTTCACAACTGTAGACAATTTACATTTGAGATTTTTAAGATATCTGTTGGGAGTTAAAAAGCAGACTCCAATTTGTGCTATATTTGGAGAATTCGGAAGATTGCCCTTTTCAGTAAAGAGCAAACAAAGAGCACTCAAGTTTTGGTGTAAATCTATGTCAGGTAATCATCCAAATCTATACGATGCATATCTTAATCAATGTAACCTTAATTCTAATGTGAGTTGGGCCAAAAGGGTTAATTTTATAATCGACCATCTTGGCTTAACTAATATCAGAATGAACTTCAACCCTAGTGTCAATAACTCTGAAATTTTGAAGAAGAGATTAAGTGATCAGTATATACAGAGCTGGCTTTCTTCGATCAACAACTCTAGTAAACTTACTTATTATTGTAAATTCAAAAAGGAATTTATATACGAAAAATATCTTGATAATATCACAAATAATAAATGGTTAAAACTATACACATGCTTTAGGTTGAGCTCTCACAGTTTAGAGATAGAAACTGGAAGATTTACTGGTATTGATAGAGAAAATAGACACTGTAAAGTTTGTTCCTCAAATGTTATCGAATCGGAATTTCATTTCTTGCTTTGTTGTAATAAATATGAAAATGCAAGACGAAAATATTTTAGAAATATTTCCTGGCCAAATATAAATACCTTTTCTAAATTAATGTCCTCATCAAAAAAGTCTATACTGACTGCCATCTGCAAATATCTTTCTGAAAGTTACACTTTACGTGATGAAGCCTTGAAAGATAAGGCTGTTCCATAAACTTAATTAATCAATTAATTAGTGATGTTTTTTCTCGGATGAAATATCATTTGAAATATGCATGTATAATGTTGTATGTATTTGTCTTCGCCATATTCTGCTTGTTTTGTAAATGGCCATAGACATATATATGTCGAATTTTGCCATTAAAGAATTGAATTGAATTGAATTGTTAAAAGGGAAATGAACTTATATATGCTCGGTCTTTGCGTAAAATATCGATCTATATATTTATTTCTGTGTGATTTAAAGGATGTGCACACTATAATAAAATGGTACTCATCCTCCACCTCACCAGAGTCGCATACAGGACATATTCTATTATTTCGTTCGATCTTTCTATGTCGACCAGTTTCAATGCTAAGTTGATGGGAAGAGGTTCGAAGTTTTGCCAAACTTTTTCGCTTTTTTATTTTAGTTATTTTAGTTAAATACTCGGAAATCTCAAATTTAGGCTTTAAATATTTGTAGAAAGCCAAAGATGATCTTTCATTTATGTCAGAGAACCATTCTGTAATATACGTATCTCTCAATCTACTTTTTAATAGAGGTTTAAAAATATTTATGTTAACCGAAGCGGGAAAACGCCAGACGTCAAAAAACCCCAAGTTTTGGAGCAACTGTTTAACTTTTCCTGCCCAATTAGTAACAATCGGTTCCTTTTCTACTTGATTGCACTGGTAAGCGATCACCGATGACAAAATACAATTGTTACCTTTGGTATTAAATAATATAAGGAAGTATAAAATAATTCGAGATTTTATATTTATATGCAAAGGGTATCTACCTAGCTCGCCATATATAATTGGATTCGATGAAGTTTGTTTCACCCTAATTATTCTTTTTAAGAATTTTCTATGAACTCGTTCAACGGGCTCATGGGACGAAAACCCCCAGACCTCGCTGGCGTACAGTAAGACTGATGACACGAAAGAATCAAATAGATCTAACATAATTTTAATCGGTATCAATTTTCCTTTGGTTAAAGAAAAAAGTGCATTTATTGACTTGAGCCCTTTTCCCGCCAAAGTTTTAACAGCATGAGTAAATGATCCACCACTGCTAAGAACTAGACCTAAATAGTTAAAACAGTTAACAATCTCTAACTGTTTTCCAGAAAATAGAAATATTTCTTTGGTTGTTTATTTATTTATTTATTCATTTTATTTCCTCCTAATGGAGATTAATAAATAGATAAATTATTAACAAATGAACTTTGAAATTAACATCAAATGAGAAATAGAAACACACAAATAATGAAATAAAAAATAAGTCATGGAAGAGTTTTCACCGACAACAAACATCGTGACTAGAACAGAGTCATAACGCAATCATAAGCATATTTAATAGAGAACTGTAGGAAGAGTTCTTTTTATTTTGTGAAAGCTCAGAATTAATCTCAGCCGCAAGTACTTTTACACAAAAGTTTTCGCGTGAGTCTGAAATTAGCTCCTGAGCGATCGAATGATCTACGTAAGTCACAACTTCGTTAATAAATGACGTCTTGCGATCCATCAATAATGGGCAATCCACGAGCACGTGCATTATTTCGTCAACAATAGCGTGATGACATAACGGACAGACAGAAGGGAGTTCATGGGGTAGAACCACCCATATCTTAGAAATTAATCTAATAATTTTGGGGTTTATAGAATGTTTGTACATGTTATAAAGAACACAAGGTTGCACTGTATTGTGAAGACATTTGAAGCGTGAGATGTCGGGGTCTGCGTTTATTCTATTTCTCCAATCTTCTGTCTGTCGTAAATTTATTGCGTGGTATGCTGTTCGCTTCCAAGCTAATTTAGGTGGTAATGTTTCTGGATGTACAATAAAACAATGGAATATATGCATTAGACCGTATTTTTTTCAAAATTTTACATATGTCAGGAACAAAGCCTAAAGATACATGTTGGTTGTTTTTAATATACGTTAGATATCTAGTAAGAAATAATTTCTTACTGACAGAATTGTTAAGACTGAGTATTTTGCGCGCAAACATAAGTTTACGCTTGTCAATTGTTACGGATAAAGGAAAAAGACCAACCATTGATTCACACATATCTGATCGTGTCCTGACATTGAAATCTTGCACTTTCTTAACGATGAAGTGTTGCAATTTGTCAACGGTATTAATGTCGGCTTTCGACATCCCATTCCATAACTCACAACCGTACAATGCAGTTGGTACTACAATTGTATTGTACAGTTTAATCGACGTGATTGGATTAAGCGCGTCAGATCGGATACCTAAACTCGCTAGTCCAAAGAACGCGTTTTTAGCATTTTGGCACCGTTCCTCGATCCTGGAATGAAATTTTAGGGATGAATCTTGTCTAATACCCAAGTGTGTTACCGATTTCGATTCTTTTATATACTCATCCCCTATCATTAGCGAAATAGGAGGATCTCTTTTTGGTTTATTGAAAACAACAATCCATGATTTATTTGCATTGACTTCGAATTTCCACTTTGATGTGTATCGATAGACAATATCTAACAATAATTGCAATTTATAAGGGGATAAGGCTAAAACGGATAAGTCATCGGCAAAAGACGGATTTCCACAATTAAGGTTATATCCTAAATTGATTCCAAAGTTCGATCTTTGTAACTGATCAAGCAATTCGTTAATAAATACGAGGTAGTAGAAAGTTGACGTGATCCCACCTTGTCGTACGCCTCTTATAATTTTTACGGAGTTTGACATGACGCCATTACAACGTATGCGACAAGTTAGGTTAACGTATGAATTCTTGATAATTCTAAGTATTTTACCTTCGAGTCCAAGTTTATAAAGCTTTTGGAAAAGCGCGTCATGCAATACAGAATCAAACGCAGCTTTGAAGTCTAGAAATGCTACATATACGCTGCTTTTTTTTCTCCATTAAATCAAATATAGTTTCTTGGAGGTTAAACGCCGCGGTTATGCAGCTAAGGCCCTTTTGGAACCCTTGTTGCTGTATATTAGGGAAATCGATATTCGTGGACGATATAAACATTGTACCTCTATTTAAAAGAAGCTTTTCAAAAATCTTACAGAGGCATGGTATCAAGGATATAGGGCGGTAATTAGAAGGATCTGTTTTATCTTTCCCTTTACCTTTATAAATAGGAATAATAAGGCTTTCTCGCCAGCAATTTGGGATGATTTCGTGAGTAAGGATACTATTGAAGAGGTCACAAAGCTTTTGATATAGTGCTGTACCTCCATGTAATATGTGTTCGTTTTGAACTAGATCGTGTGAAGGACTTTTAACTTTTTTAAGCTCGCTCAAGATCGTTTGTATTTCATTCAGGCAGAATGGTTCTGCTAGCGCTTTAATTTGAGGCGGAGGGCAATCATGGTTAGGTATGGGATAATTCGAACGACAGGGATGTATAATTGTATTATCAATGTGTTCAGCACTCTGAAATATATCTTTAAAATATTCTGCGAAACCATCAGGAATATCCTCATTCGAATGGGTAACATTCTTATAGATAATTTTTTGGCATGTGGGTGCTGCTGTGCGTTTTCTACTTTTAACAGTTTTCCAAAAAAGGTTAACGTCGACTTGGGCTGTTCTATTTAGCTCTTCAAACATATTATTAATGTGTATATTAAATGCGTATCGCTGTTTACGCCTAAAAACTCTCTTGGCGTCTTTATATTTGCTATAGCTATCGTGCTCGCGACGTCTCGGTCTATCTTCGGCGATCCATACTCGTCTCAAACGTCTGGACTCTGCATGCGCCAATTTAATGTCACTTGACCAGTAAGGTTTGCAGTGCTTATTTTGTCGTGTTCGAGGTAGGGTCTCGTTTGCAGCGCGTATAACTGCTCCTGTAATCATTCTATTTAAATCATTTGGAGGAATGTCGATATTGATCTCCGCCAGGTATCTAGCTAGTTTACGTTGGAACGTGCCTAAGTTCTCGGGCGTACACTTATTCCACGCAATCGGGCGATTAAATTCGCCTTGTAACACCATTTGCGGTTGAATATCTAAAGTCAATATTTGTGGAAGGTGATCGGAAGTCAAAATTTTGTGCTTCGGTATAGTTTTAACTCTCTTCACAATTTCAATGACATCATTTTCAATTAAAATGTGATCAATTTTTGACTTATTCCTGACATATTTATAAAAGTGTTCGCTGTCGTAAACAGTCTTTAAATTATTGAGGGAAAGGAAATTTTGTAGCAAAACGGATTTTTCGGATTTACTTATATAGTAGTTTTCAGTTATGGGTAGTTGTGCGTTAAAATCTCCCAAAACGAAAAACTTTCCCATTTCTGAACAATTTTTAGTAAGTGCATTTAAATCACTTAAAACTTCTTTATAATTGTCAATATTATTATCAGAAGGCATATAAACTCCAATAATGAAGATCGATTCAGAAGGGTTAAGTTTCATTTCAATTCCTAGTATTCTCTCGCCAGCGAGACTATCAATTTGACTTATACAATGATTCAGAGACTTTTTATATAGAATTGCCACACCACCTTTTCCACATGTAGCCGCTCCATATTGATATATTGTAGTATCACATACACATAAATATTGATAATTCGGATTAATACTGTTAAAGAATGATTGAGAATGAGTAGGCAACTTGTGCTCAGAAATTATACAGATGTCAACGTCATTTTCTTCAAGTAAACATGATAATTGATAACCAGACGACATAAAACCTCTCACATTCCAGCACATTATATTAATGAAGTTCAAAATGATGAAGTATTGTAGGTTAGCGAATGTGAATTTTGGAGTTTACGATTGGTATCTACAAACATTCGTAGCACTACCAGACCAATCATTGATCTGTTCATTCCAGTTATTATAGTTATTCGCCATCCAGGACCCCTCACAATTGTCATCGTAGTTATTGTGGTTCAATGTATTATCACGATTATCATAATTATAGTTTTCGTATTTATCGTATTCACCATAGCGATTATTATCTGTATTTCTGTCGTATTGTTGAGAACGATTGCGATTTTTGTACTTATTATGTTTTTTGTGGTCGCTTTTTTCCCAATCGGATTTATTTTTCCATTCGCGGAATATTATCCCCTCAGGCCAGAAGTAACTAGCTTCGACAATTTTTGCGGAGTCAGAGTATACGTTCACTTTACAGGCCGAACCTTATTTTCCACAAAACATGAGAACCTGCGTACATTTAACTTTTCTGTCTATTATATAGTTATAAATGTCGGAATCTGTCGTGTCAGGATCAATATTACCAAGATAGTACGAGTTAATACTCCTTCTTCGAACTGCAACGAAACCTTTTCTCCCATTCGGTACGTCAACTGATTCACGCGTATCTTGTTAAGGTCTATAATCCTTTTTGGCATTGTTTTTCAGACCTTGATCACTGGCGTATAGTGTTTCTGGAGGAGTAGTCTCTCTTTGTGGTTTGTTATAGTTCGCATTATCTTTACTAGATGGAGTACTCTCTACAACACATTCAATATGAATCGTATCTGTATCCGACGGTTTGCTAGTCATTTCTTGAGCCTTTTTTATTTGGGCGTTGCTAGTACTAGGACTTGGCTTTTCATTTCTTACTGTATGTTTTACGACTTCAGCGTATGTTGACGACTTGTCAGCCGATGATTTAGTATCCTGCTTTAATATCATATCGTTCACTTTCTTGTTCATAGAAGCTATATTAGCATTTAGGTTAAGTATTTCTGTTTTGAGGTCATCAATGGTGTTCGAGTCACCGGCTCTTGAGCGAAGTCCGTTGACCGATGCAAGGATGTGTTTAACGTTCATAGAAACTTGTACAAACCCTTCACTGATGTTTCTGGGCATAGCCTGATTTTGGTCCGAGTTAGTCTTTATAATTGCCAGGTCCGATTGAATATTCAACAACATTGTAACTACTTCAGGTATATCTAGGCGTTCATGCTCAGAGCTATGTTGAGCCATTTGAGTTGGATCTGCAACGTCTTCTTGTCTATCTATGTAGGTAAAGTCAATGGTATTTCCGTTTTGGTTTTGGGCAAAGACGTCATATATGTCTTTTGATCTGGAGCCGTTTATGAACATATGCAGTATAAAACAATCTTGAGCATACTTCTGAGCCTTGGAAGAGCCATTTGAGTTTCTTCGATTCAGTAATTTTGAGTTCGCAAAGTTTGGATTTGAACGCACACGCTCAGCCAAGCGTTCGCGGTAATCGCCAACACGGTCTGCATCATTTTTACACAGAGAGAGTAGTCGTCGAATATACGAGTCCTTTGGTAAATTTTCAAGCTCAAGATCTAGATCTTGATAAAACTGCTGTGGTAGTATACGTTGAGACGTCGCCGCAACCGGCACCACTGTATAGGAGGTGTCACTCTCGTCAGTAGAAGTATCTGTACTATTTGTTCGGTTCATTTTAAACTATTATGTTACCAATTAGGATCCATTGATATCTACCAAACGAGTACGCTCTGGACAATTATCCTACTTGTGACCTCTATATAACGGTAACGTCAATGATACAATTAAACACAAATTACTTTTCAATAGGTGGGTGACTTGCCGCTTGGCAAATATTTACACGACTGGTTGTTTGTCGTTCATTTTGTCAATATGGATATGCATCAAAACTCACTTTTTTGAGCATTTCATCCAATTTCTCATCTCGAAAAGCATCATAATACATTCACAAAGTCATATGCACAATTTGAATAAATACGTTATTGTATAAAGTTCATTATAAACCCAAAACACCAGAGCGATCAAAACACGTCCAAACAGGTCGCAATCGATTCGATTTTTTTTTTTTCAAATTTATGGATTAATCGCTGCAGACCCTCTGCGGTTTCCGAGAAATGGACAGAATCGTCTGCAAAAAGTAATAAACAAATTACAAATTGGTCTATTGATAATCCATAGTCAGCTTCATCTTGCAGAAATAGTTCTATGTCATTAACAAACAGTGAAAATAAGAAGGGCGAGTTTATCTCCCCTTGCAATAACCCCACATTACTATAAAAAAAAAACTGAGAGCGAATTAAGGTGTTTTACACACAATTTGATATCGTCATACATTGACCGTAAAACATTAAATAATTTACTTTTCAAACCGTTTCTCAGTAGCTTGTGCCACAGTGCATTTCTGTCTATTGTGTCAAAACATTTTTGAAAATCAATTTATGTAGATAGACGGAATCTTACCTTGTCAGATAAAGAACTTCAGCAAATATGACAAAGCATTAATGTTCCAATAGAATTCGGGACATCATTCGCCAGGCCTTTAATGAGCAAATCAGAATGTCATAGAACGCCATTGCACTGTCAGACGATAAGTTACTGGCCAAACAAATTAGCATTTACTAGCATTGACACCCACGTAACGTCTGCAGGAAAAAAAACAACTTTTGTTTGAAAATTCCTCGCGGTGTCTCTTCAAACTCATAACAAACATAAGCACCAAGCTCTTGCAAGAGAACAGGCTGTACGGAGGTCAAATCTTAACGCTGTAACCTCTGCTTGCGCATATACAGTATTCGATGTTTTGCCAAACTCTGATTTGACTTTTTTTAAAAAAAAGATCTTATTCCAAGTATGACATCAAATTAACTCCATAACTTTCATCTAAATGTCCTCCAAATTTGTAAAATCAAGAAAACGCAAAAAGGGTAGGTGCACACTTTCTTATGGAACTTAGTATAGCTGTTACATTTTCCTTGTCGGGATATAATTTTTACACTTCGAAACATCATCAACAATTTTCTAAAATCCATCCATTTAAATCGCGCAAACCATAACATGTTTTCTTTAGGTCATGCTGATTTGCAAACGTCTACGAAAACGCACAAATCATTTTAATAGAATATAGATTCTCTTAAGGTAGGTATAAAATATCGTTTATTCCGTCAAATTAAGACGATATTAGTGATATTAACATGTATTACCTTCCTCAAATTTCATTCATAAATCGACCCGCACTATCATTAAAAATCATTTCGAAATAATTTAACTTGTCAATTTCACGATTTTTCAACTGTATACTACATTTTTGCCTAGCTTTGAAAATCAAGAATTTCAATTTTTGTTTTTATTAAGGGCAGTTCAAATTACAACATGTGAGAAATTTATCCATTGAAAGAATCTAATGAGGGATATCGGTCGGTTATCTTCCTCAAAATACTCCCAAATGAGGGAGGGTCCTTTTCGGTGGTTACCTCGGGTTAACCCTTATTTCCTTTGCACTTTTTAAGATTTAATGATAAGCTCTAAATCAGTTTTTGCGCAATTAATATTAGGACCTTTTCGTTGCTAGAATAGATTTCTTTAACTTTTTCCATGTTTACTAAGATATAACCTGTGTCTACTGACAAAATAGCGTTTCGAACGTATTGGTTCTAGCTGTCCATTGCGTTAAAAGTGGGTGGGTCAATATACTACGAACTTTAGTTTCATTTGAAAACCTTCATATCACCCAAATTAATTGCTTTTGAGTTTTAGATTTCCACACAAAACATCAATGAATTATTTCTTAGTTGATATCCGGAATTCTTTTTGACATATCATATTTTCCATGGCGATTATCTCCCATTTTTTGTCTTTAGGGAATTTCTTTGTTTTATTTCCTACTAACTTCGCGGGTTTGCACAACACGTTTTAAAGAAGCCTTGAATATCAAATTTCTTTTATTGTTTGCAAAGAAAAAACAAAACCGGTGCCCCAATGTTTTTATTAATCGCAGAAATCAGTTCAATAACTTTGGAGTTAACTGCCCCTGAATATGAGAAATTAGCATAATTTAGCTTTAACGTCATATCACAGTATTCATGGCAAAAGTGTAAAAGAAATCTATTCTAGCCACGAAAAGGCGACCCGTCCTTTTATAAATAAATATTTTGTGTTTACAAAAATAAAATTCGACAATTTCCCATACAAACCATGGATAATCAAAGGAAAATTTTTAGAACGACTGCTAATTATTTTTGAGTACCTCTGATATCCATAGAACAAACAAGGAAGATAACACACAAACATTTCCTTTTCTAGAAATCATATTTAATCATAATATAACAAACTGAGGAGTATGCTGCAACGAACCCTGTAATGAGTACTGATAATTCCAATGTAAGGTAGATTGTACAGTTAGAAACATCGTGAAAGTTATAAGCTGATTGATTTTGGAATGATTTTAGAATGGGTGTGTACAGCGAGTATTGAATTATTTTCAAGGGAGCTAAATCATAATCGATCATTTCGTCCAACTGGAATTGCAATAATTTGATCGATTTGATCGAAATATTGATCAAAACTATTTCGAAGCGTTTTTTGAATATTGAGGATGAAATAATAGAATGAATGATTGGAGCACTGAGTGAGTGATTTTGAATGGTTTTGATCGAGTTGAGAGTCAATTTCACGTTGTTATTAACTGTATCTAAAAAGGCTGCAGATAACAACCTATTGAAGGTAAATTGTATGGATGGTCATCAGCATAAACAAAGGTCAATAGTTTATTTGTATGAAGGTGACTTCATATTGATAACGTGTAAGGTCACATCAGGACATCCAGTTAAGTTATAAAATTTAGCCCTACTACGTTCATGATAACAACGCGCTCGCTGGCGTCCTAGACATGGTACCATTTCGTTGCAAAATGCTTGTTTCAAAAATAAGGTCCTTGGTCGCGTTCTCTTTCCTGAAAACATAAGTCTTTGTTTTCATTTATTTTTTTACAATCGGAAAATATAAGAAAAATAGCTAAGACCTTTCGGATTATTGAAGGCTGTTATGACTTTCATTTGTAAACAAGAACCAGCCAGATTAACATAAAGGCTGTGACATACGTGGAGTATATTTTTGTTTCAGAGTAAGTTTGGCTTTTCTTTTATGCTTTTCTGTTAACTATAGAAAATAGGTAGATTATCACTTTGTAATTTCACCGCCATGTTTATTTTACCATTACTGAGCCTGCGTGTGACATTTCCAACAATTTTGATTGTTCCAGATGTGTAAACATTGAGCAGCATAGACAACCACATACTGTAAATATAAAGTTACCTGATTGTCTACAGGTATTTTGAGACCTTATCTATCTACTGAGCACAAAGTGAAGACTCTGGTCGGACTGTGCGGATGCACTGGCTGGTCAGAGTCTTAGCTTTGCGCCTATTTGAAATTGTTGGAAATCTCACGCACAGGCTAAATTGACATTTTCTTAAGCGGTGCCCATTAAACTTCTGACCTCATAACGTTGATAAGTAAACGCATGCAAAATGACGCGCTTTACGCGATTTTGTCAAAATGTCATATTTAACCTATAGCATGCATCAAAGAAATAGAAAAATTCTATTTATTAAGATTGGTTAAGTTTTCATTTCACGTCCCATGTCGGACGACGGACAAATTTTTCCTCCTTGATTAACTTTATGTTTAAGATTAAAATGAGTTGCAATATGCATGCGTTGAAAAACAACCTCTTCGTGGTATATTCGCAAGAGTTGATGATCTCACAGAATAGAATGTTACAAAAAGAGTAAGTAACAATACATTAAAACTAACACGGGCGAACTTTGAAAAAGTGGGAACTAGATCAAATTATTCCAAATTTACAAAGTGGTAAGGTTATGATATTTCTATAAAAGATGTTGATTGGGTAGGCCGTATCTATGCCGAATCCGTGTATGGATTATCTGAATGTTTCTATCTAAAAAAAATAACTCATTTTGTTATGGTTTGTCTATCTAATATAAAATTTGATTTTAGCTCTAGCCATTTAATTTTGAGCATTCTGTTTGGCTAAAATTTTGGATTTATTTTGAAAACAATATTGAGCACAAAACTATTTTGTAAGATTGCACACAAAAAGTCCCATTTGAAATATTATTATGGATAATTCTTTACTCAGTTCCTTCATGATAGCAAATCATAAGATTTGAAGATTTGTTGATTTCATGGAGGAATGAAACTAAAAAAAATACATAATCACACATATGTATGAGTCCGATTCGCGCATTCATACATTGTGATTAAGCTTTTTGTTTCATACCTCAAAAAATCAACAAAAATTCTCGTCATCTCTTAAATGTTTTGAAAGCCCGTAGAGTCCTTGCGTTCCTTACTTCTAATGGTAGTTCGTTCCAATCGGAAATCGCTTTAAGTAAACAATTTGGTATCATATCTCAATGATAATAATTTTGAGTGAGCTAATTGTGTCTTCTTTCGCACAAAAATCGAATTCCATGTGAAATCTAAATTTCGCAATAAAAATCTATTTAACTTTTAAACTTGATGGTATCAGTACAACATAATGTAAATTGTAGTAGTTTTTTCTCTCTAATTTTTAGCTCACCCGAGCACATTGTGCTCAATGTGAGCTTTTGTGATCATTGAATGCTCATTGTCCGTCGTCCGTCGTCAGACGTCAAAAAAATTGAATGTTTACACTCTAGTTGCCACAAACATGGTCTTTTCTTCATGAAACTTGGACAGAATGGACCCTTTTAAATATGAGAAGGATGCGTACCATATCACGGGAAAGGGGGGCTTAATGACAATTTTCTTGTTTACACTCGAGAGGCCACAAATTTGGTCCAATCTTCATGAGACTTGATCAGAATATTAACCAGGTAACTAGGTTGAACCCTACTGAAGAGGGGGAAGGATCTGTGGTATATCATGAGAAAAAGGGCTTGAAAGACATTTGTTTTTTGTTTACGCTCCAGAGGCCACAATTATGGTCCAATCTTCATGACATTTGGTCAGAATATTTGTCATGTCACAAGGACGAACCCTATTGAAATGGGACGGATTGAAATTATTTCAAAGGAAAAAGGACATTAGTAACAATTTGTTTGCTTACACTCTAGAGGCCACAAATCATAAAAAGTACAATTATGACTTTTGCTGGAAATTTTATTAATTGAGACAAAGATACGATGGTGAGCGTTATATGACCACCATGGTGCTCTTGTTTATCTTATTGTTGTATAAAACTGAAAAAGGTATCGGCTTCATATCATATTAATACAATGTGATTAGATTTCAGTTTAATTCCTCCATGAAATGAAAAAAAAATACACCATCATATCTTTGGTAAATCCCATTGCAAACTTTTTTGCCTATTTTTCTCCAAGAGACCGTTGAAGATGAGCAGCCCAGAAGGGAAATCATCAAATAAAAAGGAGTCTATAAAGATACCCCTGGTTGAACTGGATGGTGCATACCACTGGAAGGGAACAGACCTCGTGAAATCGAAGAATTTAAAATGTCGCGATACTGATATATGGGTCTGCAGCTTTCCACGATCTGGTGAGTGTGGGGACCATAGATCGTGTTATATATAGTTAACAACATCCTGAAATAAACAAGGTGAATGATGTTTGGGATGATTGGAAATGGAATTAGCGGGAGGAGCGAATTTGAGTAAATTAAAGGGAAGTAATCAAATTCGATTGGACGAATTGTAAGTACTTTTTTGGTTGTGTGTTTTCGGGGACTAATCAAACATTTTAAAATCCACACCAGCCAATAAAATAGTCGGATGATATGATCGATTTGAATGAAATGTCGATCTTTTCGAACAATTGTATAATACGTTCTTAGTGTTTTGTATGAGAAAAAATATCTAACGAGGTTGGGAGAATTGAAAATTGTTGAGGCTCTGCCGAGACAATTATCAATTCTCACAACCAAGTTAGATATTTTTTCCACACAATAAACTTAATATGTATTATATTTATCTCATAACCTCCATTCAACTCGTTTTCGTAGATGTTTGTAACAGATATGCAAGTTTCTAAAAATAAAAACATTATATGATTGTTCAAAAAATAACTATGTGATATCATGAAAAATATCATACGGGATGTTATCACACGGATATTTGTATAGTTATAAGATAAATATATATATCGTTCTTTACAAGTACAGTTAACATCATACAACTGACATGGTGAGTGAATTTGAAACGAATTCCGAATGAAATTGACGTCATAATTATCGATATTTCTTTCCTCCCTTATTTTATATCTACGTCTTCAAAGCCAACACAAGAATTTACAATCGTGGAAATAGTTTACCCATTTACAAATGTGAAACGGAAATATCGATCGTTTTGAATGATTGCGAAGTGTCTTTTGAACGATTTGTCGCGTTTTTGAAAAGTGTCAGTGAGTGTTTTGAATGATTAAATGGAGGGCCAAGCAAGTGATTTTGACTGGTTTTCATAATATTACGAATTGTAAGAACTTTTACATGTTCTATATGTCTGTAGGCGGCCACAAGTGTCGACTGTTGACCTAGCTCATACTCTGCAGGATTATTTGAAATATGATCTTGAGTGGACGACTTTAAAGTCGTAAGTACAGCTTGAATAATGTCTCACACCAACGGTTTACTGTTTGTTTAACCCTTTGCTGTTTCATCCCTGCTTTTTACGTGCCTGTGATTTTATGATTGTGAAAACATTGTGAAAAAAAAAGAAGAAATTGATTCTGACAAGCAATTTCATCTTTTTCCACACTATTTTCTACCCAACTGAATGATTATTTTTTCAAATTAAATCCACTTTAAATTTTCGTCTGCAAAACCTTTGAATTTTGACAGGTCCAAAATTTTGTATAACAGGAAAGACTTAATGGCAATGACTAAATAATGGAATATACTGCAAAACTAAAGTTAAGGGCCAGGGAAATGATCACTTGTTATTCATTGAAATGCAGCAATTTTAGTTTTTGCAAGAATTATCTTCAATATTTTGACTTTTAAGAACTGCGAACAAAATGGCCAACAAAATATTTTTAAATGGAGTCGAATCAACCAAAATACGCAACCCCCTTTGGTAACATTACAAATAAACTCAGTGCCGGTTGCGTAAATCATCTTCTAAAAGGCGATCAATGTTCCAAGGAAACCCTATCAACCGTGTTGCTGATACACAACAGGGGCTGGTGCATCTACAAATGTTTTCATGTCGTTTCAAAGACAATCATAGCATTTCATCCGAGCCACTACCTGTTCTATCGAACTCATCACCACATGATCAACACTTATACACGTCACCGATTGTTTCAATCGGGCTCGGCTACATTTAAGTAAGAGATGATCTTCCAGGGATATTTGTGATATTAAGCATATAAGATCCAACTGTGTAAATGCAAAATGAATCTGAGCTTTGTTGTTGAGAAAATGGGATTGTTCATCTCGTATTCGAGACTAATAAAACACAAGTTCCAGGGTATATCAATGATATTTCAGCAAAAAAGAGTCAACCTTAAAGATACAAAATGAATTCGAGCACTTATATTGAGATAATTGGATATTTTATATCTGTTATCATATGGAATACACTTTTCACTACTTTAATTACAGAGCCAACTATATAGGTGCAATGAGAATCTGAGCTTTTATTTTGAGATAATAGGATTGTTCATTTTGTTAATATCTGGATTAAGCTCATTCTTTGGCACTTATTATTCACCAGGTCCAGGGTATACTTATAGTATTAAAGCAAGTAAGAGACAACTGTTTAGATACAAATGAATCTGAGCTAAGATTCATTTGAAATCGAGAAGACTTAAAGTCTATTGACCTTCGATCAGACTTAGCTTTTTGCACTGCGATTATTCTTAAACTATTGTTCTTCGATCAGCCCTAGCATATAGCAATTTGATTAAGCCTAGTCTATTGACCTTCGAAAAGTAGCCAATGGCCGCTTCATGAAGGATGATTATTCTTTAATTCGATAATGATGATTCGATCTCAAATCTGCAGCCTGCTTGACGAGACGCAGTTTATCGGACTTAATGGTGCAATGGAGTCTGTATTGACCTGATGTCACCTGCCTGATAACAAAATTTTATCAGTCAGTCTATTTTTGATAACAAATTGAATATTTTTGATCTTAACTAGAACCATTTTTATCTGAAATTCTTTCATTTTAAAGCTTTCATGAAATTTTCGCGCTATAAAATGGTTGTATAATACATAGAATAACATGTTAATGTTTTAAAATATTAGCGGTATCTAGTCTCAACAGCGAGTCGAGCCTAGTCATGATAAAATCTCCCAACCTCGACCAGATTGACATTGATATCTTAACTTGACATTTTTTTCTCTATCTCATGACGTTAAGCGTAACTAGGATTTTGAAATTTATACGCACTCAGAAGGCGATCAAAATAGAATATATAGGATAAAGGCAATAAGTGGACTGTGGCAAAAGATGAATGTCCTCCGTCCGCTCCTCTTTTCCACCTCCTCCATGATTTAAGCATTGGTGAGTAATCAAAACATCGTAACAACACATTCAATAAGCTAACGTTCGTTGTTATGAACATTCATCAACGACACTTTTCGAAAGAGGATTTATTTCTATTACGGACTTACGTAGTGTGCGAAATGGAAGTTACGCCCTGTATCTCTCATGCTTTGTAGTGGATTAAGGAGATACCTCATCAGACGTATGACTAATCGCTAGTCCGATGAAAGCCACAAAGAATTTCATGTCGCATTCCTTGGTTTCTTGTACCATTGAGTATCATTTAATGGCTTATTCTGTACTCTTTTATATCCTTTCAAAGATCTTTCCAATGTAGTCATAGCATTTTCTTATTTAACTCTTTTAAAAAAAAAAACGCAAAAGTAAAATAAAAGTATATATATGTGCAATTTTTACGTAAAATAGAAGTTTGTATGGTAATGGTATTAATAAAAAAAGTGCATAACCCTTTCAAAGAATGCTAATTTGGAATATAACAGATGAACAGACATCATGAATTTAAGTGCAATACCAAAAAAAGAAGAAGAAAATGGTATGTTTTTGTGCTAGATTTAACGTAACAAGAGAACCATGGTGGTCTTAAATCGCTCACCTGAGTAGGTTATCTCATTATTTGTGAACTGGATAATAAATCTAGAGATTGTTTTGATGTACATTTAGGATGGTTTTGAAAGGAACAAAATAATTTCCTCCTTTTTTCAATTTCCGTTAATTTCGGCCTTTCTGATTCCATGACAACCAGGACTTTTTTTGTGAAATCAAATTCTTTATACAACTTTAGTAAAGCTTTACCAAGAAATATCCACGCCAAGTTTCAAATTGATTGGCCAAAGGTTCAGGAGAAGACGATTTTATTCTAAGATTTTCGGCAATTTTCTTCCTTTCCATTTCCATGGAAACAAGAGTTTTTGGTTTAAACATATTTTATTTGCACAAATAATTACATTTTCAATACAGTTTACAATTACTAATTAATTTTATGCAAAAAGGATGAGAACGCAAACAGAGCTTATATTGTTCTTCTCCTTTAACATATTCAAAAGATGTACGACATTTAAAGATTTTGATTACTTCAGTGAGAAAATCTTGGAAAAATAACCTTTTGGTGTTAAAAAATGCTTAAAATGAAGAGAGATGCAATAAACAAACAATAAGGGTGTTTACCGAGTGCCTTAAACATGATTTTCTAATAATATATTCAGTGCTAGTGTTTGATTGCTAAAATTTACTCGTTTCTATAGCAATTAAACTTGAAATCGTTTGCTATCTTTTATATATCGTTGGGCTTCCAAAAAGACCTTTTCGTTGTCATGATAGTTTAGATCTTCCTTGCCAAATAGAAGAGTATCTATGTTAATTTCAGTTATATTAGAAAGATTGTGAAAAAGAGTGTTCCTAATCGCGGTATAATTATTACATTTAAAGAAGAAATGTTCACTTGTTTTGGTTTCACCACAATTACACAGAGGGGAATCAACAATGTTTTTATTGAATAAGTGGTGGTTAAGAGAACTACATTTATTTCGAATTCTTGTGTGGATGACCTGAAGCTTCCTTTCTCCAATAAAGTACAGCCCTTTGGGGTTAGGTTTATTCCTATTTAAAAAGTTTTTGAAGAGTGAAAGTGAATCTTGGTTCCTTATTTCTATTGGTAAGTTGTTCCATTCGTCAGTGGTAGATGGTAGAAACGATCTTTTAAAAAGCTCTGTTCTGCACGAAGGGATTCTATAATTGTTCGATCCGCGAAGATTATACGAGGAAGAGGATTCAACAAGTTGAGGGACCAATTGACACAGGTATCTAGGACTTAATCCTTTGACCATTTTAAAATATAAGATAAGCCTATGTTTCCGCCTCCTTTCATGAAGAGATTCCCAACCTATCTCTGTATCCAGATCATCTATTGAAACTAATTTAGTGCAACCTGATACGATCCTGGATGCTTCTCTTTGTATCTTATCAAGTTAGTCTTTAAGGTGGTTTGGACAGTTGTCCCATACTACATCTGCGTATTCCATTAATGGACGTATAAATGAAAAATAAATTGTCTGTAGGGGTTTTTCTATCCAAACACATTTTGAGGGTTCGCATAGTGTTCAATCTTTTCCAGGCCTTTTCAACTGTATTTTTGATATGGCAGTCCCAGGTACCATCATTAGCAATAAAAATTCCAAGATGTTTGTGGTTTTGTACTATTGGTATTTTCGTATTATCCATGTATAAGTCTGGATGAGCTGGGTTGTTATTTTTTCCACTAATTATTAGTGATTCTGATTTAAGAGGGTTGAATTTAACTATCCACGTTTTCGCCCAATCATTTATTTTGTCAATATCAGATTGTGATTTTGCCCCGCAGGTATAAGGGTTTTCAATTTCTAATGATAAGCTAGTATCATCTGCGAATAATTTTACATTTGTATCTAAGTTGTCAACGATGTCGTTTATATATATTAAAAATAACAACGGACCTAGTATTGATCCTTGCGGCACTCCAGCCTTTAATATGCATTTGTCAGATACGCTTCCGTTTAAAACAACCCTTTGATATCGTTCTGATAAGTAGTCATTAAACCAATCAAAAAGTTTGCCATTTACTCCTGCGCGGTTTAATTTAAATAAGAAGCCTCTGTGCCAAACCTTGTCGAAGGCTTTGCTAATGTCAAAAAATATCATGCGGAACTCATGACCTTTGTCTAAAGCTTGACAAATGCTATTATAAATAAAAACGGTTTGGTTCACAGTAGAATCTCCCGGTAAGAAACCTGATTGAAAGGGCGTGAAGAAATCGTTTTGTAAAAGATAAGAGAAAACATGGTTATAGACTATTTTTTTCAAAAACTTTCTCAATAGTGTTCAGAAGGGAGACTGGTCTATAGTTTGAGGGGATAGACGGATCTCCACTTTTAAAAATTGGACAAACATTTGAGAATTTTCCAAGACGAAGGCAATTTTCCTAATCTTAAAGAATTATTGAAAATATCACAGAGAGGTTTAGCAAGAGGAAGCGCCCCTTCTAATAGTATTCTATTATTTATTCCGTCCGGACCAGATGCTTTTCCTACGTCTAACTCTTTCAAAATTTTGAAAACTTCGTCCGGTATTACTTCAGGAATATCTAGTCCGGTCTCGTCTGTCTTGTGTTGTACACATGGTGCTGTATGACAGTTATCGTCAATACATGACTGGCTCGCAAAGAAATTCTTTAATAAATTTGCTTTATCTGTTTCGTCTGATATTAGAGTATCATTAATTTCGTCATACAGAGGTGGTATTTCAGAATTGTTTGCCTTCGACGGCTGCATAAATTGTTTAATAGTCTTCCACCAATCGCGAGAAGTTAACATACGGGAGTTGAGTTTCAATGCAAGTTCTTCAAAATGTTCTTTTTTCCTCAGGCGAATTAGATCGATAATTTCATTTCTAAAAGCTTTGAACTTCTTCCAATGATGTTCACTATTAGTTTGCCTAGCTTTTCTGTACATTCTTTTTCTTTGTCTAATTCTTAGCTTAATTTCAGACGTTATCCAAGGCGGCTCAAATGGTTTAACTGTTACAGTTTTATTCGGTATGAACATGGCAGCCTTTTCCATAAGAATTTTAGTAAAGTTATTTGAATAAACATCAATATCATCGTTTTTTATGCTATTCCAGTCAAAATTGGAAAGCGCTGCCCTAAATGCATTAAAATCACCATCATCGTACTTCCAAAGAGATCTTTTAATTGATTTACATTTAGGTTTAAGGAAATTAAAAACACCAAATATAGGACAGTGATAACGCACGTTATTTTCAAGACAAGGTTCACCGACGCCTGTTGCAAGAATAGATGACTTATTAGATACAAGCAGGAGGTCAATTATCGATGAAGAGTTTTCTGTAAAGTGGGTCGGTTCACTAATGCATTGAAAAAGATTGAACTGTGTACAAAGGGAGTTAATTTTATTAAGATAAGTTGGATTCCTTTGATTCCAATTAAAATCGCCTGTTATTATGATATCCTGAATATTAGTGTCAGCTGCAAGGCTGAAAGAATTTTCAATTAAAGTATAACATGCCGAAGGTGAATTTGGTGGTCGATAGAACACACCATACAGTAAATTCTTATTATTGACCAACTTAATATGTAACCATATACATTCTAAGCCATCTATTTCAAGGTCACGCCTTCTAACGTATGATAGGCTACTTTTTAAGTTGGAATGCGGAGCAATTCCAACTTAGATTTAACAAAACCGCAAAATGAACACAAGATAATTTCATTTCGGGTTTTTTGAGAACACATATCACGTGAACAGGATGTGAATACACTTCGGCCTATTTTGTATATCTAAACTTGACAAAGACATACAGTTTATTTCATCAGAAAGTAATAATGCTGTACAATTACACAGCTATCACTACACGTATATTATTAACACGCTGATTTATGTTTTAAACGATATTTATTGAAAGTTGCGTACGAACGTATTAGTATCACATGTTTGCATTACTATATTTGGAAATCATGTGATAAGTCAAGTCCAATTAGGTCAGCAATTGACAATATCGCTAGCCAATCACGTGATCTGCTTATTTGGTAATGTCGCGATCTGTTTTCTCAGTATTGTGTCAATAGTACAGACCAATCACGTGATCTGCTTATTTGGTAAGGTCGCGACCTGTTTTTCGTAGAATTATGTTATAGCTTCTTTTAAAGGTATAGATTCTCTTTCTGAACGAGTACACATTTAACTTTTGACAAGGTTTTATATTGTAATTTTCTATCTAAGCTTCGAAATAAAAATCTTTTCTTAAAGTGATGATACACTTTTAAAGTTAATAAATATTTTTGCAGCATGTTGTCGTTTGTGTTCCGTCATATTGCAGTTATCTACATGAATATTTCATCGTCAAATTCCAATACTCATCCGCATAAACCCTTGCCACCATATCTTTATTGAATTATGAATATCTTTACACAATTGCATTCATCACCAAGACATTTTGCCATTTGAAACAAACCAACTAGTTCAACTTGTTTTCTTTACACTATTACACATCAACACGATTAAGAGCACCATCATACAGTTAGTTACATCGTGAAATTGACATTCATCTCAATAAAAACATTCTTAATCGCTCACTCAGCACTCATTCCAAACACTCACTCAAACCATTCAAAAACGCTCAATGTTATAAAAAAAAATAAGATCAACATGTCTATTCTAAATGAATTAAGCAAGAACCGATTCGCGATTTCACTGATATAATTGAAATTTAAAGCGTCTGATTCGTTCTTGACGAAATAGAAAGCTATTGATTGAACTTTTACGCATATTTTATATAGGTTTTATATATCGCTTATTTTGTTCACCCTGAACAAAATAAGCGACATTGGATTCCCTCCATTAAATTTCACTTCAAACTCGCTCCGCTCACTCATTCAACATCATGCCTAAATCATTTTGAAATCGTTCATCTTATCAATTACACGATGTTATTGACTGTACCCTCAACTCAGAAGTAGAGGAGCATATATCAATTTCATCATGTCTGTCTCTCCGTCCATTGACCTTTTGATTTCCGCTAGATACACGGAGAACAAATTGACCTGCAATAACGAAACTTTACACAAATATTACCCATTACCAAAATAAATGCCCTAGTGTTTCGGGGTCATACATGTCACGGTCATTAGTAACAGTTCCCACTCTAACTGAACTCTAACTCTAACTGAACAATTGACCAAAATCATAAAATTTGACACAAATGTTGTCAATGACCCGAGAAAGTGCCCAATTTCGGAGTCACAAAGGTCGAAATCACAATTGGACTTCGTCCAAAAAATTGTCTTGAGATTCCAACTCTTGAAGTTAAAGACTTCCCTGCGAAAATAGCTTTTCAACATGGACAATTCACTTGTTGGTGTCCACTTTGCGACACCTCTAATTAAAAATGTAATTGGTAACTCAAATGGAGCAGAAGTCATTTCAAAAATAATATAAAACCTGTTTTGAGTGTGCAAGTGTTCGCCTGGGCATTTTTTAGTCGGCTGTATGGTCCGTATCATTTTCTTCTTTTTTAGCTCACCTGAGCACAACGTGCTCAAGGGGAGCTTTTAGGATCACCCCGACTCCGTCGTCCGTCGTCAACTTTCTTAAAACTTCTTCATCTCCTTAACCGCTGGGCCAATTTCAATGAAATTTTACCAGAATGTTCCCTGGGCGACCCTCTTTAAAATCGTCGCTATATTCTAATTGGCCAATAAATATGAATATGGCAGGGCGGGACTTATTTTGGGCCCAAAATCTTTGAACCACATCTCCTGAACCACTGGGCAGATTTAAATCAAACTTTACAAGACTGTTCCTTTGATGACCCTCTTCAAATATGGTGAGCAAAATTTTCAATAGCCCATAAATATGGGCGTTGCATATTAGGGCTAATCTTAAGTCTCCTCTGTAATGAATGGGTTGGCAGGGTCTATTTTTGCTTATTATTCGTATTATGTCTCTTCTTCAACAATTAAGCAAATTTTAATGAATCTTTGCCAGAAAGTTTCTTGGATAAGATCCACTGGACCAATCGATTTCAGGTGAGCGGTTTAGGGTCATTCTGGCCCTCTTTTTATCATTTTTCTTTCATCAGATTCAGGCCTGTATAGCGTTTCAGAGGTTTAAGCGTCTCTCGTTTTTGAAAAACATTGATTTATATACGCCCGTCAAATGACGAGACGTACTATGATCACCTGTGGTGGGCGGGAGGCGTCAGCTTCGTTAGTATCTTGAGGTCACCGTCTCTTGAACGCATTCCAACTTATCAGTACTTTCAGTACTTTGATTACATAGACGATAACTCCACCATAAGAATCAATGTCGCGATCTTTCCGTTCTGGGCAATGGAAGGAGGAAAAGTGGAGGTTTGTCAGCGGGAAATCTTTATTTAGCCATGTTTCGGAGAATGAAATTACATCGAACTGGGAAAATTCTGTATGCAAAATGTCAACCTTATTTCTAATGCTTTGAACATTATAGTGAACCGTTGAAAGATGATTTGGGTAATTAAGAAAAGTATAAATATCAGATGAACAGGTCGAGGATAGTCCTTCACGAAAGGAGGGGCCAGGATTCGGGTGTACATCCCTTGACAGATTGATCAATAGTACAATCCACACTACGAGTAACTTAATTATAATCATAAATGGTGGTAGTGGAAAGCTTATGTAAACCTTTTGTTTTTTATACTCGTAATTATACCTACAAATACGACGCGTAAAAGTTTTATCGTGATACGAGTTCATAGTAACATGAAAATGCAGCAATGCACCGTGATGTTTTTTTAACATGAGAAAAAATACAAAAAATATAAACATTCTAAATCTGTAGTGTAGTCTGATTGTTGGCAAGAAACAGGATTTACCTTTCAGCCTGGCTGAAGAGAGAACAAGAGTTTTTGATGGAATTAAATTATTTTAGGGGGGAGATATTTTTTTTTCTAAGACTTTAACCAATTTTCTGAATTTCCGTTACCTTTGTAACCAGAGTTTGTGATGGAATTTTTTTACAACTTTTGAGGAGGTTCACCCAAGGAACATCTCTGTTAAGTTTTAGCCTGATTGGGCAATTGTTTTAGGAGGAGAATAAATTTTCTATGGCTTCAAAGATTTTGATGGACTCAAATTCTTTTAACGATTTTGCTCGAGCCTCACCCAAGGAACATCCTTGCAGAGTTTAAGATTGATTGGCCCAGTGGTTAAGGGGGAGAAGATATTTAGAGAAATTTTTGACAGGTGGACTGACGGGCAAACATGTGTTTGCTTTTTACTGCTAAATTCTTGTCTGTTCGAAGTTCGAATGTCAAGGTCACTCTTAAAGGTCAATGGAGAAAACTTATGAATGCTGAGAGGGCTTGTGCGTAAATAAATCGCCAAAGGAAATACGTCTCCTCATTAAATTAGCCTACCTTTTCTTAAATTCAGGCATAATTAATTCTATTAAAAGATAGCTGAGGGACGTAAGGCGAAATTTCTATGTATACTGTGATTTTAAGCTCATATCGTTTGAATGGAATTATTGTAGCAAATCTGACACAAATCAAAGAAAAAATGACGTAGTTAATTGAATTGAGCTTAAACTTCGCTTGATTCTCAGCAGAATTCCACCAACCTTTTGGAATGAAGTTGCAACGAAAGCTAGAACTGTTTCTATCGAAGAGTTTCTAAATAATTATTAATTAAAAAAATAGAAATAAAAAGGAAAAGTGGTTGTAAGAAACTAAAATCGTAGTAAAAGTATAATTGGTTTTTAAAGTTAATTACGCAATAGGGGACTGTTTTTTTTTCTTTTGAGATGAATATATGTCGTGCCCTATCTTATTAACTTACATTCTTGATAATGGGCGAAGAATGAAAAACGACTTTGCCCATTCTTAAGAAAGCACCGGATATTTTTCTACCATGAATACTAATTTATAAATGGGTATTTTAAGATACGTAAACAAATTCATTGAGAATATTTCTATTTAATCGCTAAAACACAAGTATCCGAGCCCATTCTGATTATCAGAAAACTTTATTACAATCATTTATGATTTGATTTTGAAATTAAAAGGTATATTCAAAGATTTGTAAAATCTTTTGTGTATCTCCTGGATGAGATCACTGGTTTTTCACATAATTTTCTTTGTCATCTATAACGAACAGCCATCAGACATGCTAGTCTTACACATGTGTAAGATCACATTCTAAATGACGTCATCACGACGACATTTATCGCACATTGTCGCGGTATTTCTGTCATATGGGCATTCGAATGATGGTTTGATCCTACAAAAACGGTGATTACATGAGAAAAAGAATATGTTACTCAATTTTATTTGAGGCAAGCTAATTTTGACCTCGTCTAGAATAGAAATGTTATAAAGCTCGCCATGGTTCGCTTAAAAACCTTTCAATTCTAGACTGGGTTAAGATCAGCTTGTCTTAGATTGGTGTTACTGTTTCGAAAGCCATCGTTTCTTTCTTTTAACCAGGGACTACTCTCACCCAACAAACGACCTACCTGATTAAGACACTAGATTTCGTAAAGGGTACAACGGTTCATTTGGATGACAGGTTTCCGATGTGCGAGTTTAAATCAGAGGATTATCCCTTACATAGGCAAGTATAAAAAGCGACTTACAAATAAATATAGGAGATATCATATGAGCCTGTGTAGGAAATTTCGAACTAATTCAAATATGCGCTGCGCAAAGCAAAGACTCTGACCAGTCTGTGCATCCGCACAGTCTGTCCAGAGTCTTTACTATGCGTTTAGTAGATAATAAGGTCTCAAAGTATAATTATATAGATCATCAGGTAACTTTACATTTACAGTACATGGATTTCTACGCTACCCAAAGTTTGCATCTCACGAAAATTTCAAATTGTTGAAAATGTCACGCACAGGCTCATATGATTTTGAGACTACCTGATATCAACCGCGTCTAGAAAAGAAATCAAGTTTTTGGGATCATCTTATCTTAAACAAAATATATTCTTTTTCTCAAAAAGACACCAGTTCTGTACGCTTAAAACATTTTTGCAACAAGAGGACCATGATTGTCCTAGATCGCTCACCTGAGTCTCTTTGATCCCTGGGACATCACATCAATTAAATAGGCAGATGTCAAAAGGGAGATAATTTCTACATAGGATCAAGACCATGGAATATTTACAGCCAAGAGCAAGAAGGATATGCCTTTTCACACTTTGATTCTATGTTAAAAAGGATGCACCAATCATGCTCAGATGAGCTAAAAGGTATGCGCCCGCATGGAGCCCAAACAAGACCCCAGGGTCTTGATATGAACAGACTTGGTAGGGACTCACTAGATGATGCTACATACAAAATATGAAAGCTGTCTGCCTTCTGCTTTCAGAGAAGAAGATTTTTAAAGATTTTCCTTTTTTTACCCTTCGTGCTCAGAAGAGCTAAAAGCGATGCTCCTGGGCAAAGCCCAAATATGACCCCGGGGTCTTGATATGAACAAACTTGGTAGAGGCCCTCTAGATGATGCTACTACCAAATATGAAAGCTGTCTGCCTTCTGCTTTCAGAGAAGAAGATCTTTAAAGATTTTCGCTCTTTGATTCTTTGTAAAAAGGGTTGCGCCTGGGCAAAGTCCAAATATGACCCAAGGGTCATGATATGTACAAACTTGGTAGATGTCCACTGGATCATGCTACATACCAAATATGAAAGCTGTCTGCCTTCTGGTTTCAGAGAAGAAGATTTTTGAAAATTTTCATATTTTCATCCTTTTTGTTAAGGGTAAAGGTAAAGTTAAGGGTGGATTTGAATTATTTGAACAACTCTGGTAGAGCTTGACCCAAGGGTCACCCCTGCCAATTTTCATCAAGATTGGTCAACTGGTTTAGGAGGAGAAGATGTTTAAAGAAATGGTGGACTATGGACGACGGACGACGCACGACGGACGACGGACATTGTACGATCACTGCTACCTTGAGCACTTCGTGCCCAGCTGAGCTAAAAAAAAATGAGACCCACTAATGGTTATTGAGTCCGTGGTCTAGTGATTAGGACGGTGGCTTTGGGATCGAAAGGTCCCGGGATCGACTCCCGGCCAAATCACGGGAAAAAATTAACTCCATGTTGCTCCTCTCCACCCCGGTGTATAAATGGGTACCTGTGAGAATGTAAGTGTAAGTGCTGTGCCTGCCGATGAGCGCCGTTTGCTAACAGCCGATTTGCAATTCGATGATCGGGGGTTTAAGTGTGAAGTTGGTTGAATATGCTTGGCATAGAAACAGACTATACACCTAAATTTAACTTTAATACCAAAACTTGGTATATTCAATTTTATTCACAAAATCAAAAGTCTAGTATAAAGGTTTTTTTTTTTTATTTTTTAGACTTAGTTTGATTGGTATCATACATTTTGTGTTTTAAAAAAAAAAACTTATTCTGGAATATAACCTGTCTTTGACGACTCCTGGGCCCGAGGTTATAAAACTTTTCTCAGGCTCAATTCAAAATTTTCTCAAATTTCAATTTGAGATTAAAGCCGTAATTCCATTTTATCAGCTCACCTGAGCACGAAGTGCTCAAGGTGAGCTTTTGTGGTCGCATGATGTCCGGCGTCCATCGTCCGTCGTCAGTCGTCCGTCGTCAGTCGTCCGTCATGCGGCGTCAACATTTACCTTGTAGACACTATAGAAGCCATGTTTTTTGCTCAATCATCCTGAAAATTGATCAGAATTATTATCTTGATAAAATCTCGGTCAAGTTCGAAATTAGGTCAAATGGGGTCAAAAATGAGGTCACAGGGTAAAATCTAAGGAAAACCTTGTAGACACTCTAGAGGCCATGTTTTTTGCTCAATCATTCTGAAAATTAATCAGAATTATTATCTTGATAAAATCTCGGTCAAGTTCGAAATTGGGTCAAGTGGGGTCAAAAATGAGGTCACAGTGTCAAATCTAAGGAAAACCTTGTAGACACTCTAGAGGCCATATTTTTTGCTCAATCATCCTGAAAATTGGTCAGAATGATTATGTTGATATTACCTCGGTCAACTTCAAAATTGGGTCAAGTGGGCTCAAAAATGAGGTCAAGGGAGCAAATCTTAGAAAAACCTTGTTGACACTCTAAAAGTCATATTTTTCTCTCAATCATCCTGAAAATTGGTCAAAATGATTATCTTGATAAACTCTCGGTCAAGTTTGAAATTGGGTCAAGTGGGGTCGAAAATGAGGTCAAGGGATCAAATCTTAGAAATACCACGTAGACACTGTAGAGGCCATATTTTTTACTCAATCATCCTATAAATTGGTCAGAATGATAAATTGGATAAAATCTCGGTCAAGTTCGAAATTGGGTCAAGTGGGGTCACAAATGAGGTCACAGGGTCAAATCTAGGAAAAACCTTGTAGACACTCTAGAAGCCATGTTTTTTGCTCAATCATCCTGAAAGTTGGTCAGAATGAATATCTTGATAAAATCTCGGTCAAGTTTGAAATTGGGTCAATTGGGGTCAAACATGAGTTCAAGGGAGCAAATCTAAGAAAAACCTTGTAGACACTCTAGAAGTCATATTTTCATCAATCATCCTGAAAATTGGTCAAAATGATTATCTTGATAAAAACTCGGTCAAGTTCAAAATTGGGTCAAGTGGGGTCAAAAAATGAGGTCAAGGGATCAAATCTTAGAAAAACCTTGTAGACACTGCAGAGGCAATATTTTTTACTCAATCATCCTGAAAATTGGTCAGAATGATTAATTGGATAAAATCTCGGTCAAGTTTGAAATTGGGTCAAGTGGGGTCAAAAATGAGGTCACGGGGTCAAATCTTAGAAAAACCTTGAAGACACTCTAGAAGCCATATTTTTCGTCAATCATCCCAGAAATTGGTCAGAATTATTATCTTGATAAAATCACGGTCAAGTTTGAAATTGGGTCAAATGGGGTCAAAATTGAGGTCATGGTGTCAAATCTTAGAAAAACCTTGTAGACACTATAGAAGCCTTATTTCTTGCTCAATCATCCTGAAAATTGGTTAGAATCTATGCATTAGTGAAATCTAGTTCAAGTTCAAAATTGGGTCAAGTAGGGTCACAAATGAGGTAACTGGGTCAAATCTAAGAAAAAACCTTGTAGACACTCGAGAAGCCATTTTTTTCTGCTCAATCATCCTGAAAATTGGTCAGAATGATTATCTTGATAAAAACTCGGTCAAGTTCAAAATTTGGTCAAGTGGGGTCGAAAATGAGGTCAACGGATCAAATCTTAGAAAAACCCTGTAGACACTCTAGAGGCCATATTTTTCTCTCAATCATCCTGAAAATTGGTCAAAATGATTATCTTGATAAAATCTCGGTCAAGTTGAAAATTGGGTCAAGTGGGGTCGAAAATGAGGTCAAGGGATCAAATCTTAGAAATACCTTGTAGATACTGTAGAGGCAATTTTTCTTACTCAATCATCCTGAAAATTGGTCAGAATGATTAATTTGATAAAATCTCGGTCAAGTTTGAAATTGGGTCAAGTTGGGTCAAAAATGAAGTCACGGGGTCAAATCTTAGAAAAAACCTTGAAGACACTCTAGAAGCCATATATTTCCTCAATCATCCCGAAAATTGGTCAGAATTATTATCTTGATAAAATCTTGGTCACTTTTGAAATTGGGTCAAGTGGGATCAAAATTGAGGTCACGGAGTCTAATCTTGGAAAAACCTTGTAGACACTATAGAAGCCTTATTTCTTGCCCAATCATCCTGAAAATTGGTCAGAATCTCTGCATAAGTGAAATCTAGTTCAAGTTTGAAATTGGGTCAAGTGAGGTTAAAAATGAGGTCACGGGATCAAATCTTAGGAAAACCTTGAAGACCCTCTAGAGGCCACATATTTTTCTCAATCATCCTGAAAGTTTGTCAGAATAAATGTCTTGATGAAATCTAGGTTGAGTTCGAAACTGGGTCAAGTAGGGTAAAAAATGAGGTCACAGGGTCAAATTCTAGGAAAACCCCGAAGACACTCTAGGGGCCATATTTTTTGCTCAATCAACCTGACAATTTTGGCTCTATAAAAAAAATTGGTCTGAATAAATGTCTTGATGAAATCTAGGTCAAGTTTAAATTCGGGTCAAGTTGGGTCAAAAATGAGGTCACAGGGTCAAATCTTAGAAAAACTGTGTAGACTCTCAAGAGGCCATAGTTGTTGCCCAGTCACCCAAAAAGATGCTTAGGTTGATTTTCTTTATGAAATCTCAGTCTGGTGTAAATTTGGTCAAGTTTGGTTTAACACTAGGTTGAGAGGTAAGATCTTATGACAGTTAATTCAGGTGAGCGATTTAGGGCCACTATGGCCCTCTTGTTACTCATTTTAATGTATCAAAATAAAAGATGGTATTAATAAGTTGTTATAAATAACAAGTTATTAATATTATCTTTTATTTCCATACATTTAATTTAATTTAAAATTTTGTGAAAATTGAGCCTGAGCCTGAGAAAACTTTTATAACCTCGGGCCCTAATGTTATCATTTTGGTGTACAGAGGACCAGATTTTCTCGATACATTACCGGATGATGAACCGAGGTTTATAAAAAGCCATCTTCATTATCGACATTTACCGACGGAGCTGCAGAAAGGAAAGGGGAAGGTTGTGTGCTCTTCAGTTTCTATATAAGACAATTCACTCTGAATTTTTAGCTCACCTGAGCACAATGTGCTCATGTGAGCTATTGTGATCACCTTTTGTCCGGCGTCCGTCCGTCGTCCGTCGTCAGTCGTCCGTCGTCAGTCGTCCGTCGTCCGTCAACAATTTCTTTAAATGACATCTCCCCCTAAACTACTGGGCCAATTTTAACCAAACTTGGCAGAAATGTTAGGTGATCCCCTTTAAGAATTGCTAAAAGAATTGAAATCGGTGAAAAACTCTGGTTGCTATGGCAACATAAGTTAGAAATTTAAGAAAAATCTGCAGCCCTAAAGAACAAGCAGCCCTAAAGCCTTGAAATTTGGCATGGATGATCAGCTCATAGACCTTAATAAAAATTGCTAAAATCATATCTGTTGGGCCACCAGGTGCGGAGCACCAGGTGGGAGGGGGTAGTACTTTGGGTATTTTTTGTAATCTTTAACCTTCTTCTTCTTCTGAATAAGAAGCCCTACAGCCTTCAAATTTGGCATGGAGGATCAGCTCATAGACCTTAATAAAAATAGCTAAAATCATATCTTTTGGGCCACCAGGTGCGGAGCACCAGGGGGGAGGGGGTAGTACTTTGGGTAAATTTTGTAATATTTAACCTTCTTCTTCTTCTGAATAAGAAGCCCTACAGCCTTCAAATTTGGCATGGAGGATCAGCTCATAGACCTTAATAAAAATAGCTAAAATCATATTTGTTGGGCTGCCAGGTGCGGAGCACCAGGGGGAGGGGGTAGTACTTTTGTGAAAATTTTGTAATCTTTAACCTTCTTCTTCTTCTGAAGCAGGAGCCCGAAAGATTTGAATATTGGTATGAGTGATCAGCATATGGACCTTCATAAAAATAGCTAAAATCATGACTGTAGAGACACCAGGTGCGGAGCACCAGGGGGAAGGGGGTAGTACTTTTGTGAAAATTTTGTAATCTTTAACCTTCTTCTTCTTCTGAACCAGGAGCCCGACAGATTTGAATATTGGCATGGATGATCAGCATATGGACCTTAATAAAAATAGGAACCCTACAGACTTGAAAATTGTCATGGGTGATCAATATATTGACCTTAATAAAAATAGCTAAAATGATGACTGTTGGGTCACCAGGTGCTGAGTGTCTTGGAGAGGGGGTAGTACTTTGGATAATTTTTGAAATCTTTAAACTTCTTCTAATTAACCAGGAGTCCTACAGACTTGAAAATTGGTGTGGATGATCAGCATTTGGACATTTATTGAATTAGCTAAAGTCATGACTGTAGATTTACCAGGTGCAGAGCATCTTGGGGGAGGGGGAGTGCTTTGTTTAGAATTTTGAATCCCTACAGCCTTTATATTTGACATGGATTGATCAACTCATTTAAGGAAAACTTTAAAAGTCTCAGACTCAGCCTGTATATCTGGCATAGATTAGCTGATCACAGACCTTTTATGAAAAAAAGCTTAAATAAATAATGACCAGGGGAGGAGCAGAGGGGGGGGAAGGATTATTTCAAATGTTATCTGATTGAAAAAAGTGAAAATCTCTTTTTCTGTGGTTGCATGGACATACCTAGGTAATGAAGCTTTTTTCTCAGGTGAGCGACCCAGGGCCAACGGCCCTCTTGTTCAAATTAAGAATAAAAATTATTTAGCGTTATTAAATTCCATTTCTTTTATATACCTTTCTTTGTAAAACACTAGTTTAATTTTCTGGTGCAAATTTTAACGAGTTCGAGCATAAAATTACATAAATCGATTGGCGTTATTTCACACAAAGCCAGATTTAAAGAGAAATTGCATGTGACATTCTGCCAAATATTGGACGTGTTGCAATTCATATTCAAATATTTTAAAAGCCTTCATCAATTATGGAGTTTTTCTTAACGGTGTTTTCATATTTAATCGAACATTTCCCGTGATTCTCTCTTACCATTAATGATCTCTAACATTTCAGATCATCTATATAACCAGAAATCCCAAATCGTCGGTACCATCTCTGTTTAGAGTTTTGAACTACATTAAGAATCCACCAGCGGCTACACTCAGAGAATATCTGGAAACCTTCCTGACTGGTAAAAATGGTATGTGTAACGGGCGAGTGTTACATAACCCGATTTAAGTTACATAGGTTACAATACTAGCCCGGCGACACTTTATGGGTTTTGTAAAAGAGAATTGATGAGAAAATTAATGGAATTTCCACGAAAAACATACATTTGTTCAAATGTTTTTATGCGAAAATTTCACTTGTAATTGTTGTGTGTCAAAAAGAGCATTATTTCGCACGTGATTGCATGAAAATGTCATGACGTCATGCGAGTATTGTCACGCTTACATGGAGATGACATACTAACTAGCTGCTCTGCCCATTTCTTTATCTCTATCAAACTATATATCGAGATTTTCTGCGCTCAAATCGCGGCTTTGTCCGGATAAAACTATGTGTGTTTTTTTTTTTTCAGAATAGAACACTGACTTCCAAAGGAAACCAACATAGTTCAGTTTAATTTTCTCTTCATTCCAGTATGAATCAATTGCCTAGGGTAAATGAACACATGTCAAATCATAATATTGGCTAGTATTTTCCATTCATTTCTAGAATTAAAGCTGAAGACAACTTGTTTTTGTAGTTTCTGAGTTTACGTTTCCATTATGCTTACTTTTATTTTCAGTATACGTTTGTCCATGGGGACCCCACGTGAGAGAGTACTGGGAACATAGAAACGACCCAAATGTTTTGTTTTTACAGTTTGAACATACTATTCAGGTACATTGAATATACCGTATTCAAAAATCAAGTATTTATTTTGCGCACCCCAAAATCATCGGTAACACGACTAAAACCACATCAATGTCCTGGGATTTTTTCTCCTTTTAGATTACTTAGTAAATGGATTTGGTATTTCGTCACCAATCCTTCAATATCACCATTCTGTCTATCATTTTGATTGTTTTTAAGTAATCTATATAGTATTTTGATTTTATCACAATCCATCTCGATAATCCATAAAGAAACGTGAATCTGAAATATGTTAAGAAAATCTTGAAATGGACCCTCATTCCGATCAAAACCATTCTTAATCGCTCACTCAGCGCTGAATTCATTCCGAACACTCGCTCATACAATTCAAAAACGCTCCAAATCACCAAATATATGAAATCAACAGCTTAAATCAAAATAAAATCACTGAAAAAATCCATTTTCCTTGACTAAATTTGATTTTGTAAGTGTCTGATTGGACGCGAAAACCTAATAAGCTATTTGTAGAGCTTTAATGCATTTTTTTATGAAAGAGAGGTAATAAACATCGCTAATTTTTTTCATCTTGATCAAAATTAGTGATATTGGATTACCTCTCTTTAATTTCAATCAAAAATCACTTCTCTTGCTCATTCAATCTCACTCTAAAATCATTCCAACATCATCCATCTTGTCAATTTCACGACGTTCTTTACTGTACATTAATGAAGAGATTCCTCTGAATTTGTTTCCAGAATCGGCCGGGTACAGTGAGAAAGATTGCCGACTTTCTAGGTGTTGTTCTAACAGATGAAGATGTAAACAAAGTTGTGCAACATACAAGCATTGAAGGAATGAAAGCCAATAAATCTGTCAACTTTGCATCGTATGAAGATATCTTTAATACGGAAAAGTCTTTTGGGGAATTTATAAATACAGGTGATGTTATTACTTCAATTTCATATTTTTTGTGCGGTAAATCATTCTAGAATAGCTTACTTTTAGAAATTGTAAAAAATCTAGTGCGACAATAGTAACTCGGAAAAATGAAAATATTTTGAGATGTCACTTCTTACAGTTTTTCAGCCATATCTCGCGGCTGGAGCCCCTAACAATGGTTTCCCTGTATTTCTCTCACTAGTACTACCATTACATAAATTTCTAGCCACCAGCTGCTATTCCACATAGGTTAACGATTATCTACTCATTGGTGGGAGTTAATCTAAAAAAAATATGTTCCGTCGCCGAGGATCAAGGCGGTGAACCCATGACTGAATCTTGAGAGTCCGGTTCGAATCTGAAAGTGCCATGGCATCGGCCCCACCCCTGAAAAAAGAAGAATCTGTAGGGTTTTCTCTATCCACAGGTCTTTATTTCTTATTAATTTTAACGTCATTTATTCGCAAAATCACATCTAAGTGAATGTACTCGTTTATCAACAAAACGTTAATGACACAGCTATTTTGTATGCCTATAAACTAAGCGGTTAAATTAAATCTAAATATTATTAAAATTATTAAATTAAAATTAATTAATCATTCTCGCATTCTTGTGATTTGGATACAGTCTTTTCATACCTTTATATATATGTGACTCGTCACGCAAAAAGGGACCATAAAGGAACTCCGTTAAATGAATATTTGAAAAAGAGATTGGGTCTAGCATAGGTCAACCAGAAGTCGCATTTCAAAAATTCCTTCACTGGAAGGTAGATTTGTCATTCTTTATTCAGAAAATAAGCACATTGTGAAAAGTGTCCGCAATCCGATAAGTCTGACTAGGGTCGACACTTTACGCACTTCCCAGATGGTCCCTTTCGCGTGACGGGTCACATATGAAAATGAAACCTCAATCTTTAAGGATTTTTTTTTCCGACAGGAGAGACCACGGGCTGGAGGCAATATATTCCCGAAGATCTCGTGCCGAAGTTTGATGAGATGATAGAACGAGAAATCGGACATACGGACATACGATACCCAGATTAACTGAACTCAAGGTGTGATGTTGCAGTAACGAGGCGTTTCCAGATATCCGTGAAAGAGCCTTGCGTTCAGGATGACAAAACGGTGCGAACAGTTAGCCAATTATTCCCCGCTTTGCACGCAAGTGCACGTGTAAAGCGGGATAAACTGTTTGTACCGTTTTGTGATCCTGAACGCAGGGTAGATATATGAACGACCGTTTTTGTTCAGTGACATGTATATAGTTATATATATAGAGCTGCAATTTCAAGTGAGTGATCAAAGATCAATTTTACATTCAAAATGATAGGAGATAACGGTTTCTCGAACCTCACTCTTTCTTGCGGAACTATACTAGTAAAAATTTCTTACCGGCCACTTTAAAAACAAAGGTAATTTTTTCTGGGGTGTTTGGATTTTCATGAAATTTGCTATGTAAATTTTTAAGCAACTTTCTAGATGATTTTGGCGAAAAGTAACCGTTATTTCATTTCATTTAAAACACAGCATGAGAAAAGCTCTAAAAGCCCTAAATTCACACAGAGCTCAAAATATTGTCAATGTAACGATTGGGTCGTTAGCTGCAACATAGACTAGGACAAAAATTGAAAGTGTCCGACAATTTTGCGCGGCATATGGCCCTAGGATAAGGTGATAGAGCTTATGTATGCAGAAAATTGGTTCATAGAAACAACACCTAAAACACGCTTTTCTTCTAAAATGGATAAAATATAGACTGATAATTCCCGTTAATCTACAAAATGTAGGTTATATGAAAAAAATCAGTTTGATACATCGTTTTTTTTTCACACCAGACCATATTTGAGCATACTCGCTAAATAAAATTGTTTGCCGGTTGAATTTAAACACCATTTTACCATGCCTCCTATTCTTTCTGTTTCTCCTGTAGTCAAAGGTCACACAAAATTGACAATGTTTTCCATATTTTTTTTTTCTTGGTTCTGGGTTGCAGCTAACGATTTGCGGACTTTTATTTGTTAAAAGTGTAATATTCCGAGCTCTATTAAGATTTAGAGCTTTTTGAGCTTTTCCTTTATTACATATCCGAATTTGATAACTATTGGTAAATCATAATGGAAATCCACGTACATTATGCTTAAGAATTCACACATCAAATTTCATTAGAATGTTATAACTTTTAAAAAAGTTATCATAATTTTTAAAGTGGCCGGTTGGGACTTTTGGCCAGTACATAATTTAAATACTTACCACATAGATGTGGTTGTTCTGATTATACGTGTGGGTATTTTATTCTTATTGAACTAATAACATTTCAAAATCTAATTGCTAGATTATCATCGATTCAATGCGCTAACGATTAGAGCTGGGACGAGCACCCGTGTATCTTTTCGGTGCACGATATTTCGTCGAATGACACTTCGTCGATACGACATTTCGTCGAATGAAATGTTCAATGTACGACACTTGGTCGAATATTTTTTATGCGATAATAGAGCGTTGAGTAATGACAGAGTAAAAGTTAAATATCTCCGCAGATTATCATGGCTTTCAAATTTGTATTGTTAGTTTGTTAGATTCGACGAAAATTAATAATAATAATAATAATAATAATAATATCTTTATTTCATGAAGGTAGAACATTAAGACATTTTTCAAATGAAAATAACATGAAAATAGTCTTTTTTACAAAGTTGCCTTCGTTATCAATGAAAAAAAAAATATTAATGAAAAGTTTAAAAATGGTAATGGTGAAAAAACAAATGCTTCTATAGTATATGAATAGCAAAACAAAATATGATAACAATACGATGAATCACAGGAAATTAGTTAGGGAATAGGAAATCCTCGGACAGAAACAGCTCTTTTTTTTTACATGCTTATAAGTTTTGTGAATGGACTTTAGAATTTCGTAATAGCAAATGTTGTTTAAGCTGATTTTTGAAACTAGATAAAGAATTTGCGTCTCGAATAGAAATAGGAATTTCGTTCCACACGTTCATACTGAAGTATGAAAATGCATTTTTCTTGTACAATGTATTGAATTTCGAGTTGTTAATATCATGATGAGCAGAAGACCGTAAATTGTAGTTAGGGTTTTTACAGAATGTAATAATGTCCTTCATATATCCAGGTGTAAGATTATTAAGACATTTAAATATCAAAACACAGGTGTGATAATTACACCTATTATCGAAAGTCAACCATTTAAGTGGTCCAAAAAGATCTGTTGATGATGTTCTAGTTGAAGCACCTAGTATAACTCGGGCTGCCCTTTTCTGAAGTACAGACAATTTGGAAGTTCTATATTTAGCACCCTTCCACCAAATTGTACAGCAATAGTCAAAGATAGGTAGAATGTAAGCATTATAAAATAACTGTTTCATTTCAAACGTAAGATAAGTCGAAATTCTTTTAAGTAAGGAAATTTTGCTGGCAATTTTAGAACATGTTTTTTCAATATATACATTCCAGGACAAATGTTTGTCTACGTGAACACCTAAAATTTTATGAGACTCAACAATTTCAATACAAGTATCATTTATTTTTATATCTATGCTCAAATTTTTAACTTTTGTTTTTGGTCCAATAAGCATACATTTTGTTTTATTTGGATTTACAAGCATATTGTTATTCGAACACCAACTATGTATAGAATTTAAACTTTTCTGTAAACTTAACTTTATTTCATTAGGGTCGTACCCGGATTTATATAGCGTCGAGTCATCTGCATAAAGGTCTAAATTTGAAGCATCAACGTGCAAAGTCATATCATTTATGTAGATTAAAAACAAGAGAGGCCCTAAAATAGAGCCCTGTGGGACACCACAAGATACAGTTTTTGGAGATGAGTATGTATTATCATATCTCATGTATTGTGTCCTGTTCGACAAGTATGATTCAAAGAAAGCTAAAGATTTCTCTGAGAAATTATGTAATTTGAGTTTATACAATAAAATCTTATGATCTACTAAATCAAACGCCTTTTTTAAATCAACGAAAATTGAACCAATAATCTTTCCGGAATCAATTTCTTTTGACCATTCATCAATAAGCCGAAGAAGGGCTGTTTGACAAGAGTGTTTTTCTCTAAATCCTGACTGGTGATTCGATAATACACCATTTTTATCCAAAAATGAAACCAATTGTTTATACACATGACGTTCAAAGATTTTTGAAAGAGTCGGCAATATTGATATCGGCCGATAATTATTTGGATCTTCTTTTTCTGCGCCTTTAAATAATGGTAGAACACATGCTTCTTTTAATGCATTTGGAAATATTCCCTTTGCAATGCTGTTATTAATTATAGAAGTTACTGGTAGGACAATGTGATCGCCACAGGATTTTAAAACTTTTGCACTAATTCCGTCAGTCCCTGAAGATTTATTTGTATCAAGATTTCTTATAAGTTGGCAAACCTCTAAAGGTGTGATATAGTCTATGTCAAAAACTTGATCTTCTAAGATGTTTTTTAAATGTGTTTGTAGGAAAGAAAATGTGTTTTCGTTGAATTGAGATTTTGTCACAATGTTTTCTATATTAATGAAATGATCATTGAAATGATTTAAGACATTTTGAGTTCCTTCAACATGTTTACCGTCAAATACCATTTCCGATGGTAACGGGGAAGAGAAATAGTCTAAATCGTCGTTGTTTTGTATCTTTCTAAGATTTTTCCAAATATCTTTACTATTCGTGCCTTTATTAACGGCATTATTGTAGAAATTCTTTTTGTTTTTACGAATAAGATAGACTACTTTATTTCTCATGCGTTTGTAATTTTCCCAATCATGAAATTTATGAAAACGGTCACGGTCAAACATAGCTTGTTTTACCTCAGGATTTATCCATTTAGGTAGAGATTTGCTTTTAATACGTTTACATTTTTGGGGGGCGTGCTCAGATAGAACATTTTGAATTATCTTATAAAACGATGTTAGAGCTTGCTCTGGGTCATGCTCAGTCTCAATAAGATGCATTTGCGAAGAACATAGATCCTTTTGAAATTCTGACTCATTAAAAAATTTAAAACTTCTATATGTCATGTGTAAGTGACTTTTCCTTTTAAAGATTTATTTCTTATTTTTCGTGTCATACAAATTGGGAGATGATCACTAAGTGAAAGATGGGACACAAAAACTTCTGACACCCTGTCAATCCGATTTGTGTAAATATGGTCTAAGATAGTGGAAGCTGTTTTAGATATCCGGGTTGGTGTATTAACCATTTGGCTAAGCCCATGTTTTAACGTAAATTTTGACCACTCTTTGCACTCAAAGCTTTTTTTATTTGAAAGATAATTGAAGTTTAAGTCACCAAATATGTGATATTCAGTACAACTATTGTCTGCTTTCTTTACTTGTAAATCAAATGAGGATATCCATTCTTTATTAGATTGTGGGGGGCGATAAACAAAGCATAATAAAAAGGATTTAGAATTTTTATGACATATTTCAATCCATAAAGACTCTACATCATCGGACTCTAATTCCGACCTACGCTTAAAAGGGATCTGACTTTTTAAATAAACCAAAACACCTCCACCTTTTTTGTGCTGTCTATCTTTCCTTTCATAAGTATAATTGGGGATATTGCGATTATAGTCATTCAACGAATCATTCAGAAATGTTTCGCATGAGCCAAAAATATCAATATTATTCGAAAAAAGTATGTATTTAATCTCATCAAATTTTGGAAGAATGTGCTGGACATTTAAATTTACAATGTGTAAACCCCTTTGTTGAAATTTTATAGATAGGTCTATCGAGGTACGCGACTGACTTCTCAGAAAATCATCATCACATTTTGAAAGTTGTTGGTTTACAGGTATTTTTAAGTGTTCATTGGGTTTTTGATTAGAATATGATTTAGAATCAAATTTAGAAATAGAATTAGAATTAGAATTCAATTTAGAATTTGAATCTGTGTACGAATTAGATGCTTTAGATTTAAGTGTTGTCTTAGAAATAAAATTTACAGTACTACACGTACACGGAAATGTTTGACAATCTGAACATAAGCTTAATAAAGTATCGAATTTGTTATGAGTGGAAACAGCTGTGTATCTGTCCGTGATTTCCTAATGCGAACATAAACGTCTACATTCAGAGGTAAAATGATTGTTCATACCACAGTTCATACACTGGCGGTGTGAAATGCCGTTGTTATTAAATCTGTTTGAGACCATTTTGCTTTGATACTTTTTTCTACAGTCCTCAACTTTATGACCCTCTTGACCACAAAAATAACAGCACACAGGAGAAACTCGTCTTTTTTCCGAAGTATGCTTAAGAATCGGAACGTACTCATTATATGCCCTTAGCAGAACAGACGTCCCCTTATCAGACAAATGAATCTGATCCTTCCAGTACGAAGGCGTATAAAGCCGGAGTCGTTGACTGGTTGGAATACAGGTCACATTATTATCATGACACAAAAAATTTAGATAATTATTCATTTCTGATACATCAACGTCTATTCTTGGGGTAATTTCCGATATGTAGATTTTGGTGCCCGGAGATTCAGATTTGATGTAGTTTAAAGTATTTAGGAAGTCTGATTCAACAGTTTCTTCATCTGTCCCCGACGCTAGATCGTTTCCACCTGCCTGAATTATAATATCACTGTAGGACTCAAGGTTCGTCATCTGTAACTTTCTTTTTATTGTATTTATTCCCGCACCTCGATTGGTAGAGACATCCACTTTACGCGATAGTCCCCTTTTATTTATCCGCTGTAGAATGGAACTCCCTATCAATAGAACCTTGTCTCCGGTAGGTTTTCGTCGATCGTTTTCCTGTGGTGGGCTAGATTTAGATTTGTCAGCAGACGCTCCATTTACTGATACAGGTCTGTTCTCTTTTTCAGTGCTTTGAAAGTTCAATGTTTTTTCACTATCCCTTTTACGCTGTGTTACTGACATACGGTCTGTAATAGACTGGAGTCTCGATTGTACTGTTGATGACACGTTAGTCAGTTCATTCTTTATAGAGACAGTTGATTCAGTAACATTCTCGATTTTGGATTCAATGGATCGTGTACGAACTTTACAAACATTCTTAATTCCAGCTATTTCGTCTCTTATCAATGTAAATGCTTCGTTTGTCGAATGCACGTGATTAAGTAGAATGTCTTTCACCTCATGTATTTCCTTGAATATGGCATCCATACTAACTTTTGATTTTGATACGACATCGTATACTTCCGGTAAAACTGGTTTGTTAGAGTTACCGACATGCTGGATCTTTGATTCCGACATTGATGAATTCGGTATAGAATTTGATTCTGCAATACTCGGATTTATTACGCTTTCACTGACTGTCTGGTCATGTTCGGGTACTTCAGTTACACTCGGAAGACCCAACCTGTCATGATTGACTGAGGTACTTTCTGTCGTACACTTGTCTTTATCGGTGTCGATATTGCGGCATTGAATCAGAAGGGCTTTAATTTTTCTGTTCACTTCTTCAACTGAAGTATTTGCGGCAGCCAGTTTGTCTTTCATTGATTCGAATACCTGCTCAATGTGGTTTTGTACAAATAATGATGACTGTTTGCCATTAACCAGACTTGAGTTACGGGTATGATACAAGTTCAGTGTATATAAATGGCCGTCATTGTTATATAACTTGTAAATATTTTCGGTTATACTCCCCTTTCTGTCAGTGACCGGTATTTTGATACATTTAAATGGTATATCAAGTGATGAGTAAAACCTTTCTAGTTCACTTCTGAAGATCTCATAAAACCCCGTGTTGAATTCTAACTTAACTCCTCCACCAGTTTTTTTCAATTTTAATTTCAATCCTGTCTGTATTTCTAAGTTTCTTCATCAGAGACTTTTGTTTATTCACTTCATACGGTCTTTTTGTAGCTGTATTCTCGGCGTTTTTAAATCGATCTACGATTTGTAACTGGCGTTTTAGCTTCTTATTCATTTTTGCTGAACTTTAGTTTCTCCTATATAAATATTTGAACTTAATCAGAACACTTTCAACCTTGAAGTATTTTTTTCCAGTTCAATCCGTTTTAATGGCGACGTTAACGGTAAAACATACGTTGCCTATCGTGACGTCACTGACGCGCCATTTTATATAACGTCAATCCGTTTGTTTTTTTTCCATTTCAAAATTTGTATTTCAAAGTGGGTAGAAGTTCAACATTTGATTTTTTTTATCATTTCCACCATATTAATCACAATTCTAGTCACTTACTTGGATTTATAATGATTATCCATGGTATATCCCGTTTTCCAAGTTTCCATCGGTGAAGTGAATGTTGAAAAATCTTAAATATTTCCTTAGAACAACTTTCCTCCGAAAAAAAATTAACACCACTAGATGCGCTATGAAAAAGCGAATATAGTTAACGCTCTTTTGACATCTTTAAGTTCGAAATGAAATAATCCACAGCAAAATTGTATAGTTTGAAAATCGCGTTAAAAAAAAAGTTGTTTACGTTCCCGACGTCACTTCCGGTATGATACCATTGCATTCGACAAATATGACAATCGACGAAAATTGAATTCGACGAATTGGCATTCGACGAAATGTTATGGACCCGTATCTGTTAGGGTAACGTTCCTATCCGGTTTTGAGAGCATCGCAACACTTACGTCGCTTTAAACTATGCTAGCATCTGTATGCTCGACCCCGTTATCTTCCGATAGGTGGCATTTTTCAAATACTGACCTATCTGATTTGAGCATTCTTTGTAGTGTTATTCGTGACAACTCGGCCGATTCCGTCGAACTACTTTCAAAATGTCAGCGGCCATGAAATGCACGTGTACAGTATAAATAGATCTCAAGCAAACAGCTTTTTTTTAAATCAAAGTGCTGTCAGCACTGTAAATCGTACATCATTGAAAGGCTGGGATAGTGCAATAGTTCGCCAATCAAAAGGGCTCAAATTTGGACAATAAGAGTTGGTAAAATCTTTAAATTTGTGAGTTTTTTGTCTTAACAATCCATCTTTTCGAGGACATCGCCAGATCATCCAACCTCGTGGGTTCGATTTTGAAAGTTTGCTGATTCGATAGCCCTCTGCTAGTCTAAATTATTTCTTAGCAGATTTTTACGTTGTTATAATGAGCACGCGCCAAGCTAAAAGCTTGTCTGTTAATATTATTCCTCTCTCTATAGAGTTTAAAAGCCTGTTTAGCAACAAACATTTTTCATTAAACTATTTACAATTTTGATTACCAACATGTTTGTATTTCAAGCATTGGGTTTTCCCAAATACTGTAAATGCATTTTCCCCCAAGAAACACGTGAAATCGCCAACTATGCTATTTATATCTTTGGTTTCTGACCAATCGTTTAAATCTAGCAGCACTCTATGATTATTCATGAGTTGTTCTAAAAATAGATCGCTCTTGCTGCTATCTTAGGGGAAATTCAAATGGCAGCCCGAGAGACGCGTGAGATTATGTAATAATCTAAAATTAACTGTAATATGCATGCGCAGAAAAGACATTCATGTGAACGGATTTACCCACTGGTGGTAGTAAACAAACTTCTCATTTACCGCTACAATAATTAATTTACCATGAAATATCGTTATCCCATTAAGAAATGTGATAAACTCGTGCAAAATACTATATGAAATAAGAAAAAAGTATTTGTTATATAAAGTAATAGAGAATATTTTTTTTTTTTTTGTAATCGAATTGTTGTTCACTATTCTCGACGCCATTTTGGAACCCAAGTAACACCGGCCTGACCCAGGATCAGAAGCGTCGAGGTTGAAAGGTTACAATGACATCACTAGTGTCGAAACCGAGGCCGTTCTGATGGAAACCCGGTTAACTCGGGTCGAAACCGAGTCCGATATGAACTTACCCCTACATCAGTTTATCGTATGTTTTTGTCGGTTTATTTGTTTTTGAATAATTTTTCTTCATACTCAAATTTGAATTTAATGTAAATAGGATTGGAGCGTGATCAGAGTGCTCATTGAAATCAAATATTTCAAAATTACAAAATTATTTCTATTTGTTAACACATGCGAAAAAAAAAGTAAACTTCCCACGCTCCCTGTTTGAGTGCAGACGACTATTGACTAATGACAAACAAGTTAATTGACACATTTCGAGCAGACGATGTCCATCTGAATTTACACGTGGTCTGAATTTACGCGTGGGTTTTGACCGAGTGATAAGCATAACAGAATTTGATTGGTTGTCAGCCCTACAACTGGTAAATGACCGTTCGAGAAAGTTCAGAGCAGTAATATTGTAAGTGCTACAAATTAATTATACAGTTAACCTATTGTACGTTTCAACTCCTTTACTCAACGGAAAATCTTGTTATAAACACTGAAAATACTAACTGGTAATTACTAAAAGCGAAAAATACATCAAATTTTGTATTAGCCTCTTCTCTATTTGTCGAAAAGTAAATAAGGTATAAACAAAGTTTGTAGATTGTGACTGAAAAGGCCGTTTCTTCGGTGTTTGAAAACACATAATTTGGTTTGAACACATTGCTCAGAAGATAACGGTAAAAATGTACTGGGTCAAACAGACTGGATTTCTGGAAAACGGTAGATATAAATCTACTGCTTCGCAGTACGATTTAAAAGATATACTTTCGCAATTTAAACCGATATTTTTGTCAATTGATTTAAGGCAAAATTAAGTTTGGTTTACACAAAAATGAAGTTCTAATTGAAATTCTTCATTTACTACTTTTTGGCGATAGAATACGGATTTATGCGTACGAGGTAGTAATATATATCCCAATCTGGATAAGTGATAATATACAAATATGGACAGTAATCGTCGGGTCCTCGAGTTCCCGCGGGAAACGAAAAGTCGGGTACTCGGATATGGAATCCTACCGGTCCCTGCTCTTCTAATGATCAGTGGATTTATCAAAATGGTAAATACAGTCGATATTGCTGGAGCGCCCACCTCTATTAAGGTTCATGTAAAGTGTTTTAGGGCCAATTTTAAAACACTTCATTTGCAAAGAAAAGCAGTATGTCCAGGTATATTGTATATCAAAATGAAGCTATTGGTGAGCAGAAGCAGTTGAGCAACAAAAGACTGCCATAGCTATAGCGGTATAGCCAAAACATTGTGGAAAAGGGTCATTTTGTACAGAACAAGCAACTGCAATACTGTTGGATAAAATTGGCCCATATTTGAGCAAAGTACAGACTAAAGTACTATCCAGGTACTACTACAAACGTTGGTATAACACTCGAGCCCAAAACGTAGTTATGCAAGCCATTTATTTTGACTTATTTTATACACACATATGTCATATATGTCATTCTAATTTTGAAAACGTGTACATCTTTTTAAGGTATGGTGTGTTATCACAACATAAATGGACAATAATAGTTTATATACCTGCAAGGTTGTTTAGCAATATATCAATTTCTATTTCACTGAATGATAAATATATAGTAATTTATTATAGAGCATTGAATTCAAAAACTACAATTTGAAATAAATCGCAAAAAATATTTCATAATATTATGGTGTGCTGTTGCACCATACCTCACTATTATTTTGAAAACAGACCAAACCGGTTTGACAAGCATGTTGACAAAATAAATGGAAATTGATTGTTTCAAAAGAGCTTTTTAAGACCGAGTTTTATATCTAAGGTTGTAGTAGTACCTGGGTAGTACTTTAGACTCTACTTTGTTAAAATATGGGCCAATTTTATCCAACAGTTTTGCAGTTGCTTGTTCTGTACAAAATGACCCTTTTCCACAATGTTTTGGCTATACTGCTATAGCTATGGCAGTCTTATGTTACTCAACTGCTTCTGCTCAAAAATAGCTTCATTTTGATATACAATATACCTGGACATACTGCTTTTTCTTGGCTGATGAAGCGCCCTTAAAATTGGGTCTCAAACACTTTACATGAACCTTAAGCGGCTAGTTTTATTAAGCGACCATCATATATAGTTCCTTCACCGTAAACTAAATCTCCAAAAAGGAGATATCCTTAAATGAAAAAAAATGTTTATCATTGAATCTTGTGACGTTAGAACCCATTAGAGACGATTCTTATGGGTTCGAACATCATAGGATTCAGTACAGTTAATTACATCGTGAAATAGACATTTAACTCAATCAGAACCATTCTAAATCGCTCACTCAGCGCTCCATTCATTCATTCCAAACACTCACTCAAACCATTCAAAAACGCTCCAAACTCACTGAAAAACATATAACAACAACTTCATTCAAAATAATAATAACTAGGAAAAAACGGGATTTCACTTGTTTAATTGCAATTTGTAAGCGTCAGGTAGGTTCTTGAAGAAATAGGGAGCTATCTAATGAACTTTAATGCATATTCTATTAAAGGGAGGTAATCAATATTGCTAATTTTGTTCATCCTGAACAAAATTTGCAATACTGGATTACCTCCCATTAAATTCACTCAAAAGTCGCTCCACACACTCATTCATTTTCATTCCTTAATCATTCCAAAATCATTCACCTTGTCAATTTCACGATGTTTTTAACTGTAAGAACTATGTGACAACCTTTATATGCTGTCAAATAACGTGTCTTTTTTAACAATAGTTTTTGTATTAAGCGACCATCTCCATATGCGACCAATTTGCATTGGTCCCCTTAGTGGTCGCTTAACGCAAGTTTAATTGTACGTGTAATGGAAAGAGTAAATGAAAGACCACTTTAATTAAAAGAGTCGGTTATTTATGGATATGTTGTTTTTTAAACAAAACTGCACACAAAGTGCTGATGACAAGCACATGTTATGTAGCTGTGTTCGGCCTCCGTCTTACAGTTTGAAACATCGTGAATTTCTAATTCCGATCAAAACCAATTTAATTCGCTTTCTCAGCGCTCCATTTATTCATTCCAAACACTCACTCCAATCGATCAAAAACGCTCCAAAATCTTCAGAAAACATTTTGAAAACGCCCAAGCCGATCAATATTTAATTCAAATTAATAAAATTATTCGGCGATTCCATTGGCTTGTGTACATGTTAAAGTATCTGATTGGTCCATGAAGTCACGCAAACAAAGAAGTGTGTTTATTTTTATTAAGGGGAGGTTGTAAATTTAGCTAATTTTGTTTATCTTGAACTAAACTAACGATATTGGATTATCTCCCTTGAATTTCACTCAAAACTCGCCCCGAGCTCGCATTAAATAGCTTTCAAAATCACTCCAAAATCGTTCATCTTGTCAATTTCACGATGTTCTTAACTGAATTACAACATCTCTAGAGACCACTTATTTGGCTCAATTATTCTTGGTCATGGTGTTTGTTTTGTGCGTTGGTAAACCAAATAATCGCTTGTTTGAATTTTTTCATAGTGGTATGAACAAAGATTTGCAGCTGTTCAGAAAGTATTATATTTCGAATTTATGCAATAAGATTCGTGGCTGTAAAATGGTCTTACCGGCTCAATAATACACTTTTAGTGAAAGCCCTAAAGTATATTTATGTATTCATAAAGTGCGACGAGGTTTTAAGTTTTAGACATTGATGATTTCAAATAAATCTATCTTCATATATGCATACAAAAGATTATATAGAAACTTTTTTTCATTCACTGAAAGCGTTTAAAGGCAAATTAAGAAAACGTGCGCGAATTAAGATTTTAGAAAAATAGAAATGCTTTGCCATGAACAATTTGTCCTTTTCCCACGAGGTCACAGTTATTTTCTAAATCGAAAAATAATGAAAGTTGATGGCAACGATTACAGGAGATCCACGAAATATCATATCTTTTGCATTCAACCTTATTTGACTAGAGGGTTCACAATGTGTAACGTTAGAACCTTGCAAGGAGTCAGATTTCGCTTCAAAACCGTGATGTTAGTTTCAACCTTCATTCGACAGAGCGGTTTGAAAAACTTAACACGTCGTAAGAAAAGGAACCTCTACCTAAAAAGTTTCAAACCCTAAATTCCAGTCCGCATTACAATCAAGACGACTGTACAAGTATGTCGATGACTCAGCGCGAAACAGTTGTAACTTCCTATAAACATATAGATCTAGGCAGTTGCAAATGTTTCGCACTAGTCCATCGTTATGTTAGAAAAAACACATGCTTTTAAAGCTCAAAACTTGCCCCTCGAAAAATCCTTTTAGTGTTATCAATCAAAATGAAAATATTCCTATCTCCATGTAAAAGAAGGAGCACAGCCCTTTTGTGTGGTTGCGCACCAAAAAGTTCCATTACACAATTGCCGTTTTCTTGCAAAGCTCATGGAGATATGAACATGGACTATTCATACAACAATAGAATTACATCCATTATTTCACACCTTCAAAACCGTTCTCTTTATTAGTCCCCCACCGGTTACCGGTTGGGGGACTATAGGTTTGCTCGATTCCGTCTGTCCGTCCGTCTGTCCGTCCGTCCGTCCGTCTGTCTGTCCGTCCGTCCGTCCGTCTGTCCGTCTGTCCGTCACGCTTTTGTCCAGGCTATATCTTCTAAACCATATGTGCTAGCAACTTCAAACTTGGTACACTTATAGATCTCATTGAGGAGAAGTGTCATGTTCAAGAACCGTTACTCTGCCACGCCCACTTTTTGAGTTATTGCCCTTTGTTGTTTTTACCCTTACATTCTTGTCCGGGCTATATCTTCTAAACCATATGTGCTAGCAACTTCAAACTTGGTACACTTATAGATCTCATTGAGGAGAAGTGTCATGTTCAAGAACCGTTACTCTGCCACGCCCACTATTTGAGTTATTGCCCTTTGTTGTTTTTACCCTTACATTCTTGTCCGGAACATATCTCCGAAATTATGTGTGCTAGCAACTTCAAACTTGGTACACTTATAGATCCCATTGAGGAGAAGTGTCATGTTCAAAAACCGTTACTCGGCCACGCCCACTTTTTGAGTTATTGCCCTTTGTTGTTTTTACCCTTACATTCTTGTCCGGAACATATCTCCGAAACTATGTGTGCTAGCAACTTCAAACTTGGTACACTTATAGATCTCATTGAGGAGAAGTGTCATGTTCAAGAACCGTTACTCTGCCATGCCCACTTTTTGAGTTATTGCCCTTTGTTGTTTTTACCTTACATTCTTGTCCGGAGCATATCTCCTAAACTATGTGTGCTAGCAACTTCAAACTTTGTACACTTATAGATCTCTCTAAGGACAATTGTCATGTACAAGAACAGTTACTCTGCCATGCCCACTTTTTGAGTTATTGCCCTTTGTTGTTTTTACCTTTACATTTTCGTCCGGAACATATCTTCTAAACCATAAGTACTAGAAACTTCAAACTTGCTACACTTATAGATATCATTGAGGACAAGTGTCATGTACAAGAACTGTCACTCTGCCATGTCTACTTTTTGAGTTATTGTCCTTTGTTGTTTCTATCCTTACATTTTTGTCCCGTACTTATCTCCTAAACCATAAGCCCTAGCAACTTCAAACTTTGTACACTGGTAGATCTCATTGAGAAGAAGTGTAATGCACAAGAACTGTTACTCTGCCACATCCACTTTTTTAGTAATTGTCCGTTGTTGTTTTTTATCCTGACATTTTTGTCCGGACCATATCTCTGAGCCATCAGTGCTAGCAACTTTAAACTTGGTACACTTATAGATCTCATTGAGGACAAGTGGCATGTACAAGAATCATACTTCTCCGCCCACTTTTGGAGTTTTTGCCATTGGTTGTTTTTACTCTTATATTTTTGTTTGGGACATTTTGTTCAAAACCTAATGTGCTAGCAACTTCAAATTTTGTATACAGTTATAGATCTAGTTAGTAGGAGATATATTATAAGAAAGGATTTTTTGTTATCCGGTGGGGGACTCCTGTATTGCATCGCAATACGACATGCACTTGTTTCTCAAATACTTTAACTTACTTCGTGGGATTCCCCCCCCCCCTTTCGAAAAAAATAATAAATAAATAAATAAAACCCGGTTTTGTGTGGCGCCATGAGTCTTATATTTCAGCGCTTCATGATTACATTACAGCTGCAGTTTAATTTGGAATAGGTATCGTCTAATCTAAGGTGGTTTGTGTTTAATTTACGCGAGTGATGCTTGAATGCTATCCAGGAATTTAAATCCAGGTGCTTCATTTTCTTTATTGCTTGTCTTATGTTATAGAAAATTTGTTTGTTATAATCAGAAATCACCTTTTTTGACTCGCCGTTTGTATACAAATGTTCTTCAATCACAAGAGTTAAACATGTGTTTCTTTTAAGGCATCTTTACGCAAGATCTAACCTGCGTTAAGAACAGCGAAACACTCAAGAGCGCGTTTTAAAGATGTAATTAATACAGAGAAATACATGAATACACACTCCATGCATTCAGGATGACAAAACGGTACAAACTGTTTGCAATTATACCCCACACCATGTACATGCAAAGCAGGGTATAATTTGCAAACGGTTTGCACCGCCTTGTCATCCTGAATGCAGGGCTAATTAGCACAATTGAGTTTTAATCAAATGAAGATCTCAATAACTTTATCAAGGTACTGAATGAAAACAAATCAATGAAATTTTTAAATTGAGTCTGTGCGTGACATTTTCAACAATTTCACATGTGCATCACGTGGAACTCTGATCAGCATGTGCAGCCGCACAGTCTGACCCGAGTCTTCACTACGCGCTATGTCGGAAGCAACGCAGCATTTCTCACTGTTCACTGTTGCAGAATATTTTATTGCATTGTGTGCTTGTCCAGGAAGCGCTATGTTTCTATGTCAAGCTCGCATTAAATAGTTGGAAATGTAAATCACGGGCTCAACTTGTAGAATGAGAACTAAGATAAGTAATTAATTAAAGCCTGTTTTAGGTTACTCGATTTTCGTTATTTCCATTTCTTAATATTATTATTTCTTTGATAAACCTGACGGAAAGGATTGATTGATTTGCTTTTTCAAGCCATTTCTTCGGTCTATTTAATACTGATTTGAATGACAACAAACAAACACTACGTCCATAAAAAAGTAAGGGGGTAAATTTTAATACGTAAGCCCCGTCACAACGCTGGATGTCGATTGGGAGGATTTAAATTGAAGTCTTGAAAACAACAAAGTACTGCAAGTTTCAAGTTGTTCGGACTTTAGGTGACGGATTAAAATAGTGGACCCGTAAAAGTTCTGTAATGTTACCGGAGTAATGAATTTTAACATTGCGAGGTTTCCTTATGATTTTCATAAGGAAACCTCGATCAACATTGTGAAAGAGAATCAATATCTAAATTTGTGAATCTATTACGGGTCCACTACCTTAAGACAAAGAATTGGACGCCGTCCGCACGCCATAGATGATCACATATTACGACCCGTCACTCGTTGTCAATATTAAAAGGATCTAAGAATATGTGTGCATAAAAATAGGGGTGTTCGAATTAAAACAATTAATAAATGCTTTGTTTACATATGAAATCAAAGTGCTGTCAGCACTGTAATTAGGCATCATTGAGAGGCTAGGATAGAGCAATAGTTCGTAAATCAAAAGGGCTCAAATTTGGACAATAAAAGTTGGTAAAATATTTGCCCAATTTGTAAGTTTTTTGTCTTAAAACTCAATCTTTTCGAGGACATCGCAAGCTCATCCAACTGGAGTTTACAGAATTATATCCACTCAACTTGAGAGATATGTCACAAAACATTTTCATTCAACTTGGGACTGAACCCAGTTCAACTAAGATTGATTATCCAACGTGCTACCAACTGCGCTATATGGTCAGACTCATTATTTCTGTTACTAATTTATAACACGATTAACCTATTTTACATTTCAATTCCTTTACTCAACCGAAAAGCTTGTAAAAAACGCTGAAAATACTAATTGGTAATTACTAAAAACGAAAATTACATCAAATTATGTATAAGCCTCTTCCTTTTTTGTCGCAAAAGTGAAATAGATAAAAAAAAATGTAGGTTGCAACTGAATAGGCCGTTTCTGCGTTGTTTGTCTTGAACACATAGCTCAGTGGATAACACGCGAAATGTAAGTGTCCAGCCTCGGTATGCGTGGGTTTTGACCATGTGATAATCATACCAGACTTTGATTGGTTGTCAGCCCTACATCTGGTAAATGACCCTTCAAGAAAAAAATCAGAGCAGAAATATTGTAACTGCTACTAATTCATAATACAGTTAACCTATTGTACGTTTCCACTCCTTTACTCAACCGAAAATCTTGTTATAAACACTAAAAATACTAACTGGTAATTAACTAAAAGCGAAAATTACATCAAAATTTGTATAAGCCTCTTCTTTATTTGTCGCAAAAGTAAATAAGATAAAAAAGTTTGTAGATTGTGACTGAAAAGGCCGTTTCTTCGGTGTTTGAAAACACATAGTTTGGCTCGAACGCATTGCTCAACGGATAATGGAAAAAAAATGTTATGTGCCCAAATGATGGGATGTCTGGAAAACAGTATATATAACTCGGACTTCATAGCCCGATTTAAAAAGCCTTCCTTAAGTTCGCTGTTGGCCTCAAATAAACAAAAAGTTGAACTTAACCTTGCTCCAAGAAGCCCAAGATATTAATGATAAGTTCGAGCACGTTACTGAAACATTGTTAAAATCACCTAAAGGGTGTATCCCTTCAAAAACTGTTAAACTAGAAGGTCCTAGGTATAGGATATCACCGACAACAAAAAACTTAATCCAAGAAAATAAGCTTTCACTTAGGGCGTGGCGTCTGGGAGGGTCCCCAAGAGGCGATGATCCACTATTTCTACAGATGAAAAGGAACAAAAAGGCTGTAAGAGGACAAATGAGACGAGAACATGCCACTGATAAATCCAGATTCTTTGGAAAATTAATGAAGGACCCGAATAGGTCATTTTTTCTTTAAATTGATAAAAAGGAATAAAAACAATGAGGGGAGATCAACGACTAACACGATTACAGTAGAGGGGATAGATACCGAAAACAAAGACCAACAAACTAATGCGTTCGCAAGATTTTATGAAGATCTGGCTATGAAAAAAGAACATGAAGACTTTAATGAGACATTTCTTACTACTCATGCACTGAAATGTCAGATAATCGAGAACCTTGCGGACCTCTAAAAAGAACAGATAGAAGAATTCACAGAAAAGGAAGTGATGTCAGCAGTAGACAGTTTGAATACAAACAAAGCGGCAGACGAGTATGGAATTACTGCAGAACACATCAAACACGGAAAAAACGATATAATAAATCCTCTGACAAAACTCTTTAATGAAATTCTAAGAAAAGGTGTCATCCCAAATTCCTTCAAGACAGGGTACATAACGCCAGTGCATAAGAAAGGGAAGTCTCAAAAAGATGTAGAAAATTATAGGGGTATAACAGTGGCCTCGGTATTTGGAAAAATCTTTGAAAAACTACTCCTACTACGATTATCGAACATGAACCAAGATCAATCAATGCTCCAATTTGGTTTTACTAAAAACACCTCTCCAGTTACGGCAGCTTTATTAGTGACAGAAGCAGAGATTGATGCAAAATCCACTCAATCACCCCTCTTTTTGGCAACTTTAGATACTCAGAAAACGTTTGGCGTGGTTAACCATGAAATTCTACTGGACAAGCTATACCACACCGGAGTAAACCTTACTGCTTGGAAATTAGTCAAAGGAATGTACCAAGGACTGTCTGCCAGAGTGAAGTGGAAAGGAACATATAGTAACCCATTCAGAATATACCAAGGAGTAAGGCAAGGGGCATTTTATCTACTCACCTTTATAAATTATATATAAACGACCTATTACAGGAGCTAGAAGGTCAGACCCCGGTGAAATTTTGTCCTCTTTATTCTATATGAAATGGGTCTTTTTCTCCATGCTATATCACGTTCCACAATTTTCGTTAGAATATGAAGTTTATAGGTTGTTATTCCACTTCCCAAGAACTTTCGTTTAAATGCAAATGTCACATAGGTCGATAAGCAAGTTTTGAAATATTTTTGTTGGAACACGGGAACACTTGTTTCGGACTGTATCAAGTTGCCTGTCCACGAGTCACACCTCTGATTTTTCATCCGCCATCTATATTATGAATTCCTGCAAAGAGATAGTAAAATGCACTTGCATACTCTAGAACAGATGTGAAATGTCTTAAAAAACATGTAAAACAACATATAAATCACTGTTTTACAATCAAACCAGCTCTACCTTTGAAGAATTACATTTTCTTTAGGAACTACTTTTACCATACAATGACCTCCGGAAGTATTTTTCACTGGGGTCCCTCCTAAATAAATTTTCAAGTTCAATAGAAACATCAAATTTCAGTGTCTGCTAGTTTTTAGGCTATTTCTGAGTATAAATAACATAACTTGAGACAACTTTATCGGTTTTTCCCTTTCCTAAAGGGTTTTGAAATATACTGGTATTTATGATAAAACATTGGCTAAAAATGATTCTGGTTTTGCATCTCAATGATTATCATAAAATTGCTATAATTTCAATAATACTCAATGGATTTCCATAAAATAAGATGTTTTGCATGCTGTTTATACAGGAGTATCTTTATGATGCTTTCTGGTTCATTTATCAACAATGTGGCCACCAAAGTATGAAAGATTTTCACAAAATCATGCGAATTTGGCGCACAAAACCAAACTTTTTTGTGATATTCAAGCAATTAAATTTCTTTTCTCCCCAAATTTTAGGAGTGGTTTAATAAAAAAAATTCATTACTATTCAGATATAAGTAAAATTTAGCTAGTATTCATCTAATTTATCTGTAAGAGTATAGAAAATTATAGGCTAAATTTGGGGTGCGTCAAGGGATAATCCCTTCCCCTGGATTAATCCATGAAGCCAGTTATCAGGTATGCTGTCCCCAAATCTGTCAAGAATCACTTTAAGGCACAAGAAAATACTTGAGCATGTAGATGACATTAGGCTGCTTTTAAAATGAAGGGCTATATTAGTATTAGTCACAGAGGTTATTTTCATTCATTAAATTTGAATTCAACATTATCATCACTTACAATGGCTAGAGGAATCCGAAAAAGACGTGCTTCCGGGGCCTTCTTTTCAAAGGAAAACCGAGCAATGCGAAGAGCTGGCATCGAGAACCATCCACAGCCTGGGTTTAGCGATGAAGAAGAGCAGCAACTGCAGCAGTCCGCAAATGACTTGCCAGGGCCAGTTCGAAGGTCTGCCAGGCTGGAAAAAAAGAGTGAGAGTCATGAAAATCTTGGAAACAGAATCGTCAGCCTAAATCAAGTAGTAATTATTTTGATTACTATCTTCAAAGATCACCAGCAATTTCCTGACCACTGTGAAAGCCTTGATGTAAAGCTCAACAGTGAGAAGAAGATTGGACTAGGATCTGATTTAGTCTTTGTCTGCAAAAATTGTCAATGCATGTCGAAGACATGCCGAACATATAGCCAATGTGCCGGAAAGTCCAGGGGAGCCGCTATAAATATGCTCCTTGCCTCAGCACTACAGGACACATCTATAGGGGTGGAAAAAGCCAATGTTCTCTTGAGTTCAATGGATATTCCACCCCCATCCAGAAGTCACCTGCAGACATTGGCTGATAAAGCCTCAGGGAATACTAGCCGACTGAACGAGATAGATATGGCAGAAAAGAGGAGGATGGTTATCCGACACAATGAAGCCAGCGGTTCGACAGCCCCGAAACAATTTGATGTGTCCATGGATTGCAGATACAATGCCAACAGGATGGTTTCTTCCTACAAGCCGGGTCAAGCTGCGTCACAGGCATATGCGGTTGCCATTGAAAACCATACCAGTTACAAGTATGTCGTCGGACTCGCAATCCAAAACAAGCTTTGCTGGACAGGGGCATATTTACGAAGCCAAGGATTTGGGGTTCAATGTCCAGCAGGGCACTCTGGTTGTACAGCTAACATTGGCTATATGGATACTCATTCTGAACGGCTGATGGCATTTGATGTTGCCAGTCAACTGCATGAGGACAATATTATTGTACGAACCCTCACTACAGATGGGGACACCAAATCTTTTCTCGGGATGCAGGACTTTTATGACCAGCTTGGTGCAGCATGGAGTGTAACCAGACAAGCCGATCCAAACCATCTAGGAAGCACACAAATGAGAAGAATGCGAAAAGCAAGCTGCAGAAAATGATAAAATCCTACTTAAGAACATTATAGAAGTGCGCCTCAGTGAACAGGCAGTGTTCAGTGTTGCCTCCAACACTGATACACAGAAATGTGAAGCTTTTAACCGAGGTGCATTGGCATCCCTGCCCAAAGAAGTTAATTTTTCTAAAACGTTTGCCGGGCGATTGGCGTCAAAGACCCTGCAAATAAACAACACCATACAGGATGCTGTTCACAGAAAGGTGACGACAATCACAGGGCAGAAACTTTCAAAAAAGGCCAGCCGCTATTTGAGCAACTGCAGTAATCGTGCACTGAGGAAGAAAATACTTCAAAAATCACCTATCTTCAAAGCAAAGCGGCGACGACGCAGGGCTCGCCTTGAACATATGTATTCTGAAGCAAGGTCAAAAAACACCCACCAGGTTTCTGAGTATTCCAAGGGCCAGCTTGACTAATAAAGCGGAAAATGACAGGAATAAGATTTAAAAAAAAAGAAAAGGACAGGACACCAACTACAACAAATCCTGTCAACATCAAGGCAGATGTTCTGATGATGGTCTGATGCCGACCGAAACAGGACTGGAACCTACCCATTACACCCCCCCTCTCCCCCCCCCCCAAAAAAAAACACACCCACCCCAACACCCACCCACCCCACTCCCCGGACTTCCTCATCCTATTCACACACATTTTTTTAAACAGGATAAGATTCTTATTTTTCATACACTGTTTGTTCTATTCTTTCCATTTCAAAGGAAAATGGTTTCTTTTTTTATAAGAATAATTCAGAATGAATAAATAGGGGTGTAAAACTCCCGTGCCAAACTGTAGAAATGGGCTTCTAGCAAGCAAGCAAGCACATTTCTCAAATGAACCTTGAAACAAGTAATGATAAAAGAGACAAATTCAAAGATTGCAGTATCTCAATTTTCAGTCCAAATAATGTTTATTTAGAAAAAAGAGCAAGAAATACATAGGAAACATCAAGAGAAAGGTAGAACTTGCTTGCATCAAGCGATTTCTCATTTTTCCTCAATGTTTACTAATTGCTATTTTATTCCTGCAGAAATAATATGTAAAAGCTACTTCACCTATCTTCAAAATAGTGAAATGAAGCCAATTTCAAAGGATCAATTTTTCTCAAACATTGAACAACTAGATCACAAAATTTGACAAGTGATATTTTTTCTTGACCTGGTTGCGGTTAGCCGAGAACATTTCGAATGTCCGCAGCTCTGAATGGGGCCTTTAAAAGTTGAATTAGTCTAAAAAATTACCTAATTTGGACAAAATACTCTGAAAATATGTTTTCACAGCTTAGTTTTATCAAGTCTGCATACTAAAACATTGAAATAGATGACAGCAGACAAGCTTCCGGTCAATTGGAAATCTCTCGCCCAAGAAATTAGCCTTTTTTCCGACATTTAGTGTAAAATGCTTAAAAATGGAAAAAAAATACACAAACCTTGAGAGTAATCCTCTGCTTTTTGACATTCCAGTGTAAACTACAACTTTTCTACAAATTTTAAGGTTGAAATCTCCATAGATAACAAAGTTCATATTTTCCCATTTAGGTCAGACCCCGGTGAAATTTTGTCCTCTTTATTCTATATGAAATGGGTCTTTTTCTCCATGCTATATCACGTTCCACAATTTTCGTTAGAATATGAAGTTTATAGGTTGTTATTCCACTTCCCAAGAACTTTCGTTTAAATGCAAATGTCACATAGGTCGATAAGCAAGTTTTTGAAATATTTTTGTCGGAACACGGGAACACTAGTTTCGGACTGTATCAAGTTGCCTGTCCACGAGTCACGCCTCTGATTTTTCACCCGCCATCTATATTATGAATTCCTGCAAAGAGATAGTAAAATGCACTTGCATACTCTAGAACAGATGTGACATGTCTTAAAAAACATATAAATCACTGTTTTACAATCAAACCAGCTCTACCTTTGAAGGACTACATTTTCTTTAGGAACTACTTTTACCATACAATGACCTCCGGAAGTATTTTTCACTGGGGTCCCTCCAGAATCAAATATGATGGGGAAATTCATTGGCACCACATACGTAGGATGTCCAACTTGTGCAGATGACATATGTCTATTATCAGAAAACTCGGTGGAATTCGGAGATACGCTGAAGGTAGCACACAATTATGCTAATGATCACATATACATAATCCATCCAGAAAAGAGTGTTGCCGTCCAAAAAAAAAAAAAACCAACCAAAAATACAGAAGAATTGAAACTTGGCGAAAAAAATATATCAGTTGAAAACCAAACCACACATTTAGGCATTATTAGATCAAAAACCAAGGAAAATGACGTCAACATTACAAACAGAATTAACACAGCCAGAAGAACTCTGTACTCCCTAATGAATGTTGGCTGCCATGGAGTAAATGGAATAAACTCAGCTGTTTCCTCAAAAATACACCAGGTGTACGTAATACCCAGGATGATAACTTACCTAGAGGTAATGCAACTCAACCAGTCAAATATATATGAAATGGAAATCTTCCACAGGAAAACTTTACGACGAATCCAATCCTTGCCCCAGTGCACCTGTAACGCAACAGTATACTTACTTTTAGGAGTTTTACCAGTCGAAGCTGAAATAGATAGAAGAACTTTGAGTCTCTTTCACTCATTAATCTCCGGCACAAATGAAACCATACACAACCTTTTTGATAGACAGAAAGATCCAGATGTACAACAACCAAAAAGTTTTTACAACAGAGCCATTAACATCCTGAATAAATATAACCTTCCAAACATCCAGGAAACTGGTATACAACAGCCCACAAAGATGGAATGGAAAAGAACAGTCAAAAAAGCTGTGTACCAAGTATGGATAAACAAACTTAAAGCAGACATAGAAGACAAATGAAGTATGGCTCTCTGCAATAAAAGCATACTAGAAATAGGCAAGGTGCATCCAATCTGGGATACAATTGAAAATTGTGCCACTGATGTAAAAAGAGGAAACATCAAAGTAAGGATGCTTACAGGTACTTACTTATTATATGGACGGAAAAATGATGAGGAACCAAGCTGCCCTATGTGCCACCTAGAGAAAGAAAATGTTATCCATATACTAACCAGATGCCCGTACCTAAGTGAAATAAGGTCAGAAAAGATCACTGAATTAAAATCAATCCTCTCTAAGAACATAGGACAGTCCTTCTGGAGCGATAACATAAGAGATAGAGGAGATTTATCAAAATTGATTCTTGATTGCACATTCTACATAGACAAAAAGATACATAAGAATCGCATTCTGTTGAAACAAGTAGAACATCTTAATAGAAAGATGTGCTACGACATGCACATCAAGAGAACTGAATATATAAGCAATACTGTCAGGGTAAATTAATATCAAGTCTGTGAAAATAGAATAAGATAAGGGGGAGGAGGAAGAGTGAGAGAGAACATAGTGCGTCTTTTGTCTTTATTCCTCTTTCTCTTTTCTCTAAGTCTCACTGTTACTATAAAGTACATGTCATGAACTAGATTAACAGTGGTGGGCATTGGAACGCTCCATCTCATTCTCACTGCCTACCAGAAATTGTATTTTACTGTCTCTCGTTACAAAGTACATATTAATATTCTTCTATAGTTATAAAAGGATATATACATTTCATTCTTTTTAAACACATTTTAAGCGAAAAAAATACCCCCGAAATATTAAAGCTGTATTAATACAGAGAATCAAACTCGACTGAATATCAAAAATAAGCAATCAACGTAAGAATTACTAAGCGTAAATACTTAACTAGCTAGTTAATAGACGTAAATATTTTGTCTTGTCATTGTGATATGCCAATATTAATAGCAACATATCATGTATGTTTTAAACCTTACTTAAACTGTATTGCTTATCATTGTAAATATATTATACTTAGTATATTTTATGTAGTTATTTTATGACAACAGGACCAAAATATATCTAGGGACAAGTTACCCGAAGATAGTGCCTCGAAGTGAACGGGGGAAAATACATAGGAACGAACGAACGTTGGGCGGTCAAAATCTTGTGCTGTGGCTCTTTTTTTCAACGTCTTAAGCGCATTTAGTTTCTGGTGTCATTTTATTCATATTTAAAATTAACCAGCGCTCAGTTGCATATAAGATAATTAACATTAAGGCTATTGGGCTCAGTCGAATATCCCCTATTTCAAGAAATAACCAGCGAATATGGCCAGTGAAGATCCAAGTAATTCGACAAAAAAGGACGCCAGATTACTGCAGCTGGTGGAATACGACGGTACATACCACTGGGCAGGTTCTGAGTTCGAGAAGTCGAAAAACCTCAAATGTCGCGACACGGATATATGGGTATGCAGTTTTCCAAGGTCAGGTAAGTTGTGTTTCGTTGTTTTAAGGCATTGGATCCGTAATAGTTTCGCAACGTTTCGGAAGTCATAAGCTTAAACAGTGTTTACCTAGGTTTCCTAATTATTTTAGGAAACGGCTCTTTTAAATGTATCGTATGGGCTATACGATTACCTTGGACAAAGTTATTTTCTGCATAAAAGAAAAGCTGCTATCAATCAAATCTTCGGTCACTTGTGGCACTACAATAAGCCACACACAAAAGCGCGTAGGTGTCGATGACGCGGTCCTTATGGTGGATAATCAATATGATTAAAACTGATCGAGCTATAAATAGGGTTGGAATCATAGTACCGCTTTCTTATGTATATGAGATATGCTATGCATGTGCGGTCAAGAGTTTTAGAAAATCTATAAACAATTTCTTAATAATTTAAGTATCGGACAGACGAACAGAAAGAGTTGATTTCGTACGAAACCTCCGAAGTATTTTTCACGGGGTGCTAAATTATAATTCGGTATTTTATCTTGTTCGCTCTCTTAGTAATAATCTATGGAAACGTTATTTGTTTTATACATTGTAGGAACAACCCTGACACAACAAACAACGTATCTAATTAAAACTTTGGACTTTGTGAAAGGTTCCACCGTCCCTTTAGACCACCGGTTTCCTCAGTTAGAATTCTATGCGAAGGGATCGGACATTTACAGGTATTTACGTCGATATTGACCCTAAGTTTTCAGGCAATAGGTCGGAATAAGAATTGTGAACCCAGATAAATGAGCAGTTTTATCGGCATTTTCTCTTCGACAAGATTTTTTTTTTTTTTTTTTTTTGGGGGGGGGGGGGGGGGGGGAGCTTAAACATGTTTCGATCCCACTCAGTGTAAGAATTTTCGAAAGTTTTAGTTTTGAATAATCCAACATTTTGGCATCCATTTTCGAGTTCAATCTATCTAGTCTTTCTTCACTTTCAATCATGCTAATGGCAACGACCAGCTATTTTGTTTTTATCATAGTTACAATGAAGCCTGTATTGACCTGATATCACCTGTCTGATAATATGACATGTTATCAGGCAGTCTATTTTTAGAAACAATTTGCATACACTTTCACCTGAATGTCTTTGATTTTTAAGGGTTTATCATACTTAATCACTGAAAAATGATTGCATGATAAATAGAATAACATGTTAGTGTCTTAAAATATCAAAGGCAAAGCCTCGTCATGATAAATTCTCCCAACCTTGACCAGATAACATTGTTATTTTTAGACTCTAACATGTTATTCTCTCTATATGGATATTTTTGATATTGGCATATTTTATTAGGTTTGTACTCTTTTCAAGTGATTGACAACAAGCATATTCTCTTCACAGGGGTGTAGACTATGTGGATCAACTACCAGAAAATGAACCGCGGTTTATCAAATCCCATCTCCACTATCGACATCTACCTACACAACTTCAAGAAGGAAAAGGAAAGGTAAGTAAGTTGTATTCATGGTACACCGCACTTTAAGGTAGTGAACCCGTAATAGTTTTCGATGTCTCAGAAGTAATGAACTTTAACAGTGTTAACCGAGGTTTCCTAATGATTTTCATTGGGAAACCTCGGTCAACATTGTGAAAGGTCATGTGTTCCGAAATGTTGAGGAACTATTACGGTTCTCATACCTTAAGCGTTTCTTTAATTATATCCTGGCGTTTCTTTTTCAAATATCTGATCGTTGTTCTCAAACCATGCAGTTTATAATAGTTCAAAATTTATTATGACCTACGTCGCGGGAGTTATATAACCCTGTTGAATATTTTTGATATTACACGAGTGTTATTGCGCTGGTATTAAAGCTAAGAACGGATAGCAACATTAAATTTTCATTGGGAAAATTACGTCAGAATGGATTTGGTGACGTCATTTCGTAACGGCATTATAAGTTTCGAGGAACAACTTGAATCGGTTATTTTCTCGTTTTGTCGCATATAGAATATCATCGTGAAATTGACATTCGTCTCAGTCAAAACCACTCTAAATCGCTTTCTCAGCGCTCCATTTTTTCATTCCATACACTCACTGAAACCACTCAAAACCGCTCCAAAATGACTGAAAAATAAGATCAACAGCTACATTCGAAATGAACATAAATAGAAAAAACGCGATTTCTTAACATAATTGGAATTGTAAGTGTCTGATTCTTCTTGAAGAAATAATATGCAATTTATAGAACCTGTATGCATATTTTATTAAATGGAGGTAATAAATATCGCTAAATTCGTTCTTACTGAACAATATTAGCTGTATTGGATTACCTCCCATTAATTTCACTCAAAACTCACTCATTCAATATTATACCAAAATCATTCCGTAATCATTCACCTGGTCATTTAACCGTATTATGCGGTATGAACTTCTTGTTGGAATGTCGATTGCTTATCAAAATGCAATTGGATTCATTGAAGTAATTCTCTTTAGTTGTTAAGTAGGTTTGAAAAACCTGTATACATTCTGACAAGGCGGTTGACTACCTGAGTCATGCTACATATATCAAATTCATAAGATAAACCAATTTCGCACACATATTCTGTATTCGCATAAAATAACAAAGATCTTTCTCCGTAATACCAAACAAGATCACATTATGACAGACTGGTGTCCGTCCCACTGATCTAAATTATTGTGAAATGAGAAAAAATTAACCGAAGAATGATAATTTCTTATCAGCTTGTATTCTCTGACTGGCCGATCAGTGTCAGTTTTTGAGAATATGGGAGGTAATTGGAAATTGATAAAGTAACACACGAGTGGTGTACCTTTACTTCAATTTAACACTAACTGACAGCCTGGGAGCCAGGCTAACATTACGGTAATCTAGATGGGTGATGACAATATTTTAAAGGTAAGGGTATATGTAACTTTGTATTTTAGATATTTAGATGTGATTTCAATTCTGAGGAAGTTCAGAATGCTTCAGTTTGTTTTTATGTGTTCTTCAAGTGTTTCGTCAAATCAGGCTCCAAGGTGTCGTCATTTTACGGACTGAATTTTACCAGTTCTCCAGGAAACCCTTCCTAAATGACGTCACTTTGTGAAGTCATATGTCTAACACAGATAGTTTTCAAACAAACAATCTTATACTAATTCAAATTCGAAAGAATACAAATGTAAATTCAATGTGCGTTAAAATTGTAAATAGACGGGTAAGTATTGGAGAAAACATTGAGAAAAAGGGAGGAATTGCTTGACGATTTCATTCTTAAATCAACTACTACCAATGCACAAAATATTCAGTTTGTTAAAAGATGGTTATATAAACAGGTACAAAGTATCTAGCGCTTTTTGGAAATAACATATTTTTATTGTTTTGTGAATAATAAATTATGCATTTTAAAAGAAGTGTAGTTTAAGTCTATTTTATTGCCATTCAGGCAGTTTTTCTTGGAGAACAGATCATTTCTTTCTGTAGTGCTATCTTTTAGATCAAATGCGTTAAAAGGGCTCAAGGTGAACTTTTGTGATCATTGAATGTCCGTCGTAAGTTTTACCTCAATGATGAATCATTTTTAAATAGGGAATTCTTCATGGCATCACGGAAAAAGTTGACTTAATGGCAATTTTCTTGTTTGTGATTTTGAAGCCGAAAACATGATTCAATCTTTATGAAACTAGGCAACCTATTTGTCTGGTCACAAGGATGAAGCCTTACGAAATTGGGGAAGGTTTCATGTGTTATATCAAGTGAAAAGTGACCTCAATGACAATTTTCCTGTTAACACTCGAGGAGTCACAATTATGGTCAAGTATTCCGTAACCACCATTAAATGTTTTCATTTTATCATCAGTCAATTAATGGGTAACCTTCTATAAATAAATAAGTTAATATAATTAAGACACGAAGAGAATATTTGTTTATTTCATCGAAGTATGGAACTACAAACCTAATCACACTGTATGAATACGCGAACGCTGAATTGCTAAGATATCACAATAAAAAGAAAGATTTCTTATGGGACTAATTTGTGCACAAGCAAAAAAACAAATAAATGAGTAAATAAATAATAGGTGCATTATCAAAATTGTTTTCATTGAGGAATAAAACCAAATCTTAGCCAATCAGAATACAAGAATCGTGGTGGACACAACTGAAATGAAATTATTCATGATTATTTTAATTATTAGCGGAGACAGCAGGATATCTTTTCTTAACGTTCACAAAGTTGTTTGGCAGCATGATTTCGCCGATTCTAGATGACGGGATTACCCGTTTTGCTTACTTATTGAAAGTATGACGTATCAATTTTGAGCTGAAATGTCATAAATACAATAAACAACATTGTGAAATTGACTCTTATTTCAGTCAAAATCATTCTTAATCGCTCTCTCAGCGCTCCATTCATTCATTCCTAGCACCCACTCAATGCATTCAAAAAATGAATTAAAAAGAAAAAAATCAACAGCTACATTCAAAATAAATATAGATAGAAAAAAATCGTAACTTTACTGGTATGATTGAAATTGTAAGGGTATCATTGGTTCCTTAAGAAATAAAAATAAGAGAGTATTTGTATGGAAAATTTATCAAAGGGAGATAATAAATATCGCAATTTTTTTTCATCCTGAACAAAATTAACAATATTTGATTACCTCCCTTTAATTTCACTCAAAACTCACTAATCGCACTCATTCTATTTCATTCAAAATTCAATCTAAATTTGTGTCACGATGTATCTTTGTATTTAGGAAATTTCAACAACACCGAGGAAAGTCGGAATATTACGACAGTAACCGACGAATCTTTTGTTTTCATTTAAGTCAAGAGACGTTTACTACATGCATCATAATTTCAGATCATTTACATCACAAGAAACCCAAAGTCCTCAGTACCATCGCTGTACAGAGTTCTAAGTTATGCCAAACAAGAGCCTGCGCCTACCATGAGAGAATACTTGGAAAGATTTTTGACAGGGAAAGATGGTATTGATTTATAGATTTTAATAAATTTTGAAAAATAACATAAACTTTCTTGTGTTCAGGATGATAAAATTGTGCAATCTGTTTGCAAGTTATACCCAGCTTTGCACGCAAGTGCGTGTGCAAAGCGGGGTAAACTTTTCAAACAGTTTGCACCGTTTTGTCATCCTGAGCGCTGGGCTGAATTGACTTACAATATACAGTGTATAGACACATATACTATGTTTTTGCTCTAAAAAGTAGGCCTATAAGAGAACTTTGTTCAAAAGAACTATAGCGCGGTTATATTGACCCGAATCTGACCCCTGCTATTTAGATCAATAAAAACCTGATTATTTCTACTCGGCTTTTCACGTGCTTTCATAGTAATAAATAACAAACTGTATTGAATGTAGTTTATATTTTGTTAATTGCTAAAATATGTCGGTAATTGTTATTTAAGGCTTTTTTCTACAGATTTCAAATTCGGGTCAAATAAACCAAGGTATACCTAAGGTTTACGACTAAAACTTCGAAATTACAGTAAATAAGAATTTTATGTTTATTTTTTAGTATACGTTTGTCCCTGGGGACCCCACGTGAGAGAATACTGGGAACATAGAAACGACCCAAATGTTTTGTTTCTACAGTTTGAATACACTATTCAGGTAAAATTGGCAATCACCTTATCGTGGATATAATTCTAAACCCCCTTAACTACAGCTTGATCAAATTCGTAAAGAGGTTCCTAATAACAACGAGTTGGTACAGAATCGTCAAAAAAGGACAAGCATTTAATTCGACAAAGACCCGAAACATGAAAAAAACATCATTTGTCCGTCAAGCAAAAAAGGCCTTTTGGAAACGTTTTTGATCGTATGAAAAAAAGATTGGTCCCAGTAAAGGCAAACCGGCGATCACATTTTCAAAAATTCTTTTACGGGAAGTTAGATTGATTTGGGACAGTTACTACATTTCGCAACTGCAAACAAGACTGACGCTAAGAATAGAACTCTTAAAAGGCAGAAGTTTTTCCATTGCCCATAAAATTCTATTTATCGAAGGTGTTTTTTTAATTGTTCGCTAGTTATCCCCACTTTCATGTTGTACTTGATTTAAGTCATTGGTTGTTTTTGATGATGATGATGATGGTGATGCTGATGATGTTGTCATTGTTATTGATGATGAGTATTATGATGAAAAATGATGTATAAATGAAGTATATACATGTATGTTAAATCGCCATCAGCTTGACTCGATTAAAAAATCATTAATGTTCAAGCGGTCTCCTGGACATATTTTATAATTGATAATGGATCTTTAAAAGACCCCCATCAATTTCCCCTCTGTCTATTGAACTAGGATCGGCCAGGAACAGTTAGAAGAAAAGCCGATTTTCTGGATGTTACATTAACAGATGAAGAAGTGGACAAAATAGTACTGCACACAACAATTGAGAGTATGAAGGCCAACAAATCCGTCAACTTTGCCCATTATGAGGATAAATACAACACAGACAAATCCTTTGGAGAATTTATCAATAAAGGTTAGATATGCAGAGATAAGAAAACCTGCCCTGCGTTCAGGATCACAAAACGGTGAAAACGGTCAGCTAATTGTACACTGCTTTGCATGTATGAGCACATGCAAAGCAGGGTATAATTGGACCGTTAATTGGATTTTTGCACCGTTTTGTAATCCTGAACGCAGGGATGTGATACTCATGAGTGATGCTCACTGCGTTTAGGGTATCGCTCTTAAAGTATCTAAAATCAAAAACCTTAATATAAAATAGTCCGTGACATTTCTAAGGATTTCCCAAGTGAGCAAAGCTAAAGACTCTGGCCAGTCCGTGCATCCGCACGTTCTGACCAGAGACTTCCCTTTTGCACTCTGTAAATTTGCATGGACTTACCCCTCTACGTCACCGTGTATCAACGTACACCGGATATAGCGATTAGCGAGTCGAGGGAAATGTCACGGGGTGTTGTACAAGGTGAGCTTTTTTCTCTCTTTTTTTGTTAAATCACGTAAAACTTTCCTGTAAGCATACAAGACAGGCGTTACTGATATAATCATGTAGCTATCAACCCCTATCAAATGATTGGTTAGCATCCATAAGCGGCTACAATTAAAAAAAATACCCCCCTAATCACCGATGATTTCCGTTTGTCCATCGCGAAAATACTGTTTTGACTGAATTTTTAGAGTTTCTCATACTAAAACCCATGATAAATTGCCTAACATAACACAGAAAATCACTAGAAACACCCCTGCCTTTTGTATGAAGTGAATATACCGATAAATTCACATGTTGTTTCTTCTCCCAGTGTACGGCCTATAGGGAGATGGTGTACGTCGTATAGCAAATCTCCCGTTAATAGTGTACGGCCTATAGCAAGAAAAAATATTTCTTAAATGGATTGTCTAGCGCTAAATTAAAACGTGTTTGATGGATAAAGTTATCTTTTTGTCTTTTGTACATTCGATGGAGCCTTTTTCCCTTACCAATGCAGTTGTCATGACTAATTTAATCTTTACCACAAATGAATACCTGTTTCAGTATAATGTTATAGTCAAACCTTGGTAATTGTGTGCTTTTAAACAGGCTTTAGACAAGTATGATATGTATAAATTGGGATCAGCGAGATCCTCGCTGTGATTTTCTCTGTCTCGACTTAAAGAGCAAAGAAACTCAGCATTACTGGCATCTCTTTCATCCTTTCCAAATTTTGGATATCAAGATCAGACGAGTCGTACTGTTACTGCCCTTTTATCCCTTACTCCGTTTGAAGATATGATTTTAATTTCAATTGTAAATAGTGACCATTCTTTCGGTGAGAATCATTTGTGTTTTATTTTGAATGCCCCTATAACTTTTATCAGTATTAACATGGCCAAGCTTCATGGATATATCCAAAACATGGGCATTGTCCATTTGTTGTCGGTACCGTAGTTGTCGTCGTCGTATGATTAGATAACAAAATTGAAATACGATTTTTAATCAATTTTATCACGGCCGTGCTTCATGGGTATATCCGAAGCATAGACATTGTCCAATTGTTGTCAGCATCGATGTTGTCGTTAGGTTCACCAGCCGCCGCGGTAAGACTTTTAAAGTAAGCCCCATTCAAACATAAATTAACAAATTTTTAACACGGGTTTTAACGCCGTATTCGTTGGTTCTTATTTTTCGGGGATATTGGATATAGGAAATATATGTCAATTCAATATTATTATCGGTCATATTGATGTGCGTGATTAAACATGGTTCGAAAATACGCGTTAATTATTACCATGTGAATATTATAAATCGTCTTAGGCCGCTCAAATGTTTTGGGTGGAATCGTGATTCTTAAACAACCTTGTTAAAACATCTGTTAATATTTTGATGTAGAAAGGTATCTTGTAAAAATCAAAGACCCCATGGTTAAAACGCCGCGATTATTCAATGACATAGGACGATAGGGTAAACATTTAAATGATAGTATTCTGATATATTACAAGAAATCGACCTGCTATCCGATTCTGAAACAGTTTGTAAAACTAGTCTGACATTAACCTGACGCTTAATCTGTAGAAATGCGAAATTTTAGCTTATAAATTGAATACAACGAAACAACTTGGTTTCACAGGAAGTTGCCTTCTGCAACGGGACTAGCCGTTGTCTAAGAAAACCATGCTAAAAAAATGTTTACAATCAATGTAATGAATAAATATGTTAAGAGGTTCATAAAGTTCTGTAAATGATTATCATCTATATTTTTTAATCAATATGATTAACGATTCCCCCGTTTTTCGCAAAAAACTAGAAAAGAATCCTAATCGAAAACGCCAAAATGTTACAACAGAGTCATGTAGGCGTTTTCATACATAATTTCTTATTTTGCGCTCGTTTAAGTAAGGATATTTTACCCTTCCCTTGAGCTATATTGGTACACTACTTTTTCTATCGTTCGTACACTAATTTGAAATTGTCTGCTATAGGCCGTTCACCGGTAGATTTTTTCCTATCTAAATATTCCAAAAACAAAAAATAATCTCGCAGTAAAATTTAGTATGTAAAACCTTTGGACAACAAAGAAAGTATAGCAAAGTAAATCGTGGGCCAGTTACGCAAAATAGGAGCATTTTCATTCGATTTCGCGGAAGGCCAAGAAAATTGCCAGTGATTAGACGGTTTATTTTCCTTTATTCTATGACAGAAAAAAAATTATTTCATGTTTTCCAAAGAGACAAACATAACCGGCTACCTCAGTGGTGTAAATTCGTTTTTCACTAAGTAAAATCACAACAAACACAGAAATAATAAAAGAAATACTAACCATAGATCCCACTTCGTAGATATTTCCCTCGACTCACTAATCGCTATATCCGGTGTACGTTGATACACGGTGACGTATTAGAGGTCAGCAAATGTTATTTTTGTAATATGTTGCTGTCTAGACTGTTTAAAATTTGTGCCTCGTGCGTGTATAGGTGAAGGAAATGTCACGCACAGTCTGCGTTTTTGATTATCTCTCAAAAAGCACTGTACTTGCAAGAAAAGAAATGAAGTAGTTGCGTCACCTTCATAGCCTCCGCCTTGTGCCTCTAGGCTAATTGAAATAAATAAGGCTAATTGACTCTTCGACATTTTCGTAAAAAAGAAATGTTAAACCTTATAATTATGTTAAAGACATTTTTTTCTTCTGTATATATTTTTATATGCATTAAATACTTAGATCAGCCTGCACAGACCTATATCGCTGTCTTTCTAATTAGTTGTTGTAGAAAAGGCTTAGGCTTTATAATTTGAAATATCAGAAATTTTGAAGTCTTTTCAAACCCAGCAGAATTAGGGTTAACGCTGCTCTTTCACAGAATGGGAAAATAGGAATTTTGAAAAAAAAAAAACCGAAATAAAATCGGAAATTATTACTTCATCGAGTAGAAAACTCTACAATAATAAGATTCGATCTGGTAAGGCAATGGAAAAAAGAAAGATATTCCTGAATTTATAGGAATTCCATTTTGAAAAATAAAGCGAGTACTAACGCCTAAAAGATTATTCTTAAATTTTGAACCAACAATTTACGCATGCAATTAGGCATGTTTATCCCATTCTATCAAAGATCAAGGTCAAAGTAATTGTCATTTTGGAAACTTCATATCAATACATGCGAAAAATGAAACATTTTACATGAAAAATAACAATTTCGTAATTTATAGACTGGATGTAAATAGACTGGATGTGTGATTGACATTGCCGCTCCGAACATTCAAGCTGCAAGTTTTTTTAAACGAGTTGTTGTTAGTGCCATGCCCATGCACGATTCTTAACATCCGAAAATGCTTCTTTTTTAATCCAAAACCCAGTTTTGTATTTTTTCTAATAAGAACTGTGAAAGAGCAGCTTTAAAACCTGTTTTGGTGAGTATTTTTGTACATTTTAAAGGAGAAGAGTCTGGCTGGAGACAATATATCCCAGAAGATCTCGTCCCCAAGTTTGATGAGATGATAGAACGAGAAATCGGACATACAGATATCAAATACTGATGTGTTATTAAACAGTTGTTACTTCCATAAACGGTGAATGATTATATAGTGCAATGAAAATGTGTCGTCTACTCCTATTTGTACTAATCTAATCGCGAAGGTGGTATGGATTTAAAGATCAAATCAGATTGCGATAAATTTCAAACACTGCAAGTTAACTGGTTTCATTGTTTAAGAGCATTCTAGAATCATCATCCTATCTTCTTTTGAGAGAACTCGTCTGGAACCAATTTTTTCAAATATTAATTATATAGAGTTTGACCCTTTTTGCATTACCGGTCACAAATTATATTTCTTCAATTATTTGTTTTTGATGGACGTTTACGTTCACCAGTGTTAATACCACGTAAGGACAATCCTGTCAGATGTTAATAGGGTTTCAAAACAGTAGTGCTCACTAAGATTAAATTTAGTCCTTTTCTAGAATTGTATCCGTGTGTCAACTATGCATTTTAAAAATGGAGCGAAACAAGGATTATACATAACTTGTTGAAACCTCAAAGACATTTTTTAAGTGCGAAATCATATGCAATTCTGAGATGGGGTGAACGTTTTGCTTGCGTAGAACTACTTTTCAGACAGAGTGAGTAATTTGCCCCTTGTTTCCCAATGGTCTATGGAAGGTCACTCATGAAAAATTGTTGAATGGAATTACTGGAATGGTAACCTCCCCTGACACTACTAATGTATATTAAACAATGGCCAATTATTGATTGTAAACAATGGCCAATTAATGGTTGGTTAATTGAATGGAGTTTAACGCCGCTTTCAACATTTTTTTAGTTATACCGCTGCGGCCATTCAGGTGGTGCGATAAAGGTTTATGCAAAGGGGTTTTACATTACTTTTCAACACGCGACAGCCAATCTCGAGACGAGTGTCTGAAATTTTTTACATGTTTATATTAACACTTACCCTTTCTTTCTTTATTTTAGAATTAAAATCGCGGAACAATTAATTAGTATCCTTTTATAGATTTTTTTAAGCAGATAGCACCTTAATTTTAATAATGAGACTACGAAGAATGGATAAGCATTACAAAATAAGAATAATAACCTAGATCATCTAATTGTCATTTCTTTCCTTTTATACCAAATTGACCAGACAATCGCTCTTTAAACTACACTGGCATTATAACGAAAGTTATCGAAACCTTGCAATTACAGGACTTTGGTTGACGATCGACGATATATTGAGAAATGTATATCTGAAGCAAGATGCGAACTTGGGTCAGGTCATTTTCCTTTTATCGTAATTTTACATGTAAATTTCTCTTTCTCATCAAAGGAAGAATCACTTTAGAATGCTAACAGAAACGTCCACTAACAGTACGTTCAGTGCTTTGCTTAATTTACATTATTGAGGTATGGCAAAAATGTATGATTATATTCTAATTAGAAAAATGTATATATAGATACGATTTTTCTTCCTTCGGTTGAGATATGAACTTTTTCAAACTATGAATATGAAGGAAGACTGTAATACACAAGTGTGATCATGTTTTAATTCTTAACCATTTTCCTGTTGTTAACGGATTACTCCGCCTCTAAGTCTTTGCAGATAATAATCTTCAAAAAAAAGTTCTTTGACATGGATCAAAAATCGTTTTATCATGTTTAAGACATTTTTTTAGAAGAAAGTTCATTGTTTTGTAAACAGTGATTATATTTCAAGAAGTTCACGTATATTGCGATGAATTACTTGATCGCGTTTCTGCATAACGACTTCAACGGTTAAGTTCGCAAAATCTGCCCTTCTCACACAGCACGAATTGATTCAGATATAAAAGATAGTTTGCACGGATTTGAAATTAAATATGGTTAAATGTACGAAGGAACAACGTCATAATGCTAAATGTTGCTTTAAGGGAGTTTGTTTTGTTTTATATATATATATATCACAATTTGATCTTTCACATTTGTTTACTTCACACTGCTCCTTTTACAAAAATACCCAGTTTCAATAATAGAAAATGGCATTAGAAAAGCCCTGAATCTTGATCGAAATGATTTGTTACGGGTAAAAGACAAAGAACAAACCGCTTGAATACATTACGTCTCAACACACAATCCAAAAAAACACGGAATTCTTCAAAATCATTCAAGACAAGAAATCAATTTTAGAAAATGACGAAACAATGGGGAAAATTATCAAAGAAAGCAATATAATCAAAAGCAAAAGACAACCCCCGGACCTAAAGCGTCTCTTAACAAGGGCACGATTTCAAGATGAAAAGGAGCAGTGTGAAGTAAACAAATGTGAAAGATCAAATTGTGGCCTATGTTTACACTTAATAACTGGAAGTAAATTTAATTTTAAATATGGGAAAGAATTTATCGTGAAAACTCAAATGTCCTGTGAAGTTAAAAACGTGATCTATGTTATCATATGTTGCGGTTGTAGAGAAGAATACATCGGAGAAACGGGTGACCAACTTCGGAAACGGGTCAGTGTGCACAAGCAGCAAATACGCGACCCAAATATAAGAATCTTAAAACATATAAGATATCGAACATATAGCAAGTTGTGCAGGATCGATGAATCCAAATTTCCATATGTTTGTCATATATATGACGTAGCCAAACATTATTCTACTACAAAAATACATTTTTAACATAACATAACATGACATAACATAAGTTTATTGATTCAGACTTGAACAGAGATGTTCATCGTCATAAACAAAGCATAATACATACATGCAATAATGGCGGAGTTTTACAAAATTTGATAAGTAACAAAACAATAATATGGCATTTTATATCAGTATGCGGAAGTACACCTGAAAAATAATATGAAGGAGACATTAGCATATTTCACAATGTTATTCTTTGTTTGTTTTTTTTTTCGAACTCAACATTATCTTGTTTCTAATGAATGTGCTGTTGTATAATATAGCTACACTGACACCTTGTGGTCTAAACGAGAATGCAGGGTGTCAGCCATTATAGTAAGAAACTATAGTTCCGCCTGAGATTTCACCTCTATTGAGCCTTATCGAAACGAAGCACAAGGACCAAAGGAGTAGGAATCCAAGCTTAATTTTATTTCCTAAAGACAATTTTCAAAACTGTGACTATGTCATAGACGAGGAGAATTTTATCATGGTGAAAATAAGACATTTACTGACCGTGCATAATAGGGTAAGACAATATATCGACGACGGGGAGCCGAAATGTTTGTACCAGAACGTAATAGAGTTTGGTTAAAACATTTAGATTTTCCGTCTGTATATCATTTCACCATTACTTTCCTAGCTCTAGTATGTTTGTAAATTTAACTGCTACAAAAGGCGTTGCCAAGTCAGAAACAATATGTGCGTTTAGACAGTGGTCAAAAATACAGTAATACAAGAGTAAACACACATTATCTTTGACTTTTGTATGGAATATCGGGATTCATCATATAAGGCCGTACTTGTTTAATAACATCAAATATCAAAATGTAATAAAACGACAAGATAATTATACGGTGGTTTACAAAAATGTCGAAACTACAGCTTGGAAATAAATTCCTCGACGGCACTCCTATCTACGAACCTATTCATTTTTTTCAAATTTCTTAATACTGCTATCCTTAATTTATGCAACTTATTTGAAAATGAAGATTCGTCCGGAATTATAACTGTATTTGTAGGGTTAAAGTGAATCATTGACGTGTTCGTGCTTTTGGATCAAAAGAAATATGACAAAAATACAATGAAATCTGACCCATCGAATGTACAAAAAATTGACAAGTTAGTTTTTTTATATAAATTGGTCGTCATTGTACAGGCACTATTGGATTAATTGCTTCCTGTGTTCGAATGATTTTTCGCAATAAATTGCCAAATTTTTCAGGGTCTTTGGCTTTGTGGAATTAAGCAGTTTGATGAACTTAAACATATTTGGTCGTCCGTAGTAGTAGCTTTCAATGTAATTTTGTCTAAATTGATGAAATAACGGACAAATCAGAATGAAATGGTACTCGTCTTCTATTTCATTTAGATGACAGAGATCACATATACGATTTGATCGTTCTATATTTCTATATCTTCCTGTTACAATGTTAAGTTGACTAGAGGCTAGTCTTATTTTGGCCAAGATGTTTCTGTGTTTTTTATTGTGAATTTTTATGAGGTAATGAGAGATATCAAATGACTCTTTTAGATTTTTTATAAAGTCAATTAGGATTTATTCTGTGTCTTGATCCCAATCGTTAATATATAGATCCTTCAATCTGTTTGTGAAGATAGGCATAAAAACCTTTTCATTTACCGACGATGGGAAAAACCATACATCGTTAAAACCGCATGATTCTAGAAGTTTCTTTACATTATTTCCCCAGTTATTTAAATCGTTATTCAAGTCTATATGAAGCCTCATGTTATTTATCACGTTGCTTAAAATGCAATGTCACTTTTTATACTGAAAAGTTCAAGAAAATATTTAATGATTCTTGATTTTATTTATATAGTTATTGGAAATCGTCCAAATTCCCCGTATAATGCGCTATTGCTGGTGTATTGTTTAACATTAACAATAACCTTTAGAAATTTTCTTTGTATTTTTTCTAAAATATCTGTCTTAATAAATCCCCAGACCTCGCTCGAATACGTTAATATAGGAAGTATAAATGAATCGAATAAAGAGGTGAGGATGTCTTTAGGTATATCTTTGCCCCTCGTTATATTAACGATTCATGGCCTTCAATGCTTTTCCAGAGAAGGTCGTTGCGGCACTTAAAAATGATCCACTGACCCCTTGTTTTATAAGTTTGCACCATAGACCGTTCCTATATATAGAGTCAAAACATTTTTTAAAGTCAACGAAACAACGGTACAGTTTATCCTTATTTTGTAATTGTTTTCCGATGAAACTATTCAAAAGGAAAATAGCGTCAACCGTGCCGTTGTTTGTTTAATGCCCAAATTGAGAATCTGATATGACATCGTTATTTGTTGCCCATGTATTAAGTCGATCGTTTATCATAGTCGTGAACAATTATCCGAAACAGCTGACTAGTTCTAGTGGTTGTCCTAAGATTTCGATGCCATCAATAAAGTATTCATAGAGGACATTATCTAAAGAGCAGGCCTTATCGCGTTTTAACTTTTCTCAAAATTTCGTCCGGTGACCTATGCCGATTTTTTGTTATTTTGTAGCAAAAAGAATATGCTTTGCATTAATCATATAAAAATGATATGTCTTCGGGTTAGATTTTTTTATTAAATTCGATTTTGTGAAGTTGTTGGAACAGTTTTCGTCGGATTCGACGTCGCACTAAAACCATCTGCACTTTGCTTATTTTGCGGCAATCTCCGTGCAATAACTTACTCTAAAATATTTGAAATTTTGGTTTATCGTAAAATATAAGGTTCAAAAGTATTAAATCTGAATGTGATTTTAAGAGATGAAAATAAAACACTTAAGTTTTATCCTTTTAAAAAGACAGCTTTTGTGAACATTTGACGCGACTGAAATATCCTCTGATTTGCGTTATCTTCGCGGAATCGAATTTTACAAAAAATCTAACCCGAAGACACATGTTTTTTATTTCAAATTTCTTCCGTGGAATGGTTTAGCAGCAACATATCTAAATTTCAACATAGGTCACCGGACAAATTTTCGAGTAAAAAGGCAATATTTCCAGTGACTGTACTCGAAAATAGCAACGCAGAAGGCATTAACATTTAATACGTTACACTTAATTGTATTTCTTACACTTATATCCTTATATCAATAGAACATAAGATCCGGCGTCTTTAAACGAAGCAAATGGCGTTTTCGGGATGAAAATCGGTTTATTATTTCCGAAAAAATGGACAATTACTGATTTTGGCCCCTAAAAAGGGGGTCGGTCCCTTGATGACGTCGTGACGTCAACTCTGCGTTATGAAATTCCTTTCTATGACCGAAATTTGAAAGCGGGTACTTCAAAGTATAGTTTTATCGCATTAGGCATGATTTGCAGACAATTTAAAATTTGGACCTAAAATGGCCCTCTATGTGTCCGCAGTTACCTTAAAATCAAGTCGGACGAGTAGGTGACGAATCAAATTCGTCCAGTTGTTCAGTACATTCATTATTTTCCACATAGTTTATATTGGATGCTATGTCCTTGAAATGTGCGAAGAAAGTGTCAATATCGATTATATCAGAAACTTTTGGTTTTTTAGATTTGAAAATATTCCAGAATTCTTTCGGTTTCTTATTTTTCAATTCTCGCAATGATTTGGAAATTTCATCTTCATATTTATGTTTGGCCATCTTACAATGTTTTTTGTAATCTTTTCGACAGGAGATGAAAACGGTTCGATTTTCGTCTCTTCTATTTGCATTATATTTGCTGCGGGCTTCAATGTATTGTTGTTTCTTCTCTTTACATGTATTGTCGTACCATTTTTGTGGTTATTGTCTGTATTTGCGAATTGTGCATTATTTTTCTGTAAAAAGGTGCGCTTAAAATATTCATCTCCCTTTTCCATAAGGTAGTTAGTGAAAAATTGCACTAATTCGTCTGGGTCTCTATTTTCTGCTGCTAATTCTGTAAGTTTTGTATTAAGAGAGCCAATATTTTGGCTGACGTCATTAAAAAATTGAGTTTTTTATTCTTTGTTCCACTTTAAAATCGTGTGTTTTTGGTTTGGTATTTTCTAAAATCACTTCATTTTTAAACTGAAAAATAATGGTGCGTGATTAGAGAATTCATTGAAGTCATTTATTGAAAAATCTTGTATACCATTTAAGTTATCTAAACTAGTAATCATGTAATGTACAACGCTTTCACCATTGTAAGTACAACATGTGGGTTTACCCATTTCCGTATCCCCACCTATTCTACCATTGACAATTCGAAAACTTGAAGATTGCAGACGCTCACCGAAACGGTTCGTTCCGCTATCCGATGAGAAACGAGGTAAATACTCATCAATATGTGACCCGTCGCTCAAATCCGACAGCGACAGATCATGCGCGACAAAGTCTAACCTTTGACCCGTGCGGGCGTTTAAATCGCCGAAAATAAACACGCGCCCGAGCTCCTGATACTGACATGCTTGTCTTTCGAGGGAATCATAGTAGTTTAAAGTAGGGGTCATTGAATTGGGTTTTGAGAAAATCGACTGTATTAGTGGGTGGGGTCTACTTAATTGATTGTGAAAAAATTAAATAAAAAGACCCCACCCATCTGTATTTGGAAATAAAAAGCGTGTCTATGGATTAAATGATGATAAAACATTTATATTTTACAAAATAGGTATCAAATTGGTAAATATATATGGCGTTTATATTCAAATGTATGTGGAAAAACAATCATTTTAAAACAAGTAATGGTCAAACTTTTGTTCTCTTAATTATTCTCTTAATAATTGGTAGTATCATTCAATGCAAACACAAACAATATAGAAATAGTAAAACAGTCCTTTTAATGTTTTCTCAGTAAATTCTAGACACGATGACGATACTGGAAAAGTCTATAGAATATGGGGTCATTGAGTTGGGTTTTGCGATATTTTGATTTTTTCTTCAGTGGAAGTAATAAACTGAAACCAACTTCTAATCGGTCACTGCATGTTTCTCTCTTTAAGACACATTTTTAAGGAAAATAAACGAATAGAACAAACCTTCCAAAGAAAGGTTAATTTCGAAGATTTTGGTAAAAGAATTGCGTAAAAAGAACATATGAAACGATTGTAACGATTGTAAAAGAAGACACCAACCCTATTTTGAAAAAGTCACAAAACTCGCAGTATGCAGGGAATTTTCAAAATTTCAGTCAAGGAAATGCCGTTATGTTGTTGAAAAGTCACTATCCTTTCGATGCCTTCCCTGTAACTGACTAGAAATAAGAAATCAAAACATCATTTACGACGTTCATTTGCGTAAATGAGGTAAATTTGTTAAATTTACCCCACCCGACAATGTTAATTTTGAAAATCGGGGTACCCATGTTTATTAGCAAGATAAATTGCTTTCCACGGAGAGTTTTTTTTAATGAATTTTGAAATCCCTGTTTACCAAGTGAATGGACTATCAGAACCCTAGAAACACTTACATCATTAACATCATGTAGCAAAACTGTTCGCGCTTTATTCAAGTGACCTGGTAGAAGTTGATTTAAGTTTAAATGAAAGCCTATTTAAAAATCATTATAAGAAAAGGATTCAAAAACAGTAAATATGTTGATGTTTTTGGGGAGCCAACTTGAAAATTGAATTTCCAGTGATTTACTTTTTCCTACCTCAAGGCTAGATTACGGAGGTCAAGGCCCCACCAGAAGGTCAAAGGTCAAAATCGGTTGAAAATATTCATTACCACACCATATCTCTGGTGTCTATGGGTCGTTTTCAGAATTGCTTTACACAAGTATTAACCATCACGGGACAATGTGTCATGTGTAATCCTTTTGTTTGTAGCCTTAGTGTCAAGATAACAAATAGAGGTCAAAGTTTTAAAAAATGGTAAATTATTAATGTTTTCGCAATATTTCGGATATATTTAAATGAATGATATGATAACTCGTCACATCTTCCACCAGTCATGTACACCATCGTATTTAAGGACGTCATTGGCTAGTATTGAGTCTGTTACTCCAATGCTAAGGTCACAGTTAGTTTGGGATTATCCGAATCTTTCTTTCAAACAGGACATTTTCTTAGGATAGAATAATTGTGCCAAATGATTTTGAAATTCATTCATAAATGTATGAGTAATTGTCCGACAAATCGGACGGGCTGACTGACGGACGGATGTAACACTTGCACAACATTATCATTGAGAATTACAGTTAGTAACGTCAAGAAATTGGTTTTCACTCCGATCAAAATCATTCCAAATCACTGACTCAGCGTTCCATTTACTCATTCTAGACACTCAATCAACCCATTCAAAAACGTTTCAAAACCACTAAATAAGCTCAACAACTATACCAACGGACATAAAGACTTGTCCGGTTTCGTGAATAAACAAATGAGACGAAATCTTTTTTTTATATATAAGATATCAGACATCGATAATTGTGACATCATTTTAAAGGTTACGTGTAAACCTTTCTTCTAAGGTGTTTTGTAAAACTTTGATTTACGGCTTAGGAACAAAACGTCGAAAGTTAAAACACGTTAGTTTCCATAATCGTTTTCAAGACGACTGAATCATAAATGTATAGTGCGGTTTTATTGACTTGAATCTGACCCCTGCTATTTAGATGAATAAAAATCTGAATATTCCTACTCGGCTTTGCACGTGCTTTCATAGGAATTGATAACAATCAATATTGAATGTATTACACATTTTGTTAATTGATGAAATATGTCGGTAATTGTTATTTAAGCATTTTGTCCACAAAGGTCAAAGTCGGGTCAAATTAACCAGGCTATAACCTCTTATGCGAATATTTTTTTTTACATGAATGTCATTTTTTGTGACGTTTTCATAAGGATATTGTAAGGAGAATATTGCGGGCTAGACGGTCAGACGTACAGACAGACAAGCTTTCATCCAGTGGGTCATCTAGGTCAAGATGTGGTGTTGAAAAAATATAATAAAGCGGGCTCCAATTAAAATAAAGACTTTTGAAAGGATTGAATTCAAATTTAACAAAAAACAAGAGTGCCATCGTCACAAAATACGCCGCCACTTTGCTGCTGTTTCCTGAAAATAATTGTAGACACTACTTATTTTGACAGAACCAAATTGAAAATGACCAAGTTTCATTTAAATCAAGACAAAAAATAGGAGGAGTTGCCTTCACAAGGCTGCAATTTCAATAAGCCCCAGGCACTAAGTTTTAAGGGGGCATAATTCAGGGAAATAAATGAGCCATAAAATCCTTGATCCATGTACATCTACAAATTGTGGTGATGACATTGACCAAGTTTCATTTAAATAAAGACAAAAAGTAAGGAGGAGTTGTGTTCAAAAGGCTGCAATTTCAATAAGCCCTAGATACTAAGTTTTAAGGGGGCATAATTTAGGTTAAAATTAATGAACCATGAAATCCTTACTTCATGCTCATCTACCAATTTCGGTTATAACATCCACCAAGTTTCATTTAGATCCAGCCAGAAACTTGGAAGAGTTGCATTCACAAGGCTGCAATTTCAATAAGCCCCAGAGACTAAATTTTAAGGGGGCATAACATAGGCAATAAGCCCCAGAGACTAAGTTTTTAAGGGGCATAACTCAGGCAAAAACCAACGAACCATAAAATCCTTCCTTCATGCACATCTACCAATTGAGGTGATTACATTGACCAAGTTTCAAAAAGATCCAGCCAGAAACTTAGGAGGAGTTGCGTTGACAAGAAAAGTGGACCCAGAGACTAAGTTATCAAGGGGCATAACTCAGGCAAAAATCAACAAACCGTAAAATCCTTCCTCCATGCACATCTACCAATTGAGGTGATTACATTGACCAAGTTTCAAGAAGATCCAGCCAGAAACTTAGGAGGAGTTGCGTTGACAAGAAAAGTGGACCAAGAGACTAAGTTTTCAAGGGGCATAACTCAGGCAAAAATCAACGAACCGTAAAATCCTTCCTTCATGCACAGTTTAGGAGGAGTTGCGTTGACAAGAAAAGTGGACGTACGTACGGACGGACGGATGGACGGATGGATGGACGGACGGACAGACGGAGAAGATGACGCCAATATACGAAAAATCCTTCCTTCATGCACATCTACCAATTGAGGTGATAACATTGACCAAGTTTCAAGAAGATCCAGCGAGAAGTTTAGGAGGAGTTGCGTTGACAAGAAAAGTGGACGTACGTACGGACGGACGGATGGACGGATGGATGGACGGACGGACAGACGGAGAAGATGACGCCAATATACGTCCGCCTCCGGCGGCGTATAAAAATCAGTCATCAAATCTACTTATAATTACATAAAAGATAAATGAAATATCCAGTCCTGTGTTCACGATAACAAAACGGAGCAAACAGTTTTCCAATTATACCCCGCTTTGCAAGTGCATTTGCAGCAAAGCGGGGTGTAATGGACCAACTGTTTACACCGTTTTGTCATGCTGATCGCAGGACAGTCCTCGTGCCCGATTCTTGTGGGTGTAAGAAAAGACTGGTAGAAGCTGCCATGTTACAGCTCCTTCAGGCCTGTTGTTATTGATCATTCTATGTCTAAAGTTTGGGGAAAATAGTTACCTTTTCAATGCTAATTTCTTTTCATCACTCTATAGAAAACGTCGTAAAAGAAGAAATCGCTTATCATAAGCAATGTCTACTTTCCCTTTTTTTAAATTTACCCTTTCAAAAATAGAAATATTTTTTCAATAGAATACATGATTTTAAGTGAGGGTCTGGAAGAGTTCGGGCTTATAGGTTCTTCACATTGATATCAATCAAAGGACTGAAGGTCCTGAAAGTCGGATGATACCATGATATTTTGTGATCAATAACTCAGATTTTGAGACAAGAATAACCCGACAGTATTGTTTACAGACAAACAGATGATAAGAGATCACAACAGCTCTTCCCCAAGCACTTACTGATCTAAAAACAGCTGAATTACAAGCTCATTTTGTTCAGGTTGCTGTTCAATTTCAGATGCTAAGCCTTTTCTATCAATTCAAGGGTTCTGTTTTGCAGATTCTAAGCAGAATCTGACTGATCGAATGTAGTTTTACAGCACTTTTAACAGTATGTCATATTGTGATGAATGCAACACCTACATATCGATTTCCCACCACTATTGCCACATCCTGTTTTATTGCACTTAGGTTTATGATTATTAACAATTAACCAAACGGCGAAATGTTAGGGTGATACAATTTGAAAAGAGTTGCAGACGACAAAATATATTATATTAATCATTTCCCAAACAACAACATTTTTTTCACTTTTAATTTCAAACTCCTGAAAATCAAAATCCAAAGTCAATTTCTAGTTCAAGATGTATCAATTGTCAAATGTTATTCATAGAGAATATCAAGTTAAAACAAAAACCTGGTTCAAATTCCTGATAATGTTCATTAGTGCATGTAGATCTAGTTTTTGTTTCAAACTTCAATGATCAAGACAATTCATATTAATATAAGCGGTTAGTGGTCCAAGCAATTGGGGAGATATGCAAAGTATAAACACTACAAAAAAAAACAACCTCTGAATAATCGTATTTTTTGAAAATAAAAAAAAAACACGAAAACACGGGCTTATCACTTCAGTTCAAAACAAAAGTAAAACATAGCCGACTGATTTGACATCGATGTTCAGAATTTAATTCCGTTCGCAAATGTCAATACAATGGAAGCCCTCGGCTTATGCACTATCAGAATTGTTTTCTTATATAAATTGCTCATTCACGAATTAACTCATCAAATACATTGAACGAATATTTATTTGGAAGTGAAATATTAAGCGGTATAGTTCCGCAAGAAAGAGTGAGGTCTGAGAAACCGTTATCTCCTTTCATTTTCAATGTAAAATTGATCTTTGATCACTCACTTGAAATTGCAGGTCTATACCATTTTTGTTTACATGTATAAATCTGGGGCGTCAATCTTTCCAATATTGCGGCCTCCGGCTACGGCTTGAGAATCGCTAAAACGGTGGCTAAATCAATGATGTATGTGGATTGAAGTTTTCCGTTAAATTCAACGTTGATTGATGAATAAATAAAAACAGACGGACAAGCCAAAACAATTTCTCTACTCACCTAGTGATTAAACGTGCAATACAAAGATCGATGACAATAAAATTTGAGGAATCCTCGGCGTACTAATTTTGCAACTCAAATTTACTTTTGACATCAAGATATCCATTAGGAAGTTTTCATAGGATTGTGTTTATCTTCAAAATATAAGTCAAAGTATTACATTAAACAAACAAAATAGCTGCTTTTTTAAACTATCTGCACTACTTTTTGGTGTCATTGGGTCCGGTACAAAGAGATAGAGTAAATTCCAGTAAAAAGTAGTTCTTTGCCTAAACCAGTACACAGTCACTCCGTACACTGTCACCATATACACCCTTCCAGCTAATCACAATAAGTCTGCCATTTTTACAAATGGCGACTTAAAAAGTAGTTAGTGTCGAACTCTGATGACATTTTATTATCAGGGGTGGTATGCCGTGACGTAGGGAAAGTTGCAAGACTAGCGACCCAATCTCTGCTACAAAAAGGCATTTTTAGCTGACCTGAGCACAAAGATCCTGAGACCCTTACCGAGTCTGGTATATGCATGTTATTTAGCAAACCTTGTCGAGCTTAAAACTTTTCTATTCTAGATTTGGTTGAAATCAGTTTATTTCAGTAGGAAAATCGAATAACAGATTCTTTTTCTTGTGTGAAAATATAATTTACAGTCTGTTACCGGCTTCTATACACGTTTAAACATCCACATAATAAAGAAATATCACGTTATAGATTGTTAAGATGCCCTCATGACGACATCATTTACAGATTGGTCTGACATGTAGGCCCCTATGTAAGAAAATGATTTATCATGCAATGAAGCCTGAATTGACCTGATATCACCTGTCTGATAACACAATATGATATCAGGCAGTCTAGTTTTTTTTTTAAAATTGCATGCTCTTTTACCCGATTTCTTTTTTAAATTTTAATGGTTTATTTTAATTAAGCGATTAAGAAAAATGATAACATGTTAAATAGAATAACATGTAAATGTCTTAAAATATCAATATTATCTGGTCTAGGCTGCAAGAAATCATCATGACGAGACCTTGCCTAGGCATGATAAATCCTCCCAACCTCGACCAGATAATATTGTTATTTTAACACACTAACATATTATTCTCTTATCTCTGGAGGCTATTTTCTCTAGTTCATAAGAGCAGTGATGTTTGAAACAAAATGCACCACCCACGGCTGTTGTGTATAGTGGATAAAAAAAGCCGTAAAGGTGTATGATTCGAAATCATGCATCTATCAAACTGGATTGGAAAGCTTCCTCTTTTATTATTGTACAAGTGCTGCCAAGGTTCAAGTGAATGACTTAAGTAAGACCAGAACTGCCACTAGCAATCAGAAATTTGGCACGAAGATGACAGCGGCGGTGACGACGCAGCGCCAATGACAATACCTTGAGTTTTCTATGAAGAATAGCGAAGCTATAAATCCTCTGTAAGAAGCAAAAACAAGATATCACTACCGTAATTAATCATCCCCTTTATTACAAATAAATTTTGTTATTTCATTAAAAAAAATAAATAATGAGTTTCAAATATTTCCCTTCTGTTAATATTTCTGTTTTTATCTGACATGCCAATTATATTTAAGTGCGATCTTTATATTTTAGTAGAAATATCTATAGGTATCAAAAATACATTTATTTGCTTTCAGGCTAGAATAAATAAACTAAAACAAGATGTGTTTGAAAAACACTAATGCCCCGGTCACAGCATTTTTTTCAAAGTTTGACCTTGACAGATGACCTTGACCTTGTCACATGACCTTGACTTTGGTATCAGCAGATGCGGATTATTTAGAAATATCATCGTGCCTTGTATCTTGAATAGGCTTGAAGATATTGGCAAAGGTTAAGTTTGGTACAGACGGACGGACAGACGGACAGACAGACGGACATGAGTAAAACAATATGCCCCCGATCTCTCGATACGGGGGCATAAAAATATAACTCTATAACTAGAAATACAGGCCTAGGAGGGCAAAGTATCACTCAACTGGAATTGCCCCAAAGAACCAGAAGAAAACATTAATTTGCTTTCAATTTAATTTAATAAATGAAAAGCCACCGTCATAGCGCAGTTAGTAGCGCGTCGGACTGTCAATCTAGATGTCCCGGGTTCCATCCCCGACGGCGGCGCTCAGACAATTTGTCTATCACAAATGGGTTAATAAACTTATGTGGGATAGCAGCTGGGGGCTAGGAAAGGTTGTGGCCGTAGTACTGGTGTGAGAAATACCAGGGTTCTACCGTTTTATCCTTTCTTAGCTTCCAGCCACTATCTTACATAGATCTATGATTATCGACGCATTGGTGGGAGACGAAAAGTCTGAACTTGCTTGAGAGGCCATTCGTCTTCCAAGCAATCTTTTTGATTAAGCGACCATTTTTAAAAGCCTTTTCTTTAAAATATTTTTTAAAAAAAGGATATATATTTCTGGTCTGAAAAACATTGTAAACGAATTAATCTTAAGTTGTTTAAACACATGAGAATCGTCTTATTGAGACTGTTCTGTTGATTTTTAACAACAAATAAAAATAAAAGAAATTCGCAAGTATTATAAATAAATGTATAGTAATAATCGACCAATCTCTTAAAAAACCTTATTTGGTTACTTAATAAACATTTTACTGTACATTTAGCACAAAGTAATTGAAGACTGCATTGGTGCACAAAAGCGCTCTAACTTGAGTCACAATTTGTCACTGTAATTCTAAAACCCTGTGACTGCAGTTTTTAAAACTTATTGAACTTTCAGAGAAATTTCTCTTCCCTGAATGTTCAACAATTAGGCTGTACTTTTACAAGGCTATCTAATGACATTCTACCTTACCTTTCATTGCATCTCATACATCAAATAAAGTGTTAACCTCTTTAAATGTGTTTGTTGTGCAGTTGGTCGACGAATGTTTAACATGATTCAAGCTTCAAAATTGACCAAACGAGAGATGTTTGCAAAACATTTATGTCCCCCATAAAAGCAAGTCAATGGCATATTCTTTTGAAGCAACAAAGGGCAATAACTGACAAAATGTGATGAGTAGAGCTATGGTTCTTGAGAACGGTACTTCTCCTCAATGAGATCTATCCACCCATGAAGTTTCATGATTCTAAATTGCATACTTCATTAGATATGCTCCTAGGGTCTAAGGAAGCACCGGAAAGCAATATACTCCCTCTTCATCTAAGGGAGGCATAATTATTTTTATCAATTTCCTATCAACTACTATTTTTTACTTTTATTTCCAGTTTCATTTTTTTCTAAAGACGTTTTATTAATTTAAACTTTGGAGAGTGTCTAAAAACATGGATGAACTACAGTATTTCCACAAAGTTGCAGTCTAATTTTCTGACCATTTGATACAGAAAATACCACTTCAAAGATGTTATGTTCCATGTCACAGGACAAAGTCTCGCCTTCCCTTTCTTTAATAATGGATGGCTTGTTTCATAATCATAGGCGTACCTAGGACTTTGAAATTTATACGCACTCAGAAGGCGACAAACAAAGACTATATAGGATAAAAGGCCATACGAGACCTATGACAAAAGATGAATGCCCCCGTCCGCCCTCTTTTTATGATTTAAGCGTTGGTGAATAATCAAAACATTGTCACTACAGCTTGAATAAGCTGCAGTTTCGATGATATGATCATTCATCCACGATATTTTTAACAGAAGATTATTTCTTTTACACACTTGCGTAAAGTGCGTAATGGGAGTTACGCCCTCGATAATTTTCTATTTTTCTAACTTTTCATTACGGTGGAACTTTTTTCATAGTACTCCTTTTCAATGCCACACACATTCTCTTTGTGAAATCTTTTTTTATGATAGTTTAAATCTGAAGAACTTATGAATGCTTTTTCACAAACGACACAAACATATGGTCTCTCGCCTGTGTGTGTTCTACAATGAATTTTCAAATGATCTGACTTTCTAAATCTCCTTTCGCAAATATTGCATTTGTAGGGTTTCTCACCTGTATGTATTCTGTTGTGAGATCTAAGTGTCTTGGCATCTCTAAAAGCGGATGAACAACAATCACATTTAAATGGCCTCTGACCCGAGTGTTTTCGTTGGTGTACTACTAGTTGAGAATTCTGAGTAAAAGTTTTTCCACAATCTTTACATTCATATGGCTTTTCATTCTTCAGGCCAGTATGTTTTCTATTGTGGTTCACAAGGGAACCTTTATCCTTATAAGACTTTTCACAATGACCACATTTATATTTCTTTTCATCTGAATGAGTTAAAAGATGTCTTTTAAGTTCAGTGGAAGTTATAAAAACCATTTCACAAGCACTACATTTGTGTGGTTTTATTCCAGAATGAGTTTTCTTATGACGGTTAAGGGATTTTATATCAACGTATCTTTTATTGCAGATATAACATTGATATGGCATGTCTCCAGTATGTTGCCGTTGGTGTTTTTCTAGACTACCAGCTGTCTTCAACTTTTTGTCACATATATCGCATTGGTGACGTCTTTCTTTAATATGTGTGCTTATATGATATTTCAAATTATGTCTACGTAAAAAAGTTTTGCTACAAATGCTACATTTATACAATCTCTCTCCAAAATGAATTTTCACATGCTCTTTCAATGCTTCTGTAGTTTTAAAATCCTTTTCACAAACCTGGCAGATATATGGTCTGTCTGTAGTGTGAATGAGCCGGTGTGATTGAAGGTTACCAGCCTGCGTAAAGCACATACCACAGTCACCACATGCATATGCTTTCTCTCCAGTATGCAACTTTTGGTGTATTCTGAGACTACCAGTACTACCAAACCCTTTTTCACAAATATTACATTTATATGGTTTAAGTTCCGTAAAATTCATTTCATGTCTTTTGAGGTGAATCCTTAAACTAGTTTTCTTTGCGAAACCTTTTTCACATATGTAACAAGTATATGGTTTATTCCCGCTATGTGATTCTGTAATATGATTGTCTAGAGAAAGTTTACTAGAAAAAGAGATTTTGCAAATATCACACAGATATGATTTATTACTGCTGTGTAATCTAATATGGTTGTCTAAAGACACTTTGCTTTGAAAGGAACGATTGCAGACGTCACATTCAAATGCTCCATAATCTAAATGCAGCCCGATGTGTGTTTTTATAGTAGACAGACTAATGAAAAACATTCCACAAGTGTCACATTTATGTCCAACCTCATCTAAATGGGATTTTCTATGAATTTTAAGCTCAAAATTTGACCCAAAAATCATCTTACAAACTGTACATAAATGAATAGAAGTTATATGTATCTTCTCATGACTTTTCAAATGTTCACTTTGATAGAATGTTTTGTAACAAACATTGCATTTAAACTGCCCATCATCAACATTTAGATGGGATTTTTTGTGCTCCTTAAGATAATCCAATCTCATAAAACCTATTTTACAAATACTACATTTATATGGTTTCTCTCCTGTATGTAAGCGTTTGTGCACTTTGAGAGCCAAAGGCGTTGTAAATACCATATCACAGAACTCACATTTATAAACCTGTCTCTCAGCTGAATGCGATTTTTGGTGATTTTTTACCCCGTTGTAGCTTGCAAACTCCTTTCTGCAAATGTTACATTTATACTGTTTCTCAGCTGAATGTGTTTTCTTGTGAGTTTTTAATTGACCTGGAAGTCTGAAACTTTTCCTACAAACATCACATTTATGTGGTTTCTCCCCTGTATGCAATGATTTATGTGTTTGTAAGTGCGTGGACTGAGTAAAGGATTTATTACAGACATCACACTTGAAAGGTCTTTCTCCTGAGTGAACTCTGTTGTGAAGATTTAATTCAGACTTTCTAGCAAAAGCCTTTCCACAGACACCACATGTATATGGTTTCTCACCTGCAATGTAATGAAAGACAGTATTTCAAATTAATTTGGCATCAACAAATAGCGATGAATCCTAAGGACCCGATAGTTGGGGATCAAAGGTAATTAAGATTGCTTACAATTTTGAGTCATTAACTTTGTTCTTTATCAAATAATTCAAAATTTGATGTAAAAAACCGTTATTCAGTGGAAAATTAAAAAGTTTTAACCCTATCATTCCATTTCTTGCTCAAGCTGCTCCTCTGTTAAGAGTTCAATTTTAAAAACTAATTTTTCTTTAACCCTTTCCTGTTTTACTAAATTTTGGACCAGTCCAAGTTCAAAGGTTTTGCAGACGAAAATTTAAAGTGGATTTAATTTGAAAAATAACCATTCAGTAGGGTAGAAAATAGTGTGGAAAAAGAAGAAATTGCTTGTCAGAAGCAATTTCTTCTTTTTTTCACAATGTTTTCTCAATCATAAAATCACAAGCACGTAAAAAGCAGGGATTAAACAGCAAAGGGTTAAATAAATGTGCCCTGTCAGGTGAAAAAGGGACCATCTTGGAACTGTGTCTAATCAATATTTGAAAAAGAGATTTGGTCTAACATAGGTCAACCAGAGGTTGCAATTCAAAAAGTCTTTCACGTGAATGTAGATTGATCAATCTAGATTCAGAAAATCAGCATAGTGTAACAATTTCGACACTAGTCAGTGTGTGCATATCACGCAATCTGACTAGGATTGCCACTTTACGCACTTCCCAAATAGTCAATTTTTGCATGATGGTTCACAAATATGACCTTGACTGATGATTGTGTAGAAATTGGTACAAACATAGATGTCTTTTGTCTTAGGGTAGTGGACCTGTTATAGTTCCTCAATGTTTCTCCTTGAGTCTCCTTGACCAATGGGACATCATGTAAATAAAATTGGCAGATGGTCAGTTCTACATAGAACATTTGATTGATTGATTTGAGGTAAAATTATCGTGGAAGACTTCCTGCTTGTTACTATGTAAAGTTTGATGCAAATGGACCTGGCCTATATATGAAACAAACAATTTTATTGTTGGTAAATAAAATGTTACAAACATTTCTAGGCATTTAAGTTCTGCTTTTAGTAAAAGATTGAACGAATTTTCAATGTTTCTATGCAAAAGCCTCCCCCTGAGCAGAGAACAAATTTGGCCTCAAGGGGATATGAACAAATTGATAAAGGTCCATTAGATGAGATTACATACCTGCCCTGCTTTCAGGAAGACCAAACAGTACCAACAGTTTGCCAATTTTACCCCTCTTTGCATGTGAGCTTGCATGCAAAGCGGGGTATAAATGGCAAACTGTTTGCACCTTTTTGCCATTCTGAATGCAGGGCTGGTTTTAGTGAAGGCGGTTTTTTAAGTTTGACTTCCCACTTTCTATGTAAATGGGATTTGCCCACGTGGAGCTCAAGTTATTATGACCCGGGGGCAGTATATGAATAAACTTGAAATAGTCAATTTGTTAAAACTATTTACCAAACAAGAGGGTCTGAATGGCCCAAAACCCCTCACCTAGATTTTATTGGTCTATGGGATTTCACCAAAGTGACTTTCTGGCAAATTTCATTCATATTTGCCTAGATGGGAATATGAAAAATAGACCCTGCCCACCAATTAGTAACTGATGAGGAGATGTTAAAAGATTTCGAGCTCAAAATACGATATGTCCTACCATGCCCTTATTTATTGGCAAATCAAATTTTCAACAACAATTTTTGAAGAGGGTCACCGAAGGAAAATTCTGGTAAAGTTTCAATGAAATCAGCCAAATGGTTCAGGAGGAGAAGATGTTCAAAAGATTTCGGGCTCTCTTCCGGATCTCTGTTACATTAATAAGAGAGTTGTCTCTTAAAGACTCTGAGATACTCTCACTGATCTGTTTCGTTTGAATGGGTTTTACGCCTCTTTCAACTATTATTCAGTTATATCTCAGCAGCTGCAGCATCTAACAATGGTTGATTGATTGAATGGGGTTTTACGCCGCTTTCAACATTATTTCAGTTATATCGCGGCAGCCGGAGCACCTAACAATGGATTCCTGGTATTTCTTTCACCTGTACTACCATTACACCCTTTCCTAGCCTCCGACTGCTATTTCACATAGGTTTACAATTATCTACCCATTGGTGAAAGACAGCACCTAACAATGGATTCCTGGTATTTCTCACACCCGTACTATCATTCAATCAATCAATCAATGATCTGTAATGCAAAAAGGGACCATCTTGGTACTCTGTGAAATAGATTTTTGGAAAAAGGATTGGATCCTGAATAGGTTACAGGGTGCGACACTAAGGGGAGTCCGGGAGTCAGAGACTCCTTATTTACCAGTTGGACTCCTTCCTTTTGCAAGTAAGGAGTCTGATGGACTCCAAGGGTCATATAAGAATACTTTGAAAAACAAATGCACAGAGAAATGTCCTTTCTAACACTTGCCAAAACTGTAGGTTGTTTCACTATAAAAATTGTTGAAGAAAACGGTGTTCTGAGAATAAAAATCTTGTTTGGAAGAACATTGCAGAAAAGAAGAAATTGCTTAAAACAAGCAATTTCTTCTTTTCCACAATGTTGTCTAATTATGAAAGTTTGGACTCCTGACTTTTAGCTTGGACTCCTTGATTTAAAGAGTTAGGAGTCCAATTGACTCAGGAGTCCAATTGACTCCTTAATCTGATACTCAGGAGTTAGTGTCAACCTCTGGATTATCTAGAGGGCATATTTCAGAAACAATTAAATAAGAATGTACATTAATCATTCTTAATTCAAAAAAAAAATTATTTGTTAAAAGTATTGGTCCCAGTTAGTCTACCCAACTTGCACAATCTGACTAGGTTTGACACTTTTCACACTTCTTAGACAGTCCCCTTTCAAGTGATCAGTCACAAATATCTGAATTTTGGAGTTCCTTCCTTATGGTCCCTTTATCATTAACAGATTATATGATTTCTTACCTGTATGTTTTCTAATGTGAATTTTCAAATCGGCTGCAAATTTAAACCTGGAAGAACAAGTTTCACATTTAAAACGTCTTTCACCAGCATATTTGCTCTTTGGTTTATTCAACATATTTTGGCTTTTACCATCCAGCATCCTTTTTTCCCTCTCATATGCTGCTTCTTTGTTTAATTTATCACTACCATATTCATTTGGTATATCTTTATTACATCCGTTTGATTTACCTTCACCAAAATCATTTGGTTTCTCTTCACTACATTTATTAACCTTAACTCCATCTACATTTGATTTATCTTTGTCATATCTTGGTTCATCTTTGACTTTATTTGTTTTATCTTGACCAGCTTCATTTAATCTATCTTTGTCATATCTTCTTGGTTCATCTACACCTTCAATTGGTTTATTTTTACCATCTTTGTTTGTTTTATCTTTGCCATATCTAATTGTTTCATCTTTACCATCATTTTCTTTATTTTCATCACATTCATTTGGTTTATCTTCGCTACCTGCAGTTAGGTTATCTCCACAACCTTCATTTGGTTTATCTACACCACATTTATTTGGTTTATCTTCACCATATCCGTTTGGTTTATCTTCACCTCCATCGTTTGGTTTATCTTCACCACATTTTATTTGGTTTATCTACACCACTTTTATCTGGTTTATCTTTAACACAATCATTTGGTTTATCTCTTACACATTCATTTTGTGTATATCTATGATGATTTTTTATTTCATCTTTAGCAACTGCATTTGATCTATCAAAAGCAATAGCTCCATTCAAATTATTGTTTTCATCACAATGCTTTGCAGAGGCCATCATGTGTTTTTATAATGATGATAAGTTACAGTTTTGTTCCTCTTTAGAGTAAAGGCTCTTGTCTATAGCTGAGAATTTAATCATTTGTCTCAATGAATCTTCATCTGAAATGTATAATAAATGTAATGACATAATAGTCAGTGATAATTCTGGCTAAGATCAGTATATGCAAAGAATCTCATTTATCTGAATCTATTGGGAAATTAAGAAATTTTGATGAGAAATTCCAACAAATCAATAGCTCAGTGCATAACAGTTGTAACTGCCAATATGATTATTAGCAGTTACAACTGTTATGTGCTGAGCCAACGAAATCCTTCACTGAATTACATTTTGCTGCGTGATTTTTCACTCACTTAGCCAATTTTTAAGAGATATCAGACAGAAAAAAGAAAGAATCTCTCAATATCTCACTCAAAAATGATCCCTAAATAGTTAATCAGAAATATTGATACCGAAAATTGCCAAAGGATTGATTGATTGATTGAATGGAGTTTAACGCCGCTTTCAACATTATTTCAGTTATATCGCGGCAGCTGGAGCACCTAACAATGGATTCCTGGAAATTTCTCTCACCAGTACAACCATCACATTCTTTCCTAGCCTCCAGCTGCTATCTCACATAGGTCTACGATTATCGACCCATTGGTGAAAGACAAATAGTCGGAAAGAATGAGTGCCGCCGTCGGGGAAATTGCCAAAGGATGTCATAGCTTTAATTTTATACATTTAAGAGATGATCACAATAATTTTTTAATAATTTGTAGAGGAATGAGCTTGAAATTTAAGTCTCATTGTTTTAATACACTTGGTAAGCATTTCATCTAGAAGTTCTAGCAAGGAAAAGATTCAACAAGAGGGTCAGTGTAGCTAAACTGGCACTTGAGGCCGAGCAGATTTGTGAAATTCAAAAATATATTGCATTAAATGTATAAAGCTAAGACATAAACTATAATTATGTAAGCAGATTGTCAACAAAGCTTATGGTAGCTTGATGCATAACATAAGACAAGAGGTCCAAAGTGGCCCTAAATCACTTTGAATCCCCTGAGATAACTTCCTCAGATGTGACCTCTTAGTCTAGCTTTTAACCACTTGACCGAAATTCAAACTAGACTTGGATTGATAAGGCAGGGATCAGTTTGGATTGAGATACTGGGATATTCTCTCATATTCTGTGAAGTTTCATAGAAACTGGCTTAATTAGAGAAAAATCTCAAAGCAATATGTTATTTAGTGAAGGTTTTGGTAAAATCTCTCTATAAATATTCAAAATTTCCCATTAGATTTTCCTTAATAAGATATTTTTGCAAATGAAATTTTCAAGCCAGAATTATCCCTGATAAGAACAATCAATCTGATTTTTTTTAAATTTGACCCCCTTGACCTAATTTTTGACCCCCAAACTTCAAAAGTTCAAACTTGGCCAATTGTCATCAAGACAATCATTCTGATCAAAATTTAGATTGATTGAGCAGAAAATATGGCTTCTACATTGTCAGACACAGTTTTCTAAGATTTGACTCCTTGCCCCCTACTTGTCCCCCTATCAAACTTAACCTGGATTTCATCAGGACATTCATTCTAACCAATTTTCATGTTGATCAAGCAAAACATATGGCTTCAAGAGTGTATACAAGGTCTTATTAAGATTTGACACTGTGACCTCTTTTTTACCCCTTTGATCCAATTTGGACCATGACCTAGATTTAATTTAGATATTCATTCTGACCAATTGTCAGGTTGATTGAGCAAAAAATATAGTTTCTAGAGCGTCTAGAGCCTTGACCTCATATTGACCCCACTTGATCCAATTTGGAACAATTTGACAAAGATTTCATCAAAATGTCCATTCTGACCAATGTTACGTGCAAATGTAACAAGAATTTAGAAGCCGGCAACAAACATTACAATTAACAATATTTATTGACAATAATAGCAGAATTATTGAGAATATGAAATTAATACAAAAACAAATTACAATACCTTGAATGTTGAATCCTAAAGTTTTAATTTTAGATCCAAATGAATCAAGTTCCTGGTCCACAAATAATAAGTCCAATAATATCCGAATTTAAAACTAACCACACTTTTAATCAAACTTTTAAGATAACGAGAAATTCCCTTTTAGTTTAACACAGTACTACTAAATGAAACCATTAGTCTAAACCAAGTGAACCAAGAATGCTGTAGGAATCCCTTTATATAATACCATAGAACAATCTAGAAAAGCATAGAACATTAGAAGACTCTAGAGTCTGAATCACTTTCTAAAAGTCCTTTCTAGAAAGATGTAAAATATTCTACATACATGTTTACCTAACAGTGTCAAGGGATCGGAAATTTCCCAGACTAATTCTAAAAATAGACACAGGAAAAAACATTATTCATACATGCATAATACCAATTTCCAGGTTAATTGGGCAAAAATCATGACTGTAGAGTGTCTACAAGATAAATGTAGATGTAGACGACACACAACACACAACAGACAACATGCGCCCACAAAAGCTCAAAATAAGCACTACTTGCTCAGTTGAGCTAAAAAGCCATATGTAAACAAACAACTTCAAATGAATGACCCTTTTTCCATAATGTAGAATAATATTTCTGAGCAACTTTAATGTGTGTGAATAAATGTACAAGTTGTAGTAACAAGAAATTTTGCAAAAGTAAAGGTCTCTTTTTCAATGAACCAGCAACATATCACCGAGAAAGAATACAGAGAAAGGTCTATCTGAACAACAAACCTATCAACAATCAATTGCATCCAGAAATTCAATTGAAAGAATAGATTTTCTCAAAATCACACCATTTGGGTCTGTTTTTCTTTAGCAGCCATGTTTTTGCCAATAATAGCTTCAGAAAGAAATCTCAGAAAGCATGACCAGTAGTTTCAGAGAAGGAGATATTTTTATGTAGCATCAAGTTATTATTCTGATCATGATTAGATGGAAGAGCTAAGTGTCATTGTTATCATTCCTGTGAGGTTTGGTTGAATTCTGACCATAAGTTTCAGAGAACAAGAGGACAATGATGGTCCTCTATTGCTCACAATTGTCTCCTTAATTCATGCCTTATAAAATAGAATCACATTAAAAGATATTTAAATAACAATAAAAGGCACATTTTTCAAAAAAATCATTTTGATACAGGTCTAATAAAATTACACCCTCTTTTGTTGTATTTTTTGCAAGTGCCTTCTCCAAGCAGTGCAACAATTCCAAGGAAATTATTATTACAGCTCCTATATTCAATTGACATTAGACAGAATGCTGCCAAATATCAAGAACAAGAGCTTCGCAGAGCGGCGCATATACGCTCGATGGGGCTTGTCAGTAACCTTGGCTTGTCAGTAACGTAAGCTTGAATGATAGCTAAAAATATTTCAAACAGACAGACAGACAACTGGTGCCATAACATAGTATGACCTTTTGAGTGTAAATTGAAAATGATTTTATGCACAACTATATGCCAAACAGTTATTTTGCAAGTTTCAGTTTATTCTAATTTAAAGTGTGACAAGTTGCTCACAAAAGAAAAATAGTGAATTTCAATCAATTCAAGGGCAGATAATACAAGATAGACCCAAGCTTTTTGAATTTCTGAAGTCCTATGCTCAACCAAATATCAGGGTTACATTATGGCAAAATTCATTTCAATCCAATTAAATTTGTAGGAGTTGTGCACACACACGCACCAAAAAAATCTGTAAATTTAAACTATTTTGTGAAGAAAAGGTCAGATAAATCTGGAACTACTTTAAATATGAAAATATTTTTAGTCCTAAGCACAAATAGACAACCTAAAGAGTCATTATGGCAAGTTTCCTTTCATTCCCATCCAAAATGTAGGAGAACATGAGCTGACAAGAAATATTGTTTTTCATCAACTAAAGGGCAGATAATCCAAGATAACTCAAGAATGACTGGAGCATTTTGAATTGAAAAGTCTTATGCAAAACTAGACATCATAGAGAGAAATTGTGTCTAGTTCCAGCTCATTTCAATTAATAATTAAGGAGGAATTGCACACAAAATATAGTGATTTTTGTTTAATTCAAGGGCAGATAATTCAAGATTTCTCAGGAATTACAGGAGCGATTCGAATTTCAAAGATCAAATGCAGAACTAGACATCAAAGAGAGTAATTGTGTTTAGTTTCAGCATATTCCCATTGATAGTTTAGGAGGAGTTGCGCACACAAAAAACAGTGATTTGGGTTATATTCAAGGGCAGATAATTCAAGATGTCTCAGGAATGACTGGAGCGATTTGAATTTCAAGGAACTTATGCACAACTAAACATCATAGAGAGTAATTGTGTGTAGTTTCAGCTCATTCCCATTGATAGTTTAGGAGGAGTTGCGCAGACAAAAAACAATGATTTTGGTTATATTCAAGGGCAGATAATTCAAGATTTCTCAGGAATGACTAGAGCGATTTGAATTTCAAAGGTCTTATGCACAACTAGACATCATAGGGAGTGATTGTGCCAAGTTTAAGTCCATTCCCATTGATAGTTTAGGAGGAGTTGCGCACACAAAAAATTGCTAACGGACGGACAGATGGACAGACTGACAGATGGACAGATGGACTGAAGACCGAGGCCATAACATAATACGACCCTTCGGGCGTATAATAAAAACGAGAAACCAGAACAGAAAAACATTCTAAGCTAGATTCAAAAAGATAAAACAAAAATGTCTAGAATTCTAGAATGGTAACAAAGAAATCTTCATTGAGGCCTTTTCGTCAGGAGATAAACCTTAGAATGCTACCTAAATCAAAAGGGTCCTTACTTTTGACCAGACAAATATTTTAAGCCATTTCAAGAAAATTTGATCAAAATTTGTGATCTCTAGAATAGTACATAGAAAGTTGTTTATAAGACTTTTTTTTTATTTTTGACATGTATACATAGAAATGCAACCAAAAATAATAGGCTTACTCTTCCTTATGACAAGACAAACTGAAACATCTTGAGCAAAATTGAGAAAGATTGAGACAAAATTGTGATCTCTACAGTAACAAGTAGATTGCCTAAAGGGCTCCTTTTCTTATGAAATGCAACCAAAATTGATACTGGGTTCTTTGTTATGACCAGCCAAACATCCTAAGCAAGTTTGAGAGCGATTGAGCAGAAATTTAGATGACTAGAGTGGTAATATGATAATTGTCTATAAGGCTCTTTTTCCCATGACATAAGAATGTCACAAATATTAATAAGGTTGATTGATTGAAATGAAATTTAAGTTGATTTCAACACCTTTTCAGATATATTGCGGCCACTGGAGCACCTAACCATTGATTCCTGATATTTCTCTCACCAGTACAACCATCACATCCATTTTTAGCCTCCAGCCGCTATCTCACATAGGTCTACAATTACCAACCCATTGGTGAGAGACAAAATAGTTGAAAGAATTGGGGATCAAACCCAGGACCTCTAGATTGACAGTCTGTTATGGTACCAGCTGCTTCATGACCGCAGCCCTATTAAAAGGGTTCTTCCTTAAACTGAGAAAAACACCCTAACAAGTTTGAAAAATATTGAGCCAAAATTGTAACCTCTAGGGTGGTAACATAATTGTTGATGACAAACAACTGACGCATGACAGAGGACAGACCTTGTACTATGGACAATCAAGTATTCCAAAAGCTTACCCCAAGCATGATATGCTCTGGTGAGCTAAAAAGCATTTTTATTTTTTTACCATACAGGACCATTTTGATGCCATGACAGCCTATAGCACCTAATTTATCAGCCCTAACAGGATTAAAATTTAATGAAGGAATCTGTAGCAGTATGTCCCAAGCATTATTTATGTGAAGTTTTTTAAATTCTGCCAAGGTTTTAGAGTAGAATATATATTTTTTATTTCTTATTTTTGACCATTTTTTGGATGTATCGACTGCCTGAAGCACCCAAGTTATCAGCCCAATCAGGATTAAATGAAGGAATCTGAAAGAGCATGTCCCAAGCATAATATTTCTGTAAAATTTGGTTGAATTCTGCACAGTAGTTTCACTGAAGAAGATGAATAAAGACAGAAGAGGGCCATGTTAGCCCTAAATTGCTCACTTGAATAAAAAATCTAAAAGTTTTATATGAAGCTTGAAAGAATATGATGGAAATTATGACTAGCAAAGGTTATACTGTTCATTTTGATCAACAAGAAAATTACTCTGATAAATTCAAAGTTAACAAGTTTAAAAAGATGTCATCTTGAGTGTCCAAAAAAAAAATTCTGAGTTTTGCCAAGATAATCATTCTGACCAATTTTAAGGTTGAAAGGACTAAAAAAGGCCTCAAGAGTGCCCATAAGGTTTTTGTAAGATTTGACCCCTTGACACAGTTTTGACCCAACTTGACCCAATTACGAACTTGTATGAGATTTCATCAAGGTTATCATTCTGACCAATTTTCAAGGTTGATTGTGCTAAAATGATGATGTCCAGTGGAATCAGGTAACCACAAAAGCTTACCTTGAGCTTTTCATGCACAGGTGAGATAAAAGAAAAATATGCACGCCTAGTTCTATAATAAGAGCCTTATCTTGCTGTACCAAAGATAATCCTGCTTTGACAGAAGGTAGAATAAGGCACAAATTCACAATGGATTACCAGATTTTTCGAATATCTTGATTAAACCACAATTGGGTTTTAATTTTATTCTAAATCAAGCAGCTTTAAGTGGTCAATTGCTTTTATACACTACATTCGTTTATGAATGAAAGGTGTTTGTTTCAAGTTTTAACTGCAGTCAATAAAACAAAAGCAAAACAAATTCAAGAAACTAACAGGTATTTGTTTTGGTAATCTGCAGACCAGTATTTATTAGAAATTAAATGTGTAAGTAAGCTTATATGATAGATAGCTTTAGTATTTAGGAAAATAATTTTAATGTATGTGATCTTTTACACTTAGACAATATTGGCCTTTATTCTGATATAAATAATCTGATGTAGGAATTTTAAATCAGGTCAAAAGGACAAACGTTAGAGAAAAGAGCTACATTAAAAAAGAAAACAAGAGCACCGCAAGCAGGTGCAAACGCTCGGCTGTTAATTATTTCTTAGGCAAAAACAAATATATGAACTTGGTACCTACAGAAAGGTCTTGTACCAAGCAATGATCATTTGAAATATGAAGGCTTTTTGACTAACCATTCAAAAATTATGACCAAGGTTAAATTTTTTCAAACAAATTTGACCTTGAAAAATGACCTTGACTGATGACCTTGAACTTAGTACCTACAGAAAGGTCTTTTCCAAAGCAATGATCATGTAAAATATGAAGGATCTATTACTTACCATTGAAAAGTTATGACCAAGGTTAAATTCTTTAAAGAAATTTGACTTTGAAAAATGTCCTTGACCTTGACCGATGACCTTAAACTTGGTACCAAAAGATAGGTCTTGTCCAAAGCAATGATCATGTGATATATGAAGGCTCTATGACTTACCATTCAAAAGTTATGACCAAGGTTAAATTCTTTTTAAAGAAATTTGATCTTAAAAAAAAAGACCTTGACCTTGACTGATGACCTTGAACTTGGTACCTACAGAAAGGTCTTGTCCTAAGCAATAATCATGTGAAATATGAAGGCTCTATGACTTACCATTCAAAAGTTATGACCAAGGTTAAATTTATTTAAAGAAATTTGACCTTGAAAAATGACCTTGACTGATGACCTTGAACTTGGTACCCACAGAAAGGTCTTGTCCCAAGCAATGATCATGTGAAATATGAAGGCTCCATGACTTACCATTCAAAAGTCATGACCAAGTATAAATTTTTCAAAGAAATTTGACCTATATAAATGACCTTGACCTTGACTGATGACCTTGAACTTGGTACCTACAGAAAGGTCTTATCCCAAGCAATAATCGTGTGATATATGAAGGCTCTATGACTTACCATTCAAAAGTTGTGATCAACGTTAAAGTTTGTCATGTCAACGCCAACGCACACGCCAACGCCAATGTGAACGATGCCAAGGTGATCATAATACCTCGGGTTTTCTTCGAAAACAGCCGAGCTAATAAGTTAGCAAATAAAGCAATGTCTATTTACTATGCCCACTCACCAAGACATGAAATGAAGGGAAGGAGGTCCTCATTTTTAAATCTAAAGTAAAACAAACAAGACATATTTTAGCAGTAGAAGACTCTTCTATCAGGTTCTCTTTGACATAACCTATGTCCAAGTTTTTGCATAAGCAATGAAAGGAATTGAACTTAGTTTATATTCTTGAATTGAAAAAGATTTGAATCATTTTCCAGAATGACATGAGCAATTTAAAAGAATCAATTTCTCCCTTTTGGAAATCATTCAATTTGGTTGGGCTTGATAAACAAACAAAATAAGTATTACATGTTATGCATTTTTATTGAATTTGTTCTGTAATGTAAACATACATGATAGATTATAATAAAAGTATTAACTAGATTACATAGTCTTCTCTAACAATAATTTGGGTTGAAAGTTTCATGACCAAACATCAGAATTAAGACCACCGCTATTAAGACCACTTTCAAAAAGTACCCAAAGTGGTCTTCATAGAGGGGTTTTACAGTATTACAGTCTTAGCCCTTATAATTCAATATTTAAGGAAGTAGGTCAAAGGTTAGTGTCAAGGGTTCAACATGGTGCCAGGACCAAAGACAATCATCTACCAAACTTATTTTTTTGACTAAACAAAGTCCTAGCCCTAGTATTTTAGAAAGTGAAGAAGTTTAATCTTAAATTTCACCATATAGAACCATTTGGCACCCTTGATATTGACTCAATCAGAATTTAATGAACAATTTGATTTGAATTGGGGTTTTACGTCGCTTTCAACAATCTCTCAGTTATATCGCGACGACTGGAGCACTTAACGATGGATTCCTGTTATTTCCCACACCAGTACTACCACCACATCCCTTTCCTAGCCTCCAGTTGCTATTCCATATAGGTTTACGATTATCTACCCATTGGTGGAAGACAAATGTCAGAAAGGATAAGTGCCGCGGCCGGGAATCGAACCCGTGCGAATATAGACCCCTTGATTAGAAGTCCGGCGTGCTACCAACTGCGCTATTGCCGCAGCTAATTTAATGAACAAATCTGAAAGAGCTTACCCCAAAGATCATTCAAGTGAAATCGGGTTAAATTCTCTACAAAGATTCTTTTAATATTTCACCATTTGGAGCCCATTTTCTTCTGACATGAAAAGCTGTTTTGCCACTCAGAATTTAACAAAGGATTTTGAAAGATCAGAGAAGATTTTTTTTATTTTTCACCGTTACAATCCATTTTTAAATTGGCAATCCTTATGACTCGACAATTATCCTGTCAAAAATTCAAAATAATCTGATAATATTTGATGATTAGTGCTTGCATAAGATTGCTACAAAAAGATATTCATGAGGCCTGATTCTCATGTTTTCTGACCAATAGGCCCCATTTTGAAATCCCATTGGCCCTACAATCATCATGTGAAAGTTTCATGAGAATCTGATAACATTTATGGACTTTATTATGTAAACAAGATTGCACAAAGTGAAATTCCATAAGGCACATTAATTTCTCCATGTTTTTTAACAAATCAGCTTCATTAAAAAAAAGCCACTATGCTCATGAAATGTTTGTACTATAATAATGTCTATGTCCATGTATGTGGGCCAGTGGTAAATTAACTATACATGTCGGCATGCAGATATTGACACTAAATACTTTTTGACATCTAGTGCAACTTTTGGGGGTTTGTTTTTAATGTGGTTTTACGACGCGTTTAATAATCTTTCAGTTATAGCATGGTAGCTGGAGCACCTAACAATGGATACCTGGTATTTCTCTCACTAGTACTACCATTACATCCTGTCCTAGTCTCAAGCTTCTATCTCACAGATCATCAAACCTTTGGTGAGAGACAAAAAGTCAGAAAGGACACATGCCTCCAGGGATCGAACCGGGGACCTCTAGATTGACAGTCCGACATCAAGGGTAACACCGGTCCTTAAGATTAAATATTCTATTTGAGAATAGATTTGAATAACTGCTTACCTAGGGAATTTATCTGTAAGTTATTTCTAAGATCTTGACAGTGATGAAGAACTACTCTTGACAAAGGCTACCATCTATATAATGTTCATCTCATAACAAGAATTTTCTGAGCAAAAACCCATACAAGATCCCTTTTCCCATTTTTCCCTACATTCATCTTGGGGGCCGATCTATCAGAAATCACAGGAAAAGGGGCCTTTTGGATTCTGGCTATAAATTTTTTTGTTTGTGAGAAAAATTCCATAAATATTATTGAACATCCTTTGAATTTTTTCTGTATGATTTTTGTGTCATATGAGCCCCTATTTTTGAAAGCTTCAAACCTTTTGACCCTACAATCATCCCGTGAAAATTTCAAGAAATTCCAGTAATATTCATGGACTTCATTGGATAAACTGAATATTTTGAGCAAATGTCCACAAGGTCCTTATTCTGGTGTTTTACAGATCAGTCTCATTTTCAAAAGGCTTTTCTTATGACCCTATTATTATCTTGTGAAAGTTTCAAGGAAATACAATGAAAAGGATTATCTCCAAATACTAGGCACTGCTATGGGAACACGTATGGCCCCGTCTTATGCATCACTTTTTATGGGTAAACTTGAGAAAGATTTTCTTGAAACATGTGAAATACAGCCTTTACTATGGTTACCTTTTCTAGACGATATTATCATGATCTGGGATAATAGTGAGTCAGAACTATTAAAGTTTCTAGAAAAACTTAATAAATTTCATGAAACTATTAAGTTTACCTACACCTACTCTAAAACCTATGGCGTTTTCCTTGATGTTCAACTAAACAAATCTAATGATGGGATTTTGCATACTAGTGTATATGAAAAAAATACAAATGTCCATCAGTATGTTGAGTTCTCCTCTTGTCATCCTCTTTCTTGTAAAAAAGGTATTCCTTTTAGTCAAGCTAAACGATATCGTCGCATCACTTCTGACGACAATTGTTTTAAACAAGAACTTAAAAAACTTGAGTCTTATTTTCAAAAGAGAAATTACCCAGCTAATGTATTGTCTGATGCTATTCAAAAGGCATCTAGATTGACTTGTGAAGAAGCTCTCAAATCTAAATCACATGAAAATCAAAATGTTATTCCTTTTGTATGTACATACAACCCTTCACTTCCTAACATAGGAAAAATTATTAACCAATACTGGGGTTTGCTTGAAATTTCATGCAGTGAAAGTGTGCGTCATTTATATAACTCAAAACCTATTGTAGCATTCAAAAGACCAGTTAATATTAATGACAGACTTGTTCATTCAAAATTAAACACATCTCCTGTTTCTTGCAAGGTAACTAAATGTGAAAGACGGCGCTGTTCACACTGCTCTACAATTCAAGAATCTGATAGTTTTGTTAGCACCAGTACATTACAAAGCTATAGGATAAAACAAAACCTTAATTGCACTTCAACTGATGTTATTTACCTTATTACTTGTAAGAAATGCAAAGCTCAGTATGTGGGCCAGACTCACCAAAAATGTTCAAATCGCATGAATAGTCATAAATTTGATATCATGCATTTTCCTGATGTCATTACAAATGTTTCTGAACATTTCAATTCTCCAGGACATAGCATTCAAGATTTTTCTTTCATGCCAATCGAAAAAATTTCAAATAACTGGAAAAGGCTTCTTAAAGAAACACGATGGATGCATATTCTTGATACTAAAGCTCCAGAAGGAATGAATTCAAAGGTTTTATTTTGATTATGTATTTTTGTTTCATCATATTCTAGGTATTAAATACAGTCCATCTTGCTTACAGTTAGTTGCATCGTAAAATTGACATTCATCTTAATCAAAACCAATCTAGATCACTCACTCAGCGCTCCATCCACTAATTCCATACACTGACTCAAATCAATCAAAAACGCTCCAAATTACCAAAAAGTATGAAATCAACGGCCACATTCAAAAAAGAAATATAACTGAAAAAATCGCGATTTCACTAACATAAATGAAATTGTTAGCGTCTGATTGGTTCTTTAAGAAATAGGAAGCAATTTACAGAACTTTTATGCATATTTTATTAAAGGGAGGTAATCAATATCGCTAATTTTGTTCATCCTGAACAAAACTAGCGAAAGAGGATTAACTTCCATTTAATTCAATAAAAACTCGCTCCACACACTCATTCAATTTCTTTCCAAAATCATTCCAAAATCATTCACCTCGTTAATTTCACGATGTTGTTAACTGTAAGCATCCTCAGTCTATCAAGCGACCATTCTAATTAAACGATTATTTTCTAATAAATACTTTCTTTAGTTCATACTATCTTTAAAAGTTGACATTATTAGTCTCATAATTATAATTAATGAACCCTATGTTGTTGAGACTCATTAGTATTGTTTCAATGAGACAATTCAAATGAGTTTTAACTCCTTAGGATTATTGAGCAAGTCGTAAAAACATACATATTCAATAACAATTATGTTTCTAATTTATAGGCTGAACTTGTACTGGGTGACCATTCTCTTTGACGACCACTTTTTGGTCGTCAAGTGGGTGGTCTCTTAGTGCATGTTTTATTGTATGTAATATTAGATAAAATTGATTGCATTTTAAGCAGGATGTATACTTTTTGCGTTTGTAATTATCAAATTTTCGCCTTTTCATTCATCCTTCTTGCAGTAGATTTTACCCTCTAATATATTTTACTATTTAGGCAATTGGGACCATCTGGATGATATTACTAGGTATCTACACAAGTTATACAGGCTACCTTGATTCAAATTTTTCGCATTTTGCTTTATTTTTCAAGTTATAAATATCATTCTATCATCCTTAACGCGTAAGTGAAATAGAACTCCAAATGACTTCTATTTTAATGATTTTTTTTTTTTACATTTTTTTTTTTTTTTTTTTCTTTTTAAATATTAGTTTTACGGAGCACCCAGATGGTACCTTTTCATGTTACGGGTCCCATATGTTATTTAGTTACAAAAATTATAAGCTCAAAATCATATTCATTTTATTATTATCATTATTATTATTATCATTATTATTATTTTCATTATTATTTTCTATTTATTAATAAATTTTAAAAGATATATATACATAGTGGGTAGTCACATAATAATCCTACTTTTTTTCACTATTTTAAAAGTGAATTTAAATATCTAAATATTTATTTATTACTTTGCATTATCTTTCATTTTAACAATACAGTTATTGCAGGCTTTTTTCATCTTTTGCTTTCAAATTGCATTTATCCTGTAATATTGTATCTTTTTAGATCCTGTATCTGTTGATTTATTTAATGTATTGTAATATTGATATTTTTCCGCCAAACTCATTGCCATTTTTTGACGTTGTTGCCGTTGACGTCATGTGACGTTAATGACATCATAAATTGTTATTGTTCAAAATGGTTTCCCTTGAAAAAGGTTTATTTTAAACCGAAACTAGTCGGGAATAAAAATTAAATTTAAATCAAGTTGGAAGTTTGATCTCTCTTTATCCCTATTAAGGAAATACAATATCATTTGTGCGCGTTATGACCCATATAAGAATTGTCTATGGACAGACAGACAGACAGACAGACAGGGATGTCATTGCAATAGTTCTTCTGACATTTGGTGAGTTAGACCTAACTAGAAATTAAGCCATGAATGGCTTGAGTCGCTCCACAGGCTTGAAATTCTTGTTATAGCAAATCAAAGTTTGACTAGATTTTTAGATATTTTGGGTTCTATTGATGTTGAAAATGATATTCAAAGTTTTCACTTTATAACATATAGAGAAATGACTTCCTCCTATAAAAGACATATTTTTCATCTGATCACAATAAATTTGGTAGACTGATCAAGGGTCACTCAAGGATCATACCAATGAAATTTGATTGATATCCATCATTACATTCTGAGAAAATGATTTTGAAAGTTTCCACTAGATCTATATAACTCATTGAGAAATGTCCTCTGCCCATGATATACATATTTTTCATCTGATAAAGTCATCATCACAATAAATTTTAGTAGACTGATAGAGGGTCACTCAAGATTCATTCAAGTGAAATTCGGTTGATATCCATTTTACATTCTGAGAAAATGATTTTCAAAGATTCCACTATATAACATATATAGAAAAGTGACCTTCGCCCATAAAAATACATATTTTTCATATGATCACAATAATTTTAGTAGACTGATAAACGGTCACTCAAGGATCATTCCAGTAATATTTGGTTGATATCAATAAGTTACACTATGAGAAAACGAATTTGAAAGTTTCCACAAGACAACATAGAGAAATGACCTCCACCCATAAAATACATATTTTTCATCCGATCACAATAATTTTTTGTAGACTGAAAAAGGTTCACTCAAGTATCATTTAAGTGAAAATTGGTCAATACCCATTGGTTACATTCCGAGAAAATGATTTTCATAGTTTCTACTTTGTAACATTTATAGAGAAATTACCTCAGCCCATAAAATACATTTTTTTCATCTGATCACAATAATTTTCCGTAGACTGATAAAGGTCACCCAAGGATCATTCATATAAAATTTAATTGGTATCAATCAATTAGAATCAGAGGAAACTCCCTTTTTACCATATTTGGAAATTAGCCACGCCCATTAAATCCATGTTTTTCATTGGATAAAAATTTCTTGATTTCTTGAAAGAGGGTCACCCAAGGATCATTCCTGTGAAGTTTGGTTGAAATTCATCCAGTAGTTTCTGAGGAGAAGATTTTTAAAGAAAAAGTTTACGACCAGAGGTATGGACGCACATACGGACTGACACACGACGGACACATGGCCATGACAATAGCCCCAGTGACATTCGGCCAGTGGAGCTAAAAACTGCATAACACGAGTACACATCAAGGGGAATAACTCTGCCAGTGGTTTGTAAATAAGCTGCCTGAGGTGTCCAACTTGTCCATTAAGCTGCATGGACAAGTAGATTTTCATGTCTGGGTTGTCCATAGACAAGTAAAAAAATCTCCTTCTTCTTTCAAAATGTTTCCTAGCAATTTATTCCCTAATTTGCTAAAAAATCAAACAGGGTTTATTTTGAGGAACTGTTGTTATCATGGTGGACCTTTAATATTTAATTGATTGATTGATTGACTGGAGTTTGAAGCTGCTTTCAACATTATTTCAGTTATATCGCTGTGGTTGGAGCACCTAACAATGGTTTCCTGGTATTTCTTTAGCCAGTACAACCACCACATCCTTTCCTAGCCTCCAGCTGCTATTTCACATAGGTCTACGATTATCAACACATTGGTGAGAGACAAGTAGTCGGAAAGAATTAGTGCCGCCATCTGGGATCAAACCGGGACCTCTAGATTGACAGTCTGACGTGCCACCAACTGCGCTATGACCGCGGCTCTTTTAATATTTAAAGATAACAGGTCCTTTGGGCTAGTACAAAAATGTTGTTAGTGTCAAATCCTGACAGCTGCATCAAGATAGTTTGAAATCCATTCATAAAAATAGAAGATATTCTTTTTGCAAAGCAATGATTTTTTGACCTGAAAATCTAACCTTATATATGCACTCAAGAAATGTTTTCCCTTCCTTTCAAATAGATCCTACTCATTTTAGAAAAGATCCTTCCTTATGAAGTAAGCCTTATAATATTTGTGGACTTAAATATCTAAAAAAGAATATTTTGATTGAAAATCTGTAAGGTCCCCTTTTCCATATTAATATATCTGTAAGGCCCCCTTTCCATATTATTACAGGAACATTGTGTATCAGGGATATATCTACACCAAATTCACAAAAGGCCATTGAAATCGGCTAGGCTGAAGTTCCATTCATTCATATATATATATAAATTCCCCTGAAAGGCCATGCAAAGTTTGATCTTTGAAAATTGACAATGACCCTATCTGATGACCTTAATCATGACCTTTGAAATTTACACATGAAGAGTATTTCCATTATGAAGTTGTGCACCTCAAATGAAGCCACAATAAGCCTAAATTATCAATTGCTGAATCATTACATGGGTTGACACTTATTCATCAGAACAAGGAGTCTATTGGACTCTTAACACATGAAATCAAGGAGTCTTAGCTCAAAATAAGGAGTCATAATTTTCTTTGTGGGAAAGCATTGTGGAAAAGAAGAAACTGCTTGTTAAAAGCAATTTCTTCTTTTCCACAATGATGTTCCAAAGAGGATTTTCTTTCAAAATACTATGGAACAACAACTTTTGAAGCGAAAAGATCTATAGTACTGGCTGGGTTGAAAAGGAAACTGCCCTGAGCATTTTTTTCAGAATATTCTCATATGACACTGAATTCCATCCTTGGAGTCCATCAGTCTCTTTACTTGCAAATGGAAGGAGTCCCAACTGGTAAATAAAGAGTCTGGGTCTCCCAGACTCCCCTTAGTGTCGAACCCTGCATTATTCCTTGAAAATGCAAATCTTTCTTAATTACTGTTGTCTGGAGCCTCTCTCCTGTCCTTGTAAACTATATCTATTGTATAAACAAGAGGGTAATTGGTCCTAAAGCATCCATCTGAAGTATTGTTTACAAAGATTCTTAAATGCTGTACAACGATTTTAACCGATGGTCTATTTTCAACCTAATTTGACTCCATTTTGAAGTTTGTTTAAGATTAACCAAAACAAAAATCCTAGATATGTTGATAAACATCTGACCAAGTTTCACAACTTATCAGCCATAATATAGCCTCTTTAAAGTGCAAAATAGGTATTCTGAGATTTGACTCCATGACCTATTTTTTACCAATTTTACCCAATTTCAAAATTATCTACTTTCATATGGACAGTTAAGATTTAAAGACATTTGGATAAAAAATTTATGATGAATTGTTTTTTGTTTAAATGGGGTTTTGTGACACTTTCAACAATTCTTCAGTTATATTTTGGTGCCTGGAGGACCTAACAATTGATTCCTGGTAATTCTCACACCAGTGCTGCCATTACATTCTTTCCTAGCCTCCAGCTGAAACTAAAGGATAAAGTGTGCACTCAAGATTTTTCTAAGAATTGATCCACAGACTGAAATTTTTACCCCAATTGGCCCACTTTCTAATTCATCTGTGATAACATGAAGATAAACATTCTTACCATATTTCAAGACATTTTGTTGAAAATATCAGCTCTAGAGTGCACACAAAGTTTTTCAAAGATTTGACCCCATGACCTGGCTTTTGACCACACTTGACCTAATTTTAAACTTGTCTGAAGTCTCATTGAGATAAACATTCTGACCAAGTTTCAGGACATTTGGGCCACAAATATTACCTCTAGTGTGCACAGACTGGGGTCCTGAGGTTTGACCTGGAGTACCTTAGTTTGACCCTATTTGACCCAATATCAAACTTGTCCAAGATAAAAACACTGGCCAAGTTTCAAGGCATTTGGGCCAAAACTGGGACAGACAGTGTCATAAAAAAAGCTCACCATGGGCACTTTGTGCTCAGACTGATGAGCTAAAATACATAAAAAATTATTGTCTACAGACCAGACAAACAGATGAATGGATAGACAGGCAAAGATGGTATCGGTATTCCATTTATAACTTAGTGGTTGGGTTAGTCTGCTAGTAATAACTGAGGTCTGAGCTATAGTGTGGTAGTTATGATTGTGAGGTAGTCTGTCAATAAAAAGTCGTACTTTTTTGTCTACGCCAATAGAGCAACGTCGGGTATTACCGACCGTCGGTAGTTATCGGCATGTTTTAAATTTGACCTCCATTTCTACGAAATATTATCAGTTTTAGTACATATGGCATAAAATATCATCTCAACTTCCAATTAGTGCTGAAAGAGTCGTCAAAAGATATCTTCCGTGAAAATAAAATGAAAGTTAAAATTTTTCTCTCTGAATTTGCGCTCCGTTAATTTGATAGATAAGGAGGGAACTATTTTTGTACAACACCAGATTGAAATCGTACTTCACTGGATTTATCCAAAAATAGATTAAAACATCAAATATGGATTGTATAGTGCTCCACAACCCTAAACCGAGCGTAATATGTTCGCCATAATCCCAATTAGCGCGGTGTCGATATCTGGCGACAAAAATTGAAGTGATCGACATTTATCGACATACCTATAAATAAATCAAAACGATCTGATTTTCGTCAATTAATCTTCATTCGCATAGACGTATTCGATCTTTTAATGGTTTGAAATTACCGTAAAAAGTGCAATTAAACCACAGAGAGAGTATTACAATAATCACATGCCAATGAGAAGGTCGGGATAGGGGTAATCAGGTTTCACTTTTGTGACAAGTTAAAAATGTGAAGAGATGCTTTAATTCGGAAATCTGCCAGTACAAAGTCAACCGTGATCAAAACCACAGGTCATCAAATCGTGAATAATTTCACATTTTCAGACCCGATGCGCAATTATTTGTTTGTTTGGTTGCTTAGTTACTAGGAAACTAAAATTATTTGAAAATAAACCAAGCTCCAAGGTTTCCAATTAATCAAGACTTAGTGTTTCGCTTTTGATGAACGAGGACAGAAGGATTCAAAATAAATTACCTGGTTAAAGAGGTTTAAATCCATGAATTGTTTTATTGAGTAATCCGACAAAGACACACGTGGAAAGCCAGTGTGTTACTATTCCCCACAAAGCCGGGTTGGGTCGACCCGGACAAGCCAAGTTTATGGCGGCTTCTTTGAAGTCCATCGGGAACTAAATTTAAAGAGACTGAGTGACGTCATATTAAATAGGAGTTACACAAGAAAGTTTATGATCAGTTTTGTGTCTTTATCGCTTGGATGTTTTGGCTAGGATATTGTTTCATATTTGAAGTAAGTTATTCGAGACATGGTAGAGAACACCATACCTTACGTGGAATTCGATCTTAAAACTTAATGTAAGCCTTGCCTTTCGAAATTTAAGGCATTAAAAATATAATCAATTCAATGACATTTTGAAGTTACGTTTTACGAACTTTTCTACGATAAAGCGATTTTCGAGGAGCTATGTCTCCTCAGGGACTCGCAATATACGTATAGTTAGGGTCCGTGGTAAACTCCTTATTCTAAAAAATGCGATTTCGCGGATGGAAAATCGGCCTAATTTACACTCTGAAAATTAAGAAATCGTGATAAGTAATCATTTATTTGAGATAAATTGAAATTAGGTTATTTGATTGGTGGCATTCATGTTCCGACCAAAATTAATAGATTTTGAGATTGATTTTGTGTAGAGTGTTCTTTTTTTAGACTGTCATAAAACCAAAGATCGCTCCCCAAAATGGCCGATATTAACGCCCGAAAGGGGGAATTATTATTCGCTCGGAGAATTGCAATTTATTTTCATCTTTAAAGTAATGTCCCTGGACGCAAGCTCTACATATTCAATTCATCCATCTGTCTGGTAGTCAGTTCGCCCGTATGTCCGAATGTGAGCGCGACCCGGTCATCACCTGATGTCTCGCGATGGAGTATGCTCCAGATAGCTGTGATTTGATTTAGATTAGTGGGAGAAATCTGAGGAATGTATATAAGCGGTCGTGTCATTCTCGTGAATTGTTTACAACCAATTTAGACGAAACTTTTGTCTTGAAGTTATAAACTTATCGACCTGTCGATAACTGCCGAATCATGTCGATAACACCCGCCACACACCGGCGCGATGAGATAGTTATTATCAGAAGTATGGTATCGGATACCTCTCTCCATTGACGTCACGTTATAGGGTATCCCCGAAATAAACTAGTGTAAACTTCCGTTTGTAATTTTATCGGGTATCATCGGCATGGTATTCCCCAGACCGTTAAGCTGTCGATAATACCCGACGTTGCTATACTTATACGAATGTCAGTCATTTCACTATTGAGACGTTTCCTACTAGGGACGTTTCACCATTAGGACATTTCACTTTTGGACGTTTCACTACTGTTTTGAAATTGTTTAGACATTTCACTACCCATTTTTATATAGGGGTATTTTATGCCATTATTTTGTTTATTTATCTAATTTCATATTTCAAAACAAGTTATTTATGCTATTAATTATTTAGTTGATGAATCTTTATTTTAATTATGTAGCTTTAAGGTGTATTTCCCATCACCAATTCCAATGAAAATGATTTAAGCTTATAATGTTCACTTTAAAATCCTCCCATAAATTGGAATAATATGTTGTCTGTATTAATTAATCTGATTGGGTTTTTTTTTTTTCAAAAAATAGATATAAAATTGAAATAAACGTTATATGTATGCATGCAATATACAGGTTAAATATGGGCAATGAAGGGGGGTTACCAAATGAAAAAAAAAAAAAAAAAGTTAATTCATAATTTTGTCCCAAATTAAAAGAAATGAGATTGAAAATAAGGAAAATGCGAATAGACATATATGTGAGTAAAAAGCAGAATTTATCACAAATTTACCAGTATTTCAAACCACAATCATATTTTTTCAACAGTATTTATTCTCTCTCATGGTCCATACCATATATGCCTAGAGCACGGAGGGATCTAAAACCTACATTCACACACACTGAACAATTGAAAAAAAAGTATGATTATAGCTGAGAATGTGATGAAAAAGATAAACTGAAACTTACTTGAGAGTATTTTTTATTATTTTCCACAAGGTTTTCTTTAACAATAAGATATCTTATTGTTATCAAAAAACATTTTTTTGTAGGTGTGGAAAGGAAATCATCCACAATGAGAAAATAGAATCTATTTATGAAACATGGCATTTTGATTTGTTTTCATTCTTATGATTTTATCAATGAGCATTTTGAGAAAATATACAGATATAATTGATATTAGATTAGATTGATTGATACAAATGAAATCCTATGTAAAAGAGAAAACAGTTTTATATTAATGCAACCTATTAATTCAAAGACGTACTCAAAGCATCTCCAAACAGCATTTGCTTCAGATTCATTACATTTTATTAAGCCAATTAAAGGATTTTATGTTAGATTGATATTCTTGTAAGTAGCAGATGATTGTTACAGCGAGGGGTTAATATTCAGTTGGCTCTTAAATTCCAATATATATGTCACCTTTTTAATGTGTGCCACACTTATCAGAGCATTACCAGTAGCCATTATAACACCTTTTTCTTATCTCTTAAACAGGCCTCAAATCAACCAATTAACTTGCATGTCTCCAAATAAGTTTTAAAAGATGTAGTAATTATAAAGACAAACAATTAAGTAAACTTGTATTACTAAAAAGACAAAAAAAAAATCTATGTTTTTTTCTCAGATATCAGATTATAAAAGTCTTTTTCACATTTTCAGAATCATTTCTGAAATCTCCTTGTAAAAAATCTATTATAAGATAAGTGTGGGAAAAGATTAATTTGAGAAAGAGATTCTTTTATCTTGTGTTTATGCGTAAGTGAATTAATTACGAATTTAAGAATTCCTCATTTTTTAAACTTTTTTTTCAACAAATGAAAGATTACAAGATGGATGAGAAATAACATTCATATAAAAAGAATGTTGCTGATAAAACTTTTATTTTAAATCATATGACTTCACAAAAGTAATCTGAAAACGATTATAACTGAATTACTATTGTATTCCCATGAACATCATTGCTGGCGGTATCAAAACATTTAAAAAAAAGTGTTTATATATAATTTTAAATAAAGACATTAACTATTTTTTTCCTATAAGTTCTTTGACACTGCTTCCTGTGATGGAGGAAAGATCAGGCTACAAAGGGGTTTCATACACAATGCCTCTCATAAACCCACAATATTGATCTGCCATTGAAAAAGAAACAAAGCTTTGGCTATAAATTACATTCATCACAAATGCAAATAATTTTATGATAAATCATTTACATCATAATCATTTAGATCATTTATATAGACAACTAAGAAAGAGGGAATTTAGCTTATTCAACTGCACTTCTTGCATGTAACAATTTCAATTGTAATAAAGAGTGAAAATATTGCTAGGTCTTGATACTTTCAAATAAATCCATTAAAAACTATAAGATTTATCAAAGGCTGATAATTTATAGTAACATATGAACAAAATATAGTTTAACATTGTTTGGACGTTTCACTACCAAATAGTAGTGAAACGTCTTGGTAGGAAACGTCCAATAGTGAAACGTCTAAATAGTGAAATGACTGCCATACGACGTGATGGTAGTTACGCCCTTACATCGCCTCTCAAAATTCAGAGTAAGTTTAGTCTTAAATCCAGCCAAACATATCATTCTACTTACTTCATCAGACATAAAAGGCGCGCCGTCTGCTTTTCACGTGTAAGTCGTGGTGTTGTTGTTGTCGTCCTAATAATTTGTTTCAGTGGTATCACCCCAATTCGATTTTTATCTCCATCCCCGTGCGTTCAGGATTACTAAATGTGCAGTGTATGTCATAGCGGGGTACAATTTACAACCAGATTTGTAATCCTGAATGCAGGACAGGTTATGTTCACAGTTAGCATTTTAATAGGGTTGTTTCCCCAATTTTACTCTGTGGCTCAATGATGACTTTTCAATCTCTCGATTTGAAATTTGTGAAGTACTTGAATTCGTCAAATAGATGTAAGCAAGGTTAAGTGGTCGTTACTGAATGATTTGAAATACTCTTGCTTTAAAATTAAGCTAAATAACTATTCAAAGAGTTTCTTTTTATATGACATTTAAACAATAAATACTCAGCAGATATCAATCCTATGCACTTGCATCTCACTCGAGAGGGAGTGGGGTATGTATTTTTGGCAACTCAGCTCAAATAGATTGCACCCTATATAAAACAAATCGCGTGCTGTCAATCAAATAATCGACTAGATCTAACCAATTAAAACATTGATTCATAACGCGATAATTGCCAAGAGCTCCGCATTTTAAGTCACCATTTTGTTTCAAATATTTTGTGGATGACTTAAACGTTGTAACTACAACTTGAACAAGCCTTATTTTACTATGTATAGGTCGCCCCAATCTTTTGTCGTTTGTCCAGGAATGTCCTTAGCTTTATGCTTTCAATAAAAAGGACCTTAAATGAATGTCTTGGGAGTATGTTGACTTGTGACGGATGGTAAACGGGCCGGGCCAGCTATCCATTTAGGTAGTGGACCCGTAATAGTTCTGCAACTGTCCGGAAGTCATGAACTTTAACAGTGTTAAGCGAGGTTTCTTATGATTTTATTAGGAAACCTTAGTTACCACTGTCACAGAGAAAGATCATGAGTTCCGAAATGTTGCGAAGCTTTTACAGGTCGACTACTTTTATACTACTTAAAATTTCTTTAATAATTTTAGAAGAGAGTCACCCAAGGTAAATTTCTAAAAGTTTCATGAAAATCCGCCAATCGGTTCAGGAGGAGAATATGTTAAAAGAAAAAGTTTACGCATGCACGGACGGACGGACGCACGTGCGCACGACGGACAAAACGCTATGACAATAGGTCGCTGGCCTTCGGCCAATATAGCTAAAAAGCAGACAGTCACCTACCTTGTTTCTGTAGTCAATCGCTTCAAAGCCATCGGTGACCAAACTGCCAATGTGCACAACCACAATCGTCCATTCCGAAAAGCAAACAGTACACTTCCGCTCCTACACAAACAAATAAATTCCTTCTTTATGCAGATGACTCGGCTATCTTAGTTTCAGATCAAGACAGGTCATGTGTTGAAAGGGCGTTGTCTGATGACCTTAATAAAGTAAGATCTTGGCTCATCGATAACAAGTTGTCTTTACACAGAGGGAAAACTCATCCATTCTTTTTGGCTCAAAACAAAAGTAAAAATCAAATAGTAAAATAAATGTTGTATGTGATGGGAGTACTATCAATTCTACCTCTTTTGTGAAATACCTTGGTGCAATACTTGACCAAAGTTTATCTGGTGAAAATATGGCAAGTTCTTTATTGCAGAAGGCAACTGCTAGGCTGAAGTGTCTTTATCGAAAGAACAAATTTCTCACACTACATACTAGCAAAATATTAGAATCTCCCTTAATTCAGTATTATTTTGACCATACATGTGATTTTTGGTATTTCAGTTTAAACAAAAATGGACTGACAAACTCAGGTACTACAAAACAAACTTTATGTGATGGGAGTACTATCAATTCTACCTCTTTTGTGAAATACCTTGGTGCAATACTTGACCAAAGTTTATCTGGTGAAAATATGCCAAGTTCTTTATTGCAGAAGGCATCTGCTAGGCTGAAGTGTCTTTATCGAAAGAACAAATTTCTCACACTGCGTACTAGAAAAATATTAGTTACTTCCTTAATTCAGTGTTATTTTGACCATACATGTGTCTTTTGGTATTTCAGTTTAAAAAAAAAAGGACTGACAAACTTCAGGTACTACAAAACAAACTTATAAGATTCGTATTAGATTTAAACCACCGTTCACGTATCCTAGATACACATTGTAAAACTTTAAATTGGCTTCCAGTTAGTAAAAGAGTAGAAGAAATCGCTCTACTGCATGTATTCAAGATAAAAAACGGAACAGCTCCAAAATATTTATCGGAAAAGTTTATAGAAGCAGCCACATTCCATTCATATGGCACTTGATTTAGCAGAAACGGTTGCTTTGCTGTTCCAAGGGCTGGGACCCATGGAAGGAAGAGATTTTCTTACATGGGCTGCTGCCTTTGGAACCGCTTACCAACGACTATTAAAAATGCAAATTCTATTGGTATGTTTAAAAAAAGTGTCCACAAACATCTTCTAGAGTCTTTGTGATAACAATTTGTACAATCTGTGATATATTGCATTTTTAAAGTAACGCTCAGTTTGACTGTGATTTTGTCATATTCAGCATTATGCCTCTCTATGTCAGCCACATCCAAGCAGGGATCCGCAATGGAAATAAGAGACCAAGGTCTCTTTTTTTGCGTTAACTCAGATTTGGTGGTGACAGACATGATCTATCTATCTATCTATCTATCTATCTATCTATCTATCTATCTATCTATCTATCTATCTATCTATCTATCTATCTATCTATCTATCTATCTATCTATCTATCTATCTATCTATCTATCTATCTATCTATCTATCTATCTATCTATCTATCTATCTATCTATCTATCTATCTATCTATCTATCTATCTATCTATCTATCTATCTATCTATCTATCTATCTATCTATCTATCTATCTATCTATCTATCTATCTATCTATCTATCTATCTATCTATCTATCTATCTATCTATCTATCTATCTATCTATCTATCTATCTATCTATCTATCTATCTATCTATCTATCTATCTATCTATCTATCTATCTATCTATCTATCTATCTATCTATCTATCTATCTATCTATCTATCTATCTATCTATCTATCTATCTATCTATCTATCTATCTATCTATCTATCTATCTATCTATCTATCTATCTATCTATCTATCTATCTATCTATCTATCTATCTATCTATCTATCTATCTATCTATCTATCTATCTATCTATCTATCTATCTATCTATCTATCTATCTATCTATCTATCTATCTCTACACAGTGAAAGTCCTACGCAATACCAATATAAGTGACAATTCTAATTAGTTCACTGCATTGTTTCGCTCCTAACTGTGAAAGAAATAGCTCAGTGGAAAGAGGGTCGGTCTCCTGATCCGTCAGGGGTTCGATTCCTGATGACAGTGAGGTGTTTCCTTGGGCAAGAAACTTCCCATCTAGATCCCATACAGGGATCCATATGGGACCTATATGGGCAACCCATTTGGGGCCCAGACGGGATGTAATCCTGGGATCTGGATGGGCCCCACATGGGCAAGCTATTTGAGCCCTATATGGGCCCCGAATGGGAAAAGGTTACCCATAATAGACCCACAAGGTTTCAGGTCTTTCAAATGGGCACTATATGGGAAACATATGGTATGAATATGGGCTTAAAAATTCCCATCAGAGACCCATGGGGTACCCAAATTTTGATTTTATGGGTCCAATATGAGAATAATTTTGGATCAATATATTCAATATTTACCCATGATGATCCCATATGATTCCCATATTCTTTTTTTACATTTTTCTTTAATATGAAGCAGTTTTAACCCATATTAGGTATTTATGATAAAAGACAAATATCTGTTTAATTTGCACAATGTAGATAGATCCTCAAATCCTTGATGTTAACTTCAAAAGCATTTTAATGATGATTCTTTTCATTATCGAAATTGTTTTGTTTGCTTTTTTAAGGTGAAATTCTTCATAAAAGGAGGAGAGTATTTAGAACAGTTTGTATCCAAGTAATTCAAAATTTTCTGAATTAAACTCGACTTAGTGAATCCTCAGGTCAGATTTATTAAAGGGACAAATAGACTTTCTATATTATTGGAAATAATATTAAATCACTATGAAGAACAATCTGGAGATGGAGAAAACTGTCCAATACTTTTGGCAATAATTTTGAAAATGTTTGAGATACTCATAAAGACGGACCGCTGATGTTACTAAAAAATTAACGTGCCAATTAAATCAACCATTTACAAAGATGAGTTGTGTTGACTACAGAGATTCATTTCAAACTTTTTTGTTGATGTTAAATGTGCAGAATATTGCTTATGCAAGCAGCAGTGATGATATTAAAGTTGTTCGCTCATTTCTGTGCCCGCTTCTATCAAGTTAAGGACATTGGTATCGTGAACTCTTGTTTACCTGTCGCTCATTTAATATTCCTGTTGACCTTCATTAATATTCGGAACCCACTTCCTTACATAGATTAAAAATAAGCGAGCAGTATATTAAAAAAAAATACCCAGTTGTGATAAATGACCAGACACAGCTAGAAGTGTAAGGTCAGGAACTTGCAATGCAAAGGTCCCAAGATCGAATCTCTTTCTCGTCTTATCTTCTTTTTTTGTTTTGTATTTCTTTTGTTAGACACGATGTTATTTATTAATGGATGTAACTCAAATCTTTGTGTAAAAAAGCATGACACAGTTTGCTTTATTTTATTCATCGTTCTGTGTGGGTTTCCGTTTGATGTTCTGCATCAAATGATTTCTTGTTGCTCAGAAGCCTCAGAAGCCTACGCACAACATAAAATGTTGTTTTTTAGGTTTTAGAAATATACAAGATAAATTTATTATAACCATCAAAATAAAATAAGTAATTGATAAAGAATTCCGTTAAAAGAATTAACAGAAGTAACGACAAGCAATGAAATGTATTGTACGATGAGATAAAAAAAGTAATAATATTAATTGCATTAAATGTCATTTACGAAAGAAGATAATTAAATTCAGTGGGTAAGGTGATGCGTCAAAGAAACATAAAAGGCTTATTTGACGATCAAAAAGCCTCGTGACCTCAGCTTGAATATGTGAAAACAGCTTATTAATTCCATGGAAAATTGAAATAATGAGAGATTTGATTAAGAAAAGGCTGTCAATAGAATATTACAAACAAGAACTTAAGAGACAATAAAACTCTCCCTTTATTTAATAATAGAATTAATGTTTAAACAATCTGAGGAAAAATGTATCCGTCTGCGTGTGCATTCGAACCGGGTCTGTCAATGACTCTACTTGGCAAACGGTTTAGACCACTGCGCTACGGACCCAATTATGACCATTACACTATTTTATTTGATGTTAGAATAAAAAAGATTTAATAACTTCGCGGATATTAACGATAATACACGAAAAATAATGAGTGACGGGTCAACAATGTTTCACAATAATTGATTCATAATCAGACTTTGTCACATAGGTAACTATTTAATATCCTATATGACAAAACCGTATTGTAAATTTACTTGCTTGTAGATCAAACTTTCCAAAATGTTGTTTGAAATTTCAAAGAAACAACTCCTCGCTGCTAATGGATAAACGAAAAAAACACTTTTATCAAAATTAATTAAGATATATTTACATCTAGTGGAAATTAAAATCAAAGTTTAACGTCAAAGTTATCGGATTAACAACAAGTGCCTGTGGTTCAATGCCATATTTTACAAACAGTCGTCTGAAATTTCAAAGAAAGCGCTGCTCATTAACAAAAATATATTTTTAATTATTTCAAAAACAATTTAATTAGATATAATTAATGATTATAAAATTACAATAAAAAGTAATAATAAAACCAATCGCACGAAAAAGGGAAGATCCCTGCATTCAAAATGAAAATGTTTGCGACACTTTGGAGAAACAGCGCCCCACTTTGCGCGAGAACTACCGTACAGCACGAAGTAATTTTCTCAAACGTTCACAGACTGTTTACTTCATGAACTCATGGTAGATTATACATGATGAAATAATTTTCACACCTGTTGTATCTCATACTGGAGAAGAAACAGACTCCAATCTTTTTGGGAAATGGTTATTATACCATTATCGATTTCTTTTAAAAGAACCAATCTAGATTTGCGTCCAGGGTGAAACATTCACAAAATTGCTTGACATATGTTACCTCTATGTGCAGCTGTACTCATATTCAAAATGGAAACAGTTTCTAATCGTTCCACAACGTTTTCGCATCCTGGACGTTGGCCTATTCAAGTTGAATTGAATTGTTTCTGACTCCGGCCACTTTGATACTTTTTGACAATTTCCATCATTCATAACGTTAGCGAAACGTATTTGTTTGTCGTGGTTTCGCTTGTTACAGAAACTTCATAGCTACAACTTTATATTAGAGATGGATTTTTAAGAGTTTTTGGTTACCAACCGAAGATAAGATTTAGGGTAGTGGAACCGTAATAGATCCGCAACATTTTTGCACTTATGAATTTTCGTAAAATTGACCGAGGTTTCTTAATGAAAATCATTGGGAAACCTCGGTTAACTCTGTTAAAGTGTATTGCTTCTGAAACGTTGCAGAACTTTTACCGGTCCACTACCTTAACATTGTTATTCACGAATAAAAACAAAATATGTCGATTTTGCGCGGTGAGCCGTGAAATCTACTTTCAACAGTTAAATTCCCGTGCTATTCTTTCAAAATAGATAAAACAGGTTTAAACAATACCTAAAAAGATGCAATTAACCTCAAAATTGTAACTGTTTGCTTATCTTAGATCGTGAGCTTTACTCATTCATGTACTTGTAGCCGGGTTGTGTATATGTTTGTACTGCCTTGCCGCACAAGCTAGCTTTTATAGCGACGTGGTAGAGCACTCGCTTTGGGACACAGAGGGAGGTCCCGGGTTCGAATCCCGATGGCGCCCACCGTAAATAACCCACATGAGGTGGTGGTTATGTGATTAGGTAGTTGGTGATGTTGACTTGAGAAGATTCGTGGAAGAATCTTAATTGTCGAGGGGGTATATGTAGCCGGGTTGTGTATAAGGGGTGTTTGTACTGCCTTGCCTTTTATAGCTTTTATAGCGAGCACTCGCTTTGGGACACAGAGGTCCCGGGTTCGAATCCCGATGGAGTCGAATATATTAATTGCGGGTTACATACTTTCAAAGTTGAATAGGAGGGATCACGTATAATTCCTATCATATGCCTTTTAAAAAACACCCAATATACCTATAGTAATGGACTCAATGCCTACGTCAGAGCTCAGTTTTGAAAATACACCTATACAAAGATCATTAAAGCACATACAGCTTACACACTCAGTCTATAGACGACAAGGAATCAGAAAATATTTGAAATGAAACACAGAAATTAAAATAACACTCTCATTGGAAAATTCCACATGATTTCTTTAGATCGTACATTTTGCACACTTAGAAAACGCTTTTTTCGTAATTCAGTCTTGAACACATGAATCGCACTGGAGATATTGAAATGCAGACGATGATAAAGATTTTAAATTCTGCTTCTTCTCATTTTCGTAAAACTGTACATAGTACAAGAGTCTTTTGTTTCTCGGGTCCAGTGAGTTTATTGCTCTAAAGTACCTATACTCTCTTTATTCATGTTTGTCAGGGTTCGTATGTATAGAGACAACCTAGAAATGGCAAATGTACATTTTATGAAAAACAAATCTCTCACTAATGTTGAAGACGAGCAAACCAGCTTCCAACAGTAACAAAATTTATTATTTAGATAATTAAGTACAAGTCTATTTATTATAACAAATTTGTGCACTTTCGTCTACTTATCAATATCATTTGATTTTACAATATTTTTCTAAATCTTGATGGTGAAACATAAATTTTTCTTACATTCTTTTTTCCCCATTTCTTTCTTGTTTTTCATAAATTGTGTAGAATGAATAACAAGAGTCTGTGGTGTACAACCTGTTTTAGTTAAAAAAAAAAAAAAAAAAAAAAAAAAAAACACACACACACACACACACACACACCCATTTTTTCATTATTTTTTAAATACCATACTAAAAACAAAAAATACTATTGTTAACAAAAAATTATTCACTCACATTTCAGATGTAACTTTTACTACATCAGTATTTCATTATTCGTCATAATTCTATTACAAAAATATTCATTTAAACACTCGAACAATAATAATGGTAGACAATGCTGGGCTCATTGTAAAAATTTTCATGTACTATTTGAGACATTTACATCAGGCTATATGAAGAAAGAACTGGATGAAGATGAAAATATTCGATAGTATAGTATAGAGAATTTGATCTTTTCACACCTTCAGGGCAACATGTATCGTATCTTTCTTCTTAATCCTTTTTATAGCTGATAAACATATTTTACAGATTACTACACAGTCTAAGTTTTATCTGTATTATAGGAATACACCAATATCAGCACAACATTAAGTCAAATTGTTAACAATTATGTAGCTAAAGACATTTGAAACAAAAAACGACTCTAACAATTTATGTTGGGTTAATACCAGAAATATATACCAATTATGTGCAGATATATTTTTGGGGGGGGGGGGGGGGTGTTGGAATTATCTGGTAAAACTTTCATTTCTTCTTCTTCTTCTTCTTCTTCTTCTTCTTCTTCTTCTTCTTCTTCTTCTTCTTCTTCTTCTTCTTCTTCTTCTTCTTCTTCTTCTTCTTCTTCTTCTTCCGTTTACTGGCCACAATCAACAGGCTGATTATTCTGCCAGGGGGGTGCAAAAAGAATAGATAAAGATCAAAGAATAAAAGTGAGCATATGTCCAGTGATAGTTAAAAGAAAAGGCAGAGTTAGAGAAAGTTTGTGGTTAGTAGAGCCTTGAAGGCATCAACTGAACCTGCTGTCCGTAAATTTGGGGTTAACTGGTTCCAATCTTTGGTGGTCCTAGGAAAGAATGAATCTTTCCTTGTACAGGTTTTGCAGTAGGGAATGGTGTAAGTGTCTTGTTTGGTGTTCCTAGATTGTCTTATTGGTATTTCAAGATAGTTATTTTGGTCTATGGATACTTTGTTAGTTGTGATCTTGTAGAACATTGTAAGTCTTGCTATTTTCCTGCGTGTTTCTAAGGATTGCCAATTCAGATCTTCTAGCATGTTGTCTACACTTGAGCGGTTGTTATAATTACGTTTGACAAACCTGGCAGCTCTTCTTTGTACTTTTCCAAGTTTGTTGATGTCTGATTTTTTATGTTGGTCCCAGATAGCTCCGTATTCGAGGGTAGGTCTTACTATTGCCTTATATGCTCTTAAGTATAAAACATAAAGTAATAAAAACAATAAATAAATAAAGTTAGAAAGAAGTCTGTCACTTTAGGTAAAATGGGCCATTCATGGGTCCTTTACGGGCAATCTTTTAGGGCCCCCACATGGGCCCTATATCACCAATTTGCCCCGATTCTGCCCATAAGGGCCCAAAAATTTCATGCTTGCTGGGTTATAATAGCCACTGCCTCAGGTCTCCAGCTGTAAATAGGAAGCAGTTGATGAAAAACCTTAGAAAAAAATGATTCCACTGCCTCTTGAATTTCTCGTGCAAAAGACAATATCTAGAATGAGCAACCTGCTTTTAATACCCGAACGGGAGGGGGTGGGGTGAGGCAATATGTATCATTCGGATCATCGCTCGGCCATTTCCGTAAACTGCAACAGACCTCGGATGTATGTAAGGCGAATGGGTATGTAACAAAATCGTGCATTTTGTTAGGCGGAAACAGTGTAAGAAAAACTAGCACTGTAGATTTATATCTTTTATATAAAATAACGGCTGAAAAATCTTAATTTTTGAGAATGACGAATCATTCTCAAAAAAATATTTTTTTTTAAGCCGTTATTTAAGAATCTAAAGATATTTATATTAGGATACGATGGTTTCACGTCAGTGACTTAAAAGATGTAGCGTTGGCGACGTCGAATGTTTTCACTCAAAGTTTCGAGGGCTAACGCCATTTCAAGTGACGTCATCGAGTTTTTCCAAGGTTTTCACGTAATTTTTAAAAATAGTCCGTCTATGTACATCCGAGGTTGATCGTGAGATTGGCCGAGTGGTGTTCCGAATGAATATGTATGTATACTTTTCTTGTATATGAAAGGTACCAGTCTAGAAACGCCGAGGACATCTCGATTAATCAGAGACCGAAATTACGGGGTAAACCGAATACTCAAGGTTGGATAATTTCGGGAAGCATCATAGACGTTGTACAAACATTATATAAAAACCATTTTATTTATTTTTTTTATACAAAAAAAATGTCGTGTATCCCGAATATATTGGTAAATTACAAAACGCACGTGAATCGAATCAGCAGTAGGCCTATAAAAAGAATCAAGCCCACCCTAAATGTTGGCCTTGCGTTGAAATATGAAATTCCGACTTGATTTCCGCGAAGACATCTTACTTCTAAACCGCCAGCTCTTACTTCCTTATTGGGGTAATTTTTGAAGACCAAGATATTAAATAAGTTTTAGTTGGAGTTTCATAAATATATTTGGATTCCTGTAGGTATGTTGATAAACTGTTTTGGGTTTTCGCGCGCAGTTATAGTTTTGTAGTGTTTGATGATGGGTAGACTCATGACCAGGTGCCCGGTTAGCTCAGTTGGTTAGAGCGCCGTGCTAGTGTTCCGGGGGTCGTGGGTTCGAGTCCCATGTCGGGCACAACTTTTCCTCTATAGTTACTTCAATGGTGTCAGAAGTGGGATGGAGAACGCTGGGTTTGGCCATTTGGGAGCGGTATGTGACCGGCTCCAATTGGTTAAAAGGTGGAGGAGTGTAGTGTTCGATGATGGGTAGACTCATGACCAGGTGCCCGGTTAGCTCAGTTGGTTAGAGCGCCGTGCTAGTGTTCCGGGGGTCGTGGGTTTGAGTCCCATGTCGGGCACAACTTTTCCTCTATAGTTACTTCAGTTTTAGTGTATTTTAGATTTAATATTTGCTGCATGAACATCTTTTAGCTCAATTATCTTAAAAAAGAAAGAAAAAAAAGCACTGTATAAAAATGCTTTTACTTAATGTCTTGAAGTTGAAATAGCACAACTTTATTTGCATGGTTTTTAGCTCACCTGAGATCAAAGTGCTCAAGGTGAGCTATTATATTAATTAAACCTAGAAACACCATACCCTGGATAAAACATAAGCAAAGAAAAATGATAAAAAGAAAACAGCGACTATATAAACAAGCTAGAAAGACCAACAAATGGAACAACTATAGAAGTTTCCAGAAAACATGCAAAAAACAACTTCGTAGAGCAGAATGGGAATATGTCAACAAAAATATAATAGAAGGACTAGAAACAAACAATCACAAACCATTTTGGAAATACATCAAATCGAAAAAACAAGAATCAGGAGGAATTGCCCCACTGAAAGAAGGAACCAATTTAGTGACTGAAAGTAAAGGGAAAGCTGAGATCCTACTTAAACAATTCAAATCAGTATTTACAAAAAACACAACAAATGGAGAACTACCAACAACAAGGCTGAAGGCTAAAACAAAAATTGCCCCTATTACAATAAATGAATATGGCCTATACAAACTCTTATTAAAAGTAAACGCAAACAAAGCATCAGGGCCAGATCAAATACCAAACAAAATTCTAAAAGAATGTGCTAAAGAACTAGCCCCATCCCTACAGATCATAATGCAAAAATCGCTCGACACTGGAGATCTACCCAAAGACTGGAGAAATGCAAACATCTCAAGCATCTTCAAAAAGGGAGATAAACATCTGGCAGAAAACTATAGACCAGTATCACTGACATCAGTCCCCTGCAAAATACTCGAACATATCATCTGCAGACATCTGCTTAAACATCTAGAAGAAAACAAGATTCTCACAGACCTCAACCATGGATTTAGATCTGGATATTCATGTGAAACACAACTGATAACAACCCTAAATGACTTCTTAATAGAAAATGATAAAGGAAACCAGGTCGATGTGGCTATACTGGATTTCTCCAAAGCCTTTGACACTGTACCACATGATAAACTACTACACAAACTACACCAATATGGAATACAAGGAAACATTCACAAGTGGCTATCAAATTTCTTAACAAAAAGAACAATGAGAACAGTAGTGGATGGTGAATTCTCACAAGAAACAACAGTGGACAGCATACATCACACTTGTAAGATCTACCATGGAATACGGAGCAACAATCTGGAATCCCTACCTACAATCAGACATAGACAAACTAGAGAAAATACAAAACAAAGCTGTAAGATTCATCAAGGGCGACTACAGAACTAGAGAGCCAGGAACCATCCATAGATTCAAACAAGAACTAGAACTAGAAACACTAGAAGAAAGAAGAAGGAATCTCCGTCTCATCTTAATGTACAAGGTGGTTGAGGGGTTGGTACCATCACTGCCTGCATCAAAATTCATCACATTCCAAAAACCAAAAAGATTAATTAGAACAAAGAAATACGCCGATCACTTCAGTACAAACATCGTCGAAAAACATGTAAGCAATAACACAAAAAACCTAGTTATACCCACCGCTTAAACACCTCAATTCAAGCACTCATTCTTCGTAGACACCACTATCCAGTGGAATCACCTGCAAAATGCAACTGTGCATGCAGGCTCGTTAGCGGCCTTTAAAACGGCCCTCAAAAACGAGAGCCAATAACATGGCAACACACACTCCGTTGTATAAAAGCCTCTTAAGGATTCTACAACGTACACATACAGATACAGATACAGATTATGATCACTCACCGTATATCGTCCTTCTGTCCATCTATCCATCTATCAACATTTTCTTTAAACATCTCCTCCCAAACCACCAGTCCGATCAAGCTGAAACTTGGCAGGGATGTTGTTTAAGCAAAGCTGTTCAGAAGTTGTTAAAAGGATTGAATTACGTTTCCATTGAAATGGAAAGGCTGATTATTGGCCGAAAATCTTAGACAAAAAATTTTTTATAAGCCAACAAGCCAATCAAGCTGAAACTTGGAAGGGATTATCTCTGAGTGAAGCCAAAGTTGATAAAAAAGTTTAATTCCATCAAAAACTTTGGTTTCCATGGTAACAGAAAGACAAAGAAATTGCCGAAAGTCTTAGAAAAAAAATCTAAAAATCTTCTCCTCAAAAAAGTCTTGGGCCATTCAAGCTGAAACTTGTTTCTTGGGTAAAGCTGTTCAAAAGTTGTTAAAGGAATTTATTGCTTCATCAAAAACTCTGGTTTCCATGGAAAGGAAAGGAAGAAAATTGCTGAAAATCTAAGAAAAACCACATCTCCAGCAAAACCACTGGACCAATCAAGCTGTAACTTAGAAGGGATGTTCCTTGGGTAAATCTCTTCTAATGACATAAAAAGATTCCATCATAAACTCAGGTTTCCATGATAACAGCTAGGCAAGGCCAAACATTGCTGAAAACCTTATAACAAATTCATATCTTCTAAACCACTGGGCCAATTAAGCTTAAACATGTTCCCTGGGTGAAGGCCAAAAAGACATTTATTCAATAAAAAGAATGCCAAAAAACTTAGAAAAAAACATATTCTTCTAAACCTTTGGGCCAATTAATCTTAAACTTTGCGGGGATGTTCTAAGGGTGAAGGTCTACTATAGTTATTAAAAGAATTAATTTCCATCAATAACTCTGGTGGTCATTGTAACAAAAAGGTTGAACATTAACAAAATTTTTTTAACAAAATCAAATTGAATTAGGACGAAATTAAAGGCTGTTTCTTTCAAAACCACCCCAAATGTACATCAAACAATCTCTGTTATTTATAACATTGTTGACAAGTTATGAGTTGACTTACTCATGTTAGCGATATAGGACCATTGTGGTCCTCTTTTTTTTTCAAACAGCTCCAAACATATCTCCAACACAGGAGAGTGCTCCAAGAGATAGAGGTCTATAGAAGTTGTGTCAATATATCCGTATCTCTATTTCCATACTTTTTAGCTCACCTGAGAATATCTTACTCAAGGTGAGCTTTTGTGATAATTAAATGTCTGTCCTGGGTCTTCAGGCATTAACAATTTAAGTGTTTTCACTCTAGAGGCCACAAAGATGGCTCAAACTTCATGAAACTTGGTCAAAATATTTGAAAGGTCACAAGGATTAACCCTATTAAAAATCCATATCATATCACTGGAAAAGGTGTCTTAATGACAATTTTTTTGTTTACCCTCTAGAGGCCACAAATATGGCTCAATCTTCATCAAACTTGGTCACAGAGTTTATCAGGTCACACTTAGGGGGAACCCTATTGAAAATGGAAAGAATCCATGCCATATCAAGGGAAAAGGGGCCATTATGGCAATTTACACTCTAAATGGCACAAATATGGCTCAATCTCCTTGAAACTTTGTTAGCTAGGCTATTTATTGAAGAAAACCCAAGGTATTGCTTTAGACTTGGTATCCGTGTTGTCCTAGTTGTGCAAACATTTTGACATTTTGTGATGTCTCTGGTTCTACTGAAGGCATTCACTTGAAACTTGGTACACATGTTCACCATCAAAACAGAAATTTAAAGTATCTGTAACCTCTTGGTTTCATGGTATTAGAAGGAATCAACATTTTAAGCTCACCTTAGCACAATATGCTCAAGGAGAACTCTTTGGGCACTAAGAATCTCTTTGGCGTCATCTTTCATCAACAATTGCTTTCAGCATCTTCTCCAAAATCAATGGCCAACTGTACATAAAATGTTCTACAGGTGACCCTTTGCAAAACTTTTAACAGATATTGCCAAAAGCTCAAAACATGGGTGATTTACCCATGCCCCAATTGATAGATTGGGGGTATATTGTTTTTGCCCTGTGTGTTTGTCTGTTCATCTTTTTTTCTGTTTTCCCCTAATAACTTTGGTCATACCTTTTTATTGATAAGTGATAGAGCCTTCATATTTTAGATGTGCATTGCTTGTCACAAGACCTTTCTGTATGTACCAATTTCAAGGTCATTGGTCAAGGTCATTTTCAAGGTAAAATAAAAGCAGAATTAAAACTTTAATATCAAAATGGCCATTACTAAGCATTGGTAAATGATACAGTTTTGATATTTCACATGTGTATTGCTTATGGTGACACCATTCAGTTGATACAAAAGCAAGGATAATTCCGGCTCAGAATATCATGTGCAAAAAGATCTCATTTAGCTAAATCCAATGAGAAATTAAGATTTTTTATCAAGAAATTTTACAAAATTCTTCACTAAACTGCATTTGCTTTGAGATTTTTCTCTCATTGAGTCAGTTTCAATGAGATTTCTGGCAGAAAAAAGTAGAGAATCTCTCAATATCTTGCCACAAAATGATCCCTGCCAAAGTCAAGGCTATGAAACAAGGTCAAGGTCATATTTTCAAGGTCTGTTAATTTCAATATGAAAAATTAACATTGGCCATAACTCTTGATTGGTTGGTAAAACAGCTGTGATATTTCACATGTGCATTGCTTGTGGCAAAACATTTCAGTTATCACCAAGGTCTTTCTGTCAGTACCAACTTCAAGGTCATTGGTCAAAATCATTTTCAACATCAAATTTGTTTCGAATTTAAACATTATTATTTGCCATTTCTTTACAATGGTAAGCGTTACGGCTTACACAAGTGTTTTGTTTGCTCAATGTCTGTCTGTTACACACATGTAAAATTGTTGGAAATGTCACATGCTGGATCAACTTATTTGAAGTATATCTTGCTCAAGCTACCACATCGTTTCAGTTTAATTGTGGCAGCTGGAGCACCTAAAACTGGATCCCTGGTATTTCTCTAACCAGTACAACCACCACATCCTTTCCTAGCCTTCAGCTGATATCTCACATAGTTCTACGATTATCAACCCATTGGTGAGAGACAAATAGTCAGAAAGAGTGCCACCTTCGGGGATAGCACCTGGAACCTCTAGATTGACAGTACAATGCGCTACCAACTGCACAATGACAGGGGCCCGGTAGTATTGATGAGAGAAATACCAGGAATCTATTGTAAGGTGCCCCAACTCAGGTGCAATTTAACTGAAAGATTGTTGAAAGTGGTCTTAAACCCCATTCAAACATTACAGTCTTTTTTACTTTTGACAAGAATATACCCCTTTTATGAAATATCCTGTCTGCTCAATTTTGCATAAGCTAATGAAGGAGTTTGATTCAAACTTAACTGATATACTATGCTCAGTACTAAGAAAATGTGTGCATATCCTTTTTTGGTTATGGTCCATTGACTTAGACAAAGTTTTTGCCCTATCTTGAAAATTCTGGTCTGCTCAATTTTCCAGTAAATGATGACAAGATTTGATTCAAATTTCTTAAAAAAGGCTTGGCTTAATATGTGTAGCAAACTGATTCTGCATACTGGAAAAAGCATTTTTAAGGAGTATCAGTTGGCTTTGCAACAATTCTAGTTTATCTTTGGACAGAAATTGGTCAACTGTATTTGACAAGCACCAGTGTTTGCAATTCAGGTTGTGCACAGACAACTCTTGATGTAACTTACATTGGCCCATAAACAGTTGATATTGCTTGAGTGACCAATTGAATTAAAGACCAATTGTATTAAGCGACCACCAAAAAAAGTCCCTTCACTGTCATCAAAATCTCTGAAAAAGAGGACATTCTTAACAAAAGATTGGTTAATGTTGAATCTTATGTTGTTGGAACCCATTAGAATCGTCGCAATAAGACGATTCTTATGGGTTCCAACATCGTAAGATTTAGTACGACTTGACTGACAATCTATAAATGGTATCAAAATGAACTGTCACATTTATCATAGTATCTTGTAGTAAGTGACCATTCCCATAAACAACTGCTTTTTAGTGGTCCCTTAAGTGGTTGCTTAACACAAGTTTTACTGTACATGGATGTCAGGGAAGCCTCATGGTTTATTTTCACTTTGAAATATTTAAAACATCCAAACAACAGAGCTAATTTCATCCAAACTTTGCAGTATAGCATTCCTTACATGACTCTTCCCAAAATTGTTTGAAATTTTTTAAATAAGATTGATAAAGACATAGCAGAGACCTTAGGGTGGGGCTCATGTTATTGCTTGTCTGTTCTTGGTCATCTAATATTAATCAGCTGAGTAATAAAGAGCCATTCTGTCCCTTTGGTTTTTATATACATGAACATAGAAATGGACTTAAAAAATACATGTAACGTCATCATGAATGTTGCAAAGGCTACCAAAATGCAAAATGATACACTATTAACCCTTGTCATGCTGAACCCGGAATATTCCTGCTTTGACAGGAGGTATAGACAAAGATCAGCCAGCACAAATGTGCAGTCTGATCTAAGTTCATACCACCTGAAGATCATTTTTAAACCAGAAAGATGTAAAACAATGTATTTTCGAAATCAATACTCACTCACATTTGGTAACTGTGAGTGGTTTTAGCACTTTGATTTTACATTTATTTTGGAAAAAAATAATGCCGTTAAAGTAAATCATTTTATCTATATACTTCTTTGTAACTAGCCTTTGACCGTTGTTTCAATTTTTAACTTCATTTCATCAAAAATTAGTATTTAAACATTAATATGACCTATGCAAAGCAAAAAAAAAAAAATGATTAGATATGGACACCATGTTTCACTGTTATTCTTAAAGCTTCCAACAGAAATTAATAAATGCATTTATAGGTTTGGTTTAAAAAAACAACATGAAAAGAAAAGACAAATGCAAAACAACATGACAAAACAGATCTCTTAGACATGTATATTAATGATACTGCTTTAAGTTTGTCTAAGCCAAAATTAATGACAAAGAAATCTACAAACAAACAGACTCTTTACTACTTGTTAGACGTATCAGTGTGTAAATATGCTGATCTTTATTGATTAGGTTACAGGAACTTAATTATGACTATGTTCTGTTAATTGCCCTTTTTCCCTGTAAAAGTAGCAAAGTATTTTTTTAGGGAGCCAAAAACTAATCCAAATCAAACAGGTTAATAAGGTCACACTATGTATAGTAGTAATAATGCTAAATTTTGTTATTCTCATAACCTTTTGGAATATTTGTAAAAATCTTTAGAAAATATGTACATTTTGCAGAAGAAAAAAATGCACCCATTCTTCAACTGTTAATACGGATATAAAGAACAAAATATTTGATTGATCTTATAGCAATTTATCACTTGAATGTTTTAATAGTAAATATAGCATACAGTATATAGTAATATTTTTTTTTTTGCTCACCTGGGCTCTGAATGGCCCCAACCCCTTTTTTACATTAAATGCACCCAGGAGGAAATCTTAAAAACTTGTTCTCTGAAACCAGAAGACAAGGACATTTCTGAATAGTCTCATTCAATTGAATTTCTTTAAGTTTGTTCATTACATGCCCCATATGTTTATATAAGGGCTGTTCACAGGCATATTCTTTTTGCTCTTTGCTGAAAACATTCCATGGTATTGATCATATGTAAAATTTGTTTCCTTGTTGACATCTGCCTATGTGATGTGATGTGATGTCCCAGGGGTCAAAGAGACTCGGTTGAGGGATCTAGGACCATCAATCATGGTTCTTTTGTTTTAACTTTCTATTCCCAGAAAAATCACAATATATCTTAGAATGATAATTTTGACCATTACACAACACATTTAAGTAAACAGTAAAATTTGATGTTTGTGTCAATTACTCATGTCTCCAATTACACATTGATGGCACAGAGTAAAATAAAGTCTTCAATATCATGCAGATAGATACATTTTGGTAAAATAAGATAATAAGAAAAAAATTATGTTTGCGTACCTGTATCTTTTCATGTATTGGAAGTTAGCTGAATATTTACAGAAACTTTGTATTTCATCAGTGTAAGTTTATGGGGAAAATTTTTAGTGTTACTTTATGGAGTTCTAAAGAATCATGAATACCATAGCATCACGCCTTTTATTTGTCCATAAGTCTTGTGCCAAATGAAACATGCCTAGAGAATAAACACATATATTGAGTCATTGGCTAATGTAAGTCAAGTGAAAGTTATGGAGGAGTCAATAAATACTAACTGAGAGTAGATTTTTTAGTTGAAATGGTATGTAACACCCGTAAATTCTATTAAAATGCATTTTATCATTGTATCTTTTTAAGTCAAAGTTGCTATATTTTTCTTGAAAATGGCAAGAAACTCCTTTATTCATAACAAAAATGTTCCTATTATTTTCTTATAGTTTGAAGAAGACCTGGTTGACAGCCTGCACTTGCCAAAACCGTAGATCTTTCATTACAAAAGTTGTTGTAGAAAACATTTGCCTGCATCCTGTAGTGTTTTGAGAAAAAAACAAGCAATTTCTTCTTTCCAACAATGTTCTCCCATTACAAAAATTCAATCATTTGAACTTGGACTCCCTTATTTAATGTGTTAGGAGTCCAAATGACTCCTTAGTCTTGGGACTTAGTCTCAACCTCTGGAAGACATTGCAATCCTAACGGAATAGAATCTTTTGAAAAACAGATTTCTTAAGGATAAAGAGGCTTTTACTCAGTGAGGTGCTTTTGGATTCGACATGGTTTTTAGCTCCACTAGCCGAAGGCAACCTAGCGATTGTCATGGCGTCTGTCCATGCATGTGTTAAATCATTTTTAAACATTTTCTCCTCCCAAACAAATGGGCTGATTTTGACCAAACTTGCCAGAAATATTCCTTTGCTGACCCAACTTCCAAAGCTTATCAAGAAATTTTCATTGACCCAAAAGTAAGGTTGTGGTAGGGCAGGGCCTTTTTTTACTTTAAAATCTGTTAAAAATATTTTTCTCAAAAACTTTGGGCCAAATGTCATTGAATTTTGGCATGGAAGTTCCTTGGGTGACTCTTAACTTAGATTGTTCAAGAAATTTTGATGCTGGCATTGCAGGACAGAGCTCATTTTGATAATAAAATCTTCAAAAATCTTCTTCTTCCAAATCAATTTGACTATTTTAGTGAAAGTCGGCATGAATGTTCCTTTGGTGACCCTTTACCGTAATTGTTTAAGAAATTTAGATTGACTCCAAAATTTGTGCATTGCAGGTAGGGCTTATTTTGAACACAAAATCTACAGAAATCTTGTCCTGCCAAACCACTGGGCTGATTTCAATGAAACTCAACATGAATGTTCCCTGGATGACCCTTAAATATATTGTTCAAAAAATTTTGATTGACCCCCAAATATGGGTGTTACAGAGCAGGGCTTATTTCTACTGTAAAATCTTCTCCTACTTAACCTATGGGCTTTTTTTAATGAAACTTGACATGAATGTTCCTTGATGACCCTTTTCCAAAGTTGTCTTAAGAAATTTTGATAAACCAACAAATATGGGTAAGGCATGTTTGAACTTTTTTCACTTTAAAATCTTTAAAGCCAATCTCCCAAACCACTTGGCTATTGTCATTGAAACCAGACCTGAATGTTAGTTGAGTCTCCCTTTACCTAAATTTCTCAAGAAATTTTGATTGACAAAACTTATTGGTGTGGAAGGGAGGGGCATATTTTCACTTTAAAGATCTGCTCCTGACCCCCCCAAAGCAATGTGCCAATTGAGAAGATCTAAACTTTTAAATTTTCAAAGCAATTTAACCCTCGTCATGTTGAACCTGGAATATTCCTGCTTTGGTAGGAGCTAAAGACAAACATCAGCCTGCACATATGTGCAGTCTAATGTTAGTCTACACCACCTGTTTCTCACTTTTAAACCAGAATTGTCAATAGTTTTAGTTTTTAGCTCACCTGAGCACGAAGTGCTCAAGGTGAGCTTTTGTGGTTAGGTGGATGTCCGTCGTTCGTTGTCCGTCGTCCGTCGTGTGTCATCAACATTTACCTTGTATGCACTCTAGAGGCCACATTTTTTGCCCGATCAACCTGAAATTTAGTCAGAAAGATTGTCTAGATAAAATCTCGAATGAGTTCGAAATTGGGTCAACTGGGGTCAAAAACTAGGTCACAGGGTCAAATCTTAGAAAAACCTTGTATGCACTCTAGAGGCCACATTTTTAGCCCGATCAACCTGAAATTTGGTCAGAATGATTGCCTTGATAAAATCTTGGACAAGTTCAAAATTGGGTCAACTGGGGTCAAAAACTAGGTCACGGGGTCAAATCTAAGAAAAACCTTGTATGCACTCTAGAGGCCACATTTTTTGCCTGATCAACCTGAAATTTGGTCAGAATGATTGTCTTAATAAAATCTCGAACAAGTTCGAAATTGGGTCAACTGGGGTCAAAAACTAGGCAACAGGGTCAAATCTTAGAAAAACCTTGTATGCACTATAGAGGCCACATTTTTTGCCCAATCAACCTGAAATTTGGTCAGAATGATTGTCTTGATAAAATCTAGAACGAGTTCGAAATTGGGTCAACTGGGGTCAAAAACTAGGTCACGAGGTCAAATCTTAGAAAAACTTTGTATGCACTCTAGAGGCCACATTTTTTGCCCAATCAACCTGAATTTTGGTCAGAATGATTGTCTTGATAAAATCTTGGATGAGTTTGATATTAGGTCAAATGGGGTCAAAAACTAGGTCATAGGGTCAAATTTTGGAAAAACCTTGTATGCACTCTAGAAGCCACATTTTTTGCCCTATCAACCTGAAATTTTTGTCAGAATAATTGTTTTGATGAAATCTCGGTGGAGTGTGAAATTGGGTCAACTGGGGTCAAAAACTAGGTCACAGGGTCAAATCTAAGAAAAACCTTGTATGCACTCTAGAGGCCACATTATTTGCCCAATCAACCTGAAATTTGGTCAGAATGATTGTCTTGATAAAATCTCGGACAAGTTTGAAATTTGGTCATCTTGGGTCAAAGACAAGGTCACAGGGTCAAATCTTAGAAAAACCTTGTAGGCACTCTAGTGGCCACATTTTTTGTCCGATCAACCTGAAATTTGGTCAGAATAATTGTCTTGATGAAATCTCAAATGAGTTGGAAATTGGGTCAACTGGGGTCAAAAACTAGGTAACAGGGTCAAATCTATAAAAAACTTGTATGCACTCTAGAAGCCACATATTTTGCCCCGATCAACCTAAATTTTGGTCAGAATGATTGTCTTGAAAAAATCTCGGACGAGTTCGAAATTGGGTCAACAGGGTCAAAAACTAGGTCATTGGGTCAAATCTAAGAAAAACCTTGTATGCACTCTAGAGGCCAAATTTTTTGTCCGATCAACCGGAAATTTGGTCAGAATGATTGTCTAGATGAAATCTTGGATGAGATCGAACTTAGGTCATCTGGGGTCAAAAACTAGGTCACGAAATCAATTATTAAAATCCTTGTTAGTCAGCTAAAAATTGTAAAAAAGGATTCTCAAGTTGTATAAAAGCAACAGCTTTGTTTAGCTCAGTCATTCATCATTCTATTTCTCATACTTCTTTTGAAAATTTTAGACAGTTCATTCAGGTGAGCAATTAAGGGCCACTATGGCCCTCTTGTTTAAATAAAGACTAACCTACAGTTCAGACTTTCGGTGCTTTTTGCCCTTTGATTTAGATGGAAATTTTTAGCCAAAATTTATTCAGCATGACATACTGATAGATATGCTGAGTCAGTACATCATCTCAGGTGCTCATGAACAGGGATTTACACTCCAGTCTTCTAGTCTGACATCAGAGAATTAAGGCATAACTGGTAGAAGCTCTCGTGTAGGTCCCTCAGGCCTGTATTCATGAGCTAACATTATGTTAAAAAAATTCAGTTTTGAAATATATATTTGCTTCTTCCAAAACTCATATCTTCATAACCAATATATGTAGTATACAACCCTGAGGAACCCCACCTGATAGTTTAAAAGGTCCTCTATGAAAACTGAATTCTTATGCAATTCTAGGAGAACATTATTGAGAAAAAGTGTAGAAAAGGAAGAAATTGCTAGCGACAAGCAATTCCTTCTGTTTATGCCCCTGTATCAATAGATTAGAGGCACATTGTTTTTGGCCTGTCTGTAAATATCTGTTTGCCTGTTTACTTGAAGAAAACTTTAAAATTGACCATAACTTTTGAATAGGAAATGATTGATATTCATATTCATATTTGACATGATGATTACTTGGGACTAGACCTTTCTGTTGATACCAAATTCAAGGTCATATGTCAAGGTCATTATTCAAGGTCAAATTTGTGAAAAATTAAACTTTAACATTTGACATGTCTTTGGGATGGTAAGTGATACATCCTTGATATTTCACATGTGGATTGCTCTTGACAATACATTTCTGTGAAAATTGGAGTCAAGGTTGTCTGTCAAGGTAATTTTTCTGAAGGTCACTGTTTATCAACATAAAAACTTAAATATTGGCCATAACTTTTGGTGTAAGTGATGAAGTCTTCATATTTCACATGATGATTGCTTCGGACAATATCTTTCTGAAGGCACCATTCTTACGGTCATATTTTGAGGTCAGTGTAATTTTTCTAGGTCAAATTAAATTAAGACTAAGTTTGCCATTAATTTTCATTGGTATGTCACAGAGCCTCGATATTTCATTATGCATTGCTCATAAGAAGACCTGTACATGCACAATCAAGGTAAATGTCATGTAGTTAAGGGCACTCAAAGATGGCATAAAAACTTTATTATAAGGTATAAATTTTGATTGGTAAGATTCTTACTGTTGAAAATTGGTATAGAACAGCAGCTTAAGACAATCAAAAGACTTATTTTCAGGATTTCCATGTTCATGTATCAAATCATTGCTCCGAAAAAAAAAGGCAGTTGGGGGGGGGGGGATCTTGTTCCACAATGTTTATATAAGCAAAAGAAAAATGAAACAGTATGAGAGGCAAATTAAATAGTATGAGAGGCAACATATCTTCAGAACTGGACCATCTATGAAATAATATGGCCATTACTAAAGGCCCGAAGGACCTGCAACATGGTACAGTCAAACCTGTCTCAGTGGCCACCTGTAATCAGTAAGCAACCTTGTCTTGAGCAAGCGGCCAACAATTTCCCAAATGAACCAATTGCACTGAAATTTACCTGTATCAAGCAAGCACTTGTCTTAAACAAGCACTTTTTTTAATGTCCCTTTGGTGCTTGCTTTGACAGGTTTGACTGTAGCTTCTACCAGTCCTCCCTAAAATCTACAGGTTTCTGGTCCTACAGGTTTCTGGCCAGAGGACTGGTAATAGTGTCAATTCCTGCGATAGGAAAACTTTATGGGAAAAGAAGTTTAAGTGTGGGACCTTCCTCATGCATTCTTGGATACCCTGGGGTCTCCCTATTTGCTTAGTATAATGTAGCAAATAGGGAAACCCCAGGGTATCTGAGGATATTGCTCATGTGTCTTTTGTTTGTCTTTTCAGGAGTGCAATGATATAGCTCTAATGGATACAGTTGATACAGAATACACCTGTGATGTTTGTGAGAGAAAGTTCATTCGAATTCGCTGTATGGAAAACCATATAAAACTACACTTAGACGGAAAACTTAATCATGAAGGGAAGTACCCCTGTCAGACATGCGGAAAGGTCTTCTTTCAATTGGGAAATTTGAATATACATAAAAGGATACATTCTAATGAAAGGCCATATAAATGTAGTGTCTGTGGAAAAAGATTTATTCAGTCTTCTGCATTAAAAGCTCACGTATCAAGATTACATGCTGATGAAAATGCTAGGAAAAAGTCAAACCTTAAGGGTCAGAAGACAGTAAAAAATGGAGGAGAGAATTTGAGTCGAGCCAATGCTTTCAATGCTAATATACGCTGCACTTTAGAAACTCCAAACACATGTCATGTTTGCGGAAAAGGGTTTAGGACAGCTAGCTATCTTAAAGTTCACAGAATAACCCATACTGGTGTACGTCCATATAAGTGTGATCTTTGTGACAAGGGCTTCATTCAGCAATCCAATCTAAAAATACACAGAAGAACCCATTCAGATGAAAGTTGTGTGTGTGATATTTGTGGGCAGAGTTTTAAATCTATATTTGGTGTGAAAATTCACAAAAAAGTACATAGGGTTGACAACAGGACTAAAGCTACACAAAACAAATTTGGTGCTAAAACTGTAACTAAAAGTCAGAAGAAAATAAACACAATTAAAAAATCCTTTAAGTGTGAGTTCTGTGGAAAGCACTTTAACCAAGTCAATCATCTTAGAGATCACAGAAGGATTCATACAGCGGAGAGCAAAAATAATCACAACATTCCAGTTGCTAAGCACAAACCAGTTGTAACTGCCTTTAAACACAAAGACAGTTACAACGGTTTTTGCGCTGAGCCATTGATTTGTGGCAAGGGCTTTAATCAGGCTGCTGCTTTAAAAAGACACAAAGGAAATCATACTGCTAAGAAATTGTTTTCTTGCCAGGTTTGCAGAAAAACCTTCAGATACGCTTACAGACTGAAGTTGCACAGAAAATCTCATTATGATAAGAAATCAAATGAATGTAATTGTGACATTTGTGGGCAAAATTTTAAAACATTCCATGGTGTTAAAGTTCATAAAGTAGTGCACAAGAAAGAGATGTCAAAAAGTACTAATTCTACATCCAGTGAGAAACAATTAAAAAGAAATCATGAGATCCGAGATGATGTTGGAGTTTGTTCAGCTGATAAAAGATTTAGTAGTGACGGTTTGAAGCGTGCTTGGGGTAATAATGAAAACAGAAAGAAGAATGTTGGACCTATTAGTGGAAAGACTTTAAAAAATGTTTCTAGTCTTACAGTACACCAGACATCAGAAACAGTCAATAAACAATATACATTTACTTGCAACATCTGTGGCAAACCTTTTCGATATGCAGCTAGTCTAAAACTGCACAAAAAATCTCATTCCAGTGACAAACCTTATAAATGCAAAATTTGTGGCGAGTATTTTATAAAGTACTCTAGTCTGAAAATGCACAGAAAAATGCATACAGGCACATGTAAGACAATGTATAAATGTGATATTTGTAAAATAGAGTTCAGCCAAGAAGTTCAATTAAGGAAACACTGTAGAGTTCATAGCAGTGAACAATACAACAACCAACACAATTTTCTCCAATCCCAAGTAATTTCTGAGGAAAATGAGGATCCTGTACCTTGTAAAACCTGCGGTGATGATTTAAGAAGAATTTTGGCTTATGGTTTATACCTTCATAAAAGGATTCATACAGATAAAAAACAAACTGAAACTCATGCTACAAGTGTTGAAATAACTCCAGAGTTATTGAAGGGTGTGTGTGATAACTCGTGCAAGATCTGTGGTCAAGATTTTAGTCAGAATTCGGCCTTTGGTTTACAAATCCATAAATCTATACATACAGATCATAAGGCTTAAACCATTACCAAATGAAATCAATGCAGTACACGGTTCAACACTAAGGGAAGTCCAGAACTCACATATTTTCCTGCCAGGACTTCCTTTTAGTTCCAACAGCCAAAGGCCACTGGGGCTATTGTCATGATGCTGTGTGCGTCAATCTATCTGGTCGTAAACCTTTTTTTTGTAGAAATCTTCTCCTCAGAAATTACTGGATAAATTTCAAACAATCTTCACAGGAATGATCCCTGGGTGACCTTCTTTCAAAGTTGTTCAACGATTTGTGAACATATGAAAATATGTCTTTTATAAGAAGAGGTCATTTCTTTATACATATTAATTTATAATGTTTACTTAGAAAATCATTTTCCCAGAATATTTTCAATGGGTTTCAACCAAATTTTACCTGATTGATCCTTGAGTGATCCTTTATCAGTGTACAAAAATTATTGTGATCAGTTGATAAATATGACTTTCATGGGTTGAGGTCATTTCTCTTTAATATGTAATATAATGTTAACTTAGAAAATCATTTTCTTGGAATCTAACAGATGGATATCAACCAAATTTCATTTAAGTGATCTTTGAATGACCTTTATCAGACTCCAAAAAAGTATTGTGATTAGATGAAAAATGTCTTATTTGCAGAGGTCATTTCCCTGTATGTTACATAGTGTAATCTTTGAAAATCATTTTCTCAGACTCTAATGGATAGATATCAACAAAATTACACTGGAAAGATGCATACTGAACCATTTTTAGTCTGCACAAAATGATTGTGATCTGATGAAGAAAATATGTATTGAAAAGCGGAGGTCAGTTTTCTATATGTTATGTATCATTCTTGAATTTTTCCTTTGCAGAAATAGTTCAGCATGTGACACTTAAAAACACTTATTTACTTGAAATAAAAAATTATTCATTCATTCACTAGATTTACATTTAGGCTCCTGATCATTAAGGGCAATTTCATTTTCTATCCTTTTCTGTTGCAATACATTACAGATAACATTTGCTTGCATCTACTAGTAACTTTAAAAAGTAAACTATCTTATAATAGATGAGAAACTATATAAGAAAAGAATAAATTGCTTGTAACAAGCAATTTATTTTTCGTAATAATTTTTACAAATATGAAAATTCTGACTTCATTAACCTTGTTGATTTAATAAGTTGGGAGTCCACTGGACCACTTACTCATAAATTTGTTGGTGTCAAACTAGTGTTTGGCTATTGGTTTCAAATCACAATGGATAATCGTTATTTTAGTTGGGAGATTTTATCAACTAATGATCGATTGTGCAATCCTTTTCTTAGAAATCAATACAGCACTCCAGGTATCATTCCTTTGACGAAAAGAATATGAAAGATTATTCAAAACTCATGTCCTGAAGACCCATCCTTCAGATTTTTTTACCAACTCCATGGCTCAGCATGAAACAGTTGTAACTGCCTATAAAGATATAGGCAGTTACAACTGTTTCATGCTTAGCCCTGAAACTATTGTCAGTTCTGTAACAAAAATAAAATGGCTTTCATTTATGTATTAGGACCTGACTACTCGATTATGACGTTTCTTAGTCGATTATGACAGTTGGAAGCCAAAACCAACTCAATTATCAATAATAATTGATTAATCTGCCAATCACTTTGTCAAACCGAGATTATTATCCCCCACCGAAAAAATTTTTCTGGGGAGGATATTGTTTTTGCCATGTCCGTCCTTCCGTCCCTCCGTCCGACATTCGTTTCCGCGCTATTTCTTGAAAACTATAGACTGGATTTCAATGAAACTTGGCACACAGCTTCACTACAATGAGGAAATTTGCATATCGTCGGGGTTTTCTGGTTCAACCGTCGAATTTAGAGTTACTGCCCCTGACTGTTTAAGCCATATACATACATAGTGATATTCGTTTCCGCGCTATTTCTTGAAAACTATAGACCGGATTTCAATGAAACTTGGCACACAGCTTCACTACAATGAGGACATGTGCTTATCGTCGGGGTTACCTGGTTCGGCCGTTGAATTTAGAGTTACTGCCCCTGACTGTTTAAGCCATATACATACAAAGTGATATTCATTTCTGCGCTATTTCTTTAAAACTGAAGACCGGATTTTAATGAAACTTGGCACACAGCTTCACTACAATGAGGACATGCGCATATCATCAGGGTTACCCTGTTCGACCATGGAATAAAGAGTTACTGCCCCTGACTATTTAAGCCATATACCTGTAGCCGGGTTGACTATAAGGGGTGTTTGTACTGCCTTGCCGTACAAGCTAGCTTTTATAGCGACGTGGTAGAGCACTTGCTTTGGGATGTAGAGGTCCCGGGTTCGAATCCCAATGGAGTCGAATATTTAATTGCGGGTTACATTTGGCGCCCACCGTAACTTAACCGTGGAAGAATCTTAATTATCGAGGGGGTGTATGTAGCTGGGTCGAATATTTAATTGCGGGTTACATTTGGCGCCCACCGTAACTTAACCGTGGAAGAATCTTAATTATCGAGGGGGTGTATGTAGCTGGGTTGACTATAAGGGGTGTTTGTACTGCCTTGCTGTACAAGCTAGCTTTTATAGCGACGTGGTAGAGCACTTGCTTTGGGATGTAGAGGTCCCGGGTTCGAATCCCAATGGAGTCGAATATTTAATTGCGGGTTACATACCTACAGAGTGATATTCGTTTCCGTGCTATTTCTTGAAAACTATAGACCGGATTTCAATGAAACTTGGCACACAGCTTCACTAAAATGAGGACATGCACATATCTTTGGGGTTACCCGGTTTGACCGTCTAATTTGGAGTTACTGCCCTTGACTGTTAAAGCCATATACATACATAGTGATATTCGTTTCCGCGCTATTTCTTAAAAACTATAGAGCGGATTTCAATGAAACTTGGCACACAGCTTCACTACAATGAGGACATGCGCATATCGCCAGGGTTACCCGGTTTGACCGTTGAATTAAGAGTTTCTACCCCTGACTTTAAGCCATATACATACATAGTGATATTCGTTTCCGCGCTATTTCTTGAAAACTATAAGGCGGATTTTAATGAAACCTGGCACACAGCTTCACTACAATGAGGACATGCACATATCGTCGGGGTTACCTGGTTTGACCGTTGAATTTAGAGTTACTGCCCATGACTGTTTAAGCCATATACATACATAGTGATGTTCATTTCCGCGCTATTTCTTGAAAACTACAGACCGGATTTCAATGAAACTTGGCACACAGCTTCACTACAATGAGGATATGCACATATCGTCGGGGTTATCGGGTTCAACCGTCGAATTAAGAGTTACTGCCCCTGACTGTTTAGGCCATATACATACATAGTGATATTCGTTTCCGCACTATTTCTTGAAAACTATAGGTTGATGTAGATAAAAGATAACCTGTACCTAAGTTTGATATTAACTCCATTGACAATGAATATATGTTCGGTGGGGGATATCAATTCAACGAATTTGCTTGTTTATAGAATAATCATTTTTTTCCATGTAAGGTCAATTAAACAAGAGTGCCTGTATTGCTCCACTGGCTTTTACATATCTAGTCTTTCATTAAACAAAGCTTGCTTTGACTGAAAAGGTCACTTTGAAGTCCCTTTACAAATATTATGTAATGATTTACATGGTCTGGCCACTTTGCACCAAAATACTCAATCACCATTAAGGTTCATGTAAAGTGTTTGAGACCCAATTTTAAGGGGCTCTTCATAAGCCGAGAAAAAGCAGTATGTCCAGGTATATTATATATCAAAATGAAGGTATTCATTAGCACAAGCAACATAAGACCACCATTGCTATAGCGGTATAGCCAAAACATTGTGGAAAAGGGTCAATTTGTTCAGAACAAGCAACTGCACAACGGTTGGATAAAACTGCCCCATATTTTAACAAAGTACAGCCTAAAGTACTATCCAGGTAGTACTACAAACGCCGATATAAAATCAATGAGTAAATTTTCAAATAGCTTCAAGGTGGAGGTCAAAGCTTAAGGTCAAATTTTGACTTAGATGTTATATTCTCTTCTACATTGATTGAAAGATTTAAAAAAAAAAAAATGGCGCAAATGCATTCCATTGTGAGAAGATGTATTGTTTGAGGAAATATTAATAATTCAGATTTCAAGGACTTTGATCTGTGGATCCAGGATTTCTGTAAAAAAAAAACATTTAAAAAAAGGCAGTCATTTACACAATTTTCACGATTTACCTGCTGAATTCAAATTTTGTCGAAATTAATTTCCTATTTTTAGCTCCAAAGGCCAGAGAGCTATTGTCAAGGCGGAGTGTCCGTTGTGCGTCCATGCGTGCATAGACTTTTTCTTTAATCATCTTCTCCTCCCAAACCAATAGGCAGATTTTAACAAAACTTGGTAGAAATGATCCTTGGGTATATTGTTCAAAAAATTTTGATTGACACCCAAATATGGCCGTTGCAGGGTGTGGCATTTTTTCACTTTGAAATCTTTAAAAATCTTCTCCTCCAAAACCATTGGGCCAATTTCAATGAAACTTAGCATGGATCTTCTGTGGGTGACCCTTTACTTAAATTGTTTGAGAAATTTTGATTGGCCCATAAATATGGGCGTGGCAGGACGGGGCTTATTTTGAGCCCGAAATCTTTGAAGGACATCTCATCGTCAACCACTGGGCTGATTTCAATGAAACTTTACCAGAATGTTCATTGGGTGACTCTTTTAAAAAATTGTTTGCGAAATTTTGATTTGCCCATATCAATGGGCGTGGCAGGGAGGGGCTTATTTTGAGCCCAAAATCTTTGAACGACATCTCCCCATGAACCACTGGGCCAATTTCAAATAAACTTTACCAGAATGTTCCTTGGGTGACTCTTTACTTATATTGTTCAAGAAATTTTGATGGGCACATAAATATGGGCGTGGCAGGGTGGGGCCTATTTTGAGCCCGAAATCTTTGAACGACATCTTTTTCTGAACCTTATGTTTAAATAAGATGGGTAAAGGGATGCAGCTTCATTGTGATTGAGTATTTTGGTGCAATGTGGACCTGAACCATTTAATCATTATAAAATAGGTCTTTAGAGATTTTGGAGTGTTAATGATTCATTTAAAGTAAGCTTTATCTAATGAAAATCTAGAGATGTTAAAGCCAGTGGAGCGATGCAGGCCCTCTTGGGCCTCTTGTTTATCTATATCAACAAGTATGTCTCAAGAATTTTTACACAAATTGAACAGAACGCAGACAGTGTATCCTAAGATCAGCCTGCACAACTGTGCAGGCTGATCTTAGTCTATACTGTCTGTAAAAACTTAACAAAAGGACTATGTCTTGAACAGCCAGAGAATGGTTTACTGAAATTCTGCAGGAAGATGAAATAATTTGGTTTCAGAGGGGGTTCATTCTTCATGAACCATTCAGATGCATAGAAATTAAATTAAGTCATTGAAATTGCGTTTTTTTCCCGTGATTTTCTTTTTGAATGTAGTTGTTGATCTTATCATTTTAGGGATTTTCTATTGTTTATGAATAGTTGGAGTGAGTGTTTGGAATGAATGAATGGAGTGCTGTATGAGTTATTTAGAATGGTTTTGATCAATGTGAGGATCAATTTCACAATGTTACGATGTGGACATTGTCTTGGTGGTGTGTTCATTGTGTGTCAGTCTGTCCTTCAGTCAGTGTGTATGTAAATTTTTTTCTTTAATTGATTAATTGAATGGAGTTTTACACTGCTTTCAACATTTTTTCAGTTCAATCGCGGCGGCTGGAGCATCTAACAATGATTTCTCTCACCAGTACAACCATCACATCCTTTCCCTTAGCCTCCAGCTGCAATCTCACATCTATAGGTCTACGATTATCAACCCTTAATTTTTCTTTAAACATCTTCTCCCAAACCAATGGACCGTTTTCAATAAAACTTGGCAGGAGTGTTCCTTGGATGACCCTCTTCTTAAATTGTTAAACCAATTTTTTATTGTCCCCCAAAAATGGGCATGGCCTTGTTGGGCTCATTTTTACTATAGAATCTTCTCCTTCCAAACCACTGGGCTGATTTCAATGAAACTTGGCATGGATTTTCCTTGGGTTACTCCTTACTTAAATTATGAAAGAAATTTTAATTGGGCATGGCATGGTAAAGGTGAGGCTTATTTTCAGTATAAAATCTTCGATTCCCAGACCACTGGGCTGAAATCAATTTTTGATGGGCACTTAAAAATGGTTGTGACAGGGTGTATTTTTGTTTCAGTTACAGGCATTATAAATTCTTCTATCCACCTCTCATTGGGTTGATTTTAATTAATCTAAGCATGAAAATTCCTTAGATGCACTTTTTCTTAAATATGTCATGAATTTTTCATGGGCCTATAAATGTTGGTGTGACAGGATGGGGCCAATTTCAATGAATCTTGGTATGCACGTTCCATGAATGACCCTATACTTAAACTGTTCCTGAAAATGTTTTTAGAAAAGTCTACTAATTGCAATGACCTTAATGTTTGTAAAAAGATGGATAAATGGTATGCAGGTTAATGTCTATTGGGTATTTTGTCACAATGTGGGCCAGACCCAGTAAATCATTATTAAATAGTGTTAAAGAGACTTCAAAGTATTTCAGCCAAAGTAAGCTTTGTTTTATGAATGGCTTGAGATTTTAAAGCAAATGGAGCAATACAGTCCCTCTTGGGCCTCTTGTTTAAGTACTCCCTTAACTGTACATTTAAGCTCATTTGAGCATGTCAAGATGAACTTTGTGGATTGTTTTGTTTCGTAATTCTTGAGTGCCTTATCCAGATTAATTTAAGTTTTGTTTTAATCAGATTCCCAACTTTGGTGATTATTCAAGCAGACACATTGAATTTTTTCACAAGCTTAATAAGTACAAAGTAGACAGTATAGGCTTAGAACAGTCTGCATAAAAATACTTGCACAAATCCTATGTTCTGAAATCTCATTGAGAAAATTCCATTGAGTGCCGTCAACATAGGATTCAGAAATAAAGATTTGTGATCGACATCTGCCCTTTTATCCTCCTCTGGAATTTACCTCTAGATTTATCATACAAGATATGTGCTCAAAATTTTGTTCAATGACCTAAGTAGTGGCAGATCCAGAGGGGGTTTGGGAGGTTCAGACGAACCCTTCCATATCAAAATTATTTCATTTTAGTGGACAAATTCAATTTACCGTTGTCTGTCTGTCTGTCCGTCTTGTCTGCAAAACTTAACCAAAAAACTTAACATTGCCATTATTTTCAAGGCTAATCTTAATGTTAAAACTTTACATGTTCAGTTCATTCAAGCCTATTTTAGATACCTTTCTTATAGTTTGCATGATGAAAAATCTCAGTGATGTGCATCACTAGGTATCAAGGTCAAGGTCCTGGTTGTCTGTCAAGGTTAACATTAAGAAAAAAAAAGCTGTTAGAGGGGCATTTGTGTTTCACAAAAACAACTTGTTAAGTTTGGTTGTTATAATTTGCATGTTGATTCTTATACCCTAGGTAGTGTGGCTCAATAGAATTTAAAACTTTTATTTGCTTTATTCTGCTTTAAACAATCAATGAGGACGGTTACATGTACATTCATAAATGTGACCCGTAAAGTACATTTTTCATGCCCAAGTATACATAGATTGGGATGTCCATTGGACCGCGAATAAGTTATCAGCCCTGTGTTCAGGATGACAGCCTTAGTGAAGCCCTTTCGAAATGATACCTCACTTTGAACGTATGTGCAAGGGCAAAGCGGGGTATAATCTCAAAGCGCTCGCGAAATGCTTTTACATCCTGAACACAGGGCTGTGAAATAAATGGTCGACTAATACATGTTTTTAGTTCTATCAATAACGACAAAGAAAAGAGCAGATATGGCTACTTCTTCATTTTAACTTAATCGTATGATGTTAGAACTCATTACAATCTTCTCACTGAGACCATTCTAGTGAGTTCCCACACTTTAGGAAACAAAGTAAAAATAAGTGACAAAAAGTACATGTATTTTCCTTAAGAGTTTTCGCTTTTGTCAAAGGGAGTTTAGATTATGGTCGCTTACTAGAGACGGTTGCTTAATAGTGGTGATTGCTTTAGCAAAATTGACTGTATTGTTATAACTCTGTCTGTTTGTCTCCCATAAAATTTAGATTGGACATGACTTTTGACTTGTAAGCAAAAGAGTCATATTTCGCAGGTGTATTGCTTGTATACGACCTTTATGTTGGTACCACTTTGTAGAAAATAGTGGTGTCCGTGGTCTAGAGGTAGAGCGTTGGCCTCTTGACCCAAAGGTCCTAAGTTCGATTTCTGGGAGCGGCTATCGATCTTGGTTCTTTCATTGGCCCACACATTCGGTGCTAGTACTGGTGAATTTTCCAGGTAGCAGAATCGAGAGGGATTAATCTTAGTTGTAAGAACTTGTTTCCCAAGAAAATAAATGGGTTTGAACCATGAAAATAGTAAAGGTCTTTTCAAGATGAAAAAATATTGACAATTTCTGAAAAAAGGCAGATGGGTTATGGTTTTTAAAAGCACATAGTGTTTAAGTACAAACTGTACGGTCTTCGGAGTCGATCATTCACTATGCTCATGGTGCATACAAACTGTTTGAGTCCGATTAAAATTCAAATACAGTTGACACTGAACTTCATTCCGAATTTCCCGGCACATTTCCATTTCATTCCCTCATTGGTTAGCAGGCATTTGAAATAATCTTATTATTCCGTGAAAACTCTAATCCCCGTCATAGAAAGACATATTTTTACCATTGGTTTAGGTGTTTTTTCAAAACTGAGCTCGGGAATCTATATATGATTAAGATTTCTCGGCTCACTGAACAAAATAAGCAATAGGATAGTTTTCATTTCGGCGTTCAAAAACCTTATACCCGTATGATTCAAAACGTATTTTAAGTCATTCTTTGTCTTAATTTTAATGTTTTTAGCTCAACTGGCCGAAGGCTAGCAAGCTTTTGTCATGGCGGGGTGTCTGTTTTGCGTCCGTCCGTGCATCCTTTTCTTTAAACGTCTTCTCCTTCTAAACCAATGGGTGGATTTTGACGAATCTTAGCCAGAATGTTCCTTGGGTGACCCTCTTTTAAAGTTGTTCAAGAAATTTATATTGACCCCAAAATATGGGGGTGGCAGGGAGGGGCTCATTTTGAGCCTGAAATCTTTGGACAACATCTCCTCCTAAACCATTTGGCAGATTTAAATGAAAATGAAACTTTACCAGAATGTTATTTCGGTGACCCTCTTCTAAAGTTGTTCAAGAAATTTGGATTGACCCCAAAATGTGGGTGTGGCAGAGCAAGGCTTTTTTTGAGCCGGACGATATCAATGAAACCTTACCAGAATGTTTCTTGGGTGACCCTCTTCTTAAGTTGTTAGAGAAACTTGGATTGACCCCCAAATACAGGCTTGGCAGGGTGGGGCTTATTTTGAGCCCGATATCTTTGGACGATATCTCCTTCTGAACCACTGGGCTGATTTCAATGAAACTTTACCAGAATATTCCTTAGGTGACCCTCTTCTAAAGTTGTTCAAAAAATTTGGATTGACCCCAAAATATGGGCATGGCAGGGTGGGGCTTATTTTGAGCCTGAAATCTTTGAGCAGCATCTCCCTTTGAACCATTTGGCCAAATGAAATGAAATTTTACCAGAATGTTTCTTTTGTGACCCTCTTCTAAAGTTGTTCAAGAAATTTGGATTGACCCCCAAATATAGGTGTGGCAGGGCAAGACTTTTTTTGAGCCCGCTGATTTCGATGAAACCTTACCAGAATGTTTCTTGGGTGACCCTCTTCTTAAGTTGTTAGAGAAATTTGGATTGACCCCCAAATATGGGCTTGGCAGGGCTGGGCTTATTTTGAGCCCGATATCTTTGGACGATTTCCCCTCCTGAACCACTGGGCTGATTCCAATGAAACTTTACCAGAATGTTCCTTGGGTGACCCTTTTTAAAAATAGTTTGGGAAATTTTGATTGGCCCATAAGAATAGGCGTTGCAGGTTGGCTTATTTTCAGCTTGAAGTAGTGTTCCCACTGCTGCTTCAATCTGGGGGTAAAATGGGTAATTTACAGTATGCATGTACCCCCTCTATACGAGACAATGAAAGGCTGCTTGCAGAAATAGGGGGTCTAACTTAAACTTGCGGTTAAATTACCCCCGTTTGAGTTTTTTGGGGAACACTGTGTAATCTTTGAACAACATGTCCTCTTGAAACCACTGGGTCGATTTCAATGAAACAATACCAGACTATTCCTTTGACGACCCTCTTCAGATATTGTTAGTGAAATTTTGATTGGATGAGATCCACTGGATCAATAAAATTCAGGTGAGCCGTTTAAGGGCATTGTCCTCTTGTTTTAAAGCAATATTTAATTAGTTTTCTTCCTTGTAATTTTGCATATTAGTTATATGAGTCCATTTTTGATAAGTCAGTTTCAACTTGGGAAAAAAGCGGAATTCCTTCTGAGTGCTGGTGACTTTCATTTCCTTTTATTTTCAATATCTCTCTTTCAAATCTTGAGATATTTAAGCCAGTGGAGCGATACAGGCCCTCTTGGGCCTCATGTTTTTCTGCTACGAAGCGCATCATCAATAAATGTATTTGAAGAATTTTAATAAACAATGTGCGTTGCGTTTCTAAGGCGCATGCCGCTGACCGTTTTTTGTTTCAATCCGTTTTCGGCGAGGGGATAGTAATACCCGCCGTCCGTCATTCCGAGGTTCGGTCACTAAACTTGTCCGGAGCATATCTCCTTAAGTATAATAGCTATCAACTTGAAACTTTATGGGTGGATAGATCTCATGAAGCAGAAGTGCAGTGCACACGAACTACAACTCTTGCTTGCATAATTTTGGAGTTATTGCCCTTTGTTATTTTTAATACTTAGATTTTGTCCGGAGCATATCTCCTAAAGTAAAAAAGCTATCAACTTTAAACTTTGTGGGTGGATAGATCTAATGAAGGAAAAGTGCACTGCACAAGAACTACAACTCTTACTTGCATAATTTTGGAGTTATTGCCCTTTGGTTTTTTTAATACTTAGATTTTGTCCGGAGCATATCTCCTAAAGTATAAAAGCTATCAACTTGAAACTTCATGGGTAGATAGATCTCATGGAGGAGAAGTGGAGTGCACAAGAACTACAACTCTAGCTTGCATAATATTAGAGTTATTGCCCTTTGGTTTTTTTTAATACTTAGATTTTGTCCGGAGCATATCTCCTAAAGTATATTAGCTATTTACTTGAAACTTTATTGGTGAATAGAACTCACGGAGGAGAAGTTCAATGCATAATAGCTACAACTCTTGCTTGAATAATTTTGGAGTTATTGCCCTTTGTTACTTTTAATACTTACTTTTTGTCCGGAGCAAATCTCCTAAAGTGTAACAGCTATTAACTTGAAACTTTATATGGGTGAATAGAACTCACGGAGGAGAAGTTCAATGTATAATAGCTACAACTCTTGCTTGAATAATTTTGGAGTTATTGCCCTTTGTTATTTTTGACACTTTGATTGTGTAGGGGGTTAATTTCTTAAAGTTCAAAAGAATCCTTTATATATTAGGCTTCAGTTTTACTATCAAGCTTTTTCGGCACAGGATGGCCATGTCCGACATGGCTCTTGTTACTTAAATGTTAGAGACATCACTCTTCCTTCAGTCAGCCCGATTAGCTCAGTTGGTAGAACACTGGACTTCACCACCATTGAGGCTGTACCGCGTGGGTTCGATTCCCGGGCTGGCACACTAACAAAATCTAATTGTCCGTTCGGATGAGACGTTAAACCGAGGTCCCGTGGGACGGTGCTTTACACCGAGCATGTTAAAGAACCAAGGCAGATCTCAGCAGTAGTTTCGTCATGTATCCTTGCACTATCCCCTGCAACAATTAACCGTCTTCTGGGGGCGTTGCTCATATGGGCATGTGCTACGGTAGCGATGATAAATAAACGAAAATATGCACACTCTTCCTTGAGTGACAATATTCATCCTCCGAAATTATCTCCCATAACGACCCACTTGAATGTATCGGACAGTCGTGGAAAGATTAGAATCTGAATAGCATGCGCGGATAAAGAGGTTGGGACGACCCTTTATAGAATTTCATCTAAAATAAGATAATCTGGGCCCGAGGTTATAGAACTTTTCTCAGGCTCAACTGAGAATTTTCTAAAATTTTAAAGAAATGTATGAAAAATAAAAGATAATATTTAATAAGTTGTTATTTATAACAACTTATTTTTATTATCTTTTATGTTATTTGTACTTCCAGAAGACACGTTAGACTTTTTTTATATTCCTATGCCATTCCTTAGAAAATGAATAATCCTGATCGAAATACTTTTGATATTGATATTTCGGTAAAAAAGAGTTTTGATGTAAATTTGATCGAAAAACAGTGTTCCGTCTACTTCTTTTTAGAATTTTAGAAGAGAAAGAAGAAATACTGAAACATTTTATCCGTTTGGCGTTAAAACCCCTCGGTCTTCTCCATTATACCCATTATCTAAAAGGAATGTCTTCTGTTTCGAAACTTATATGCATTATTTTAATTTCATGCGTATGATACGGACTCTGCCTAATTCTTTTTGGTATGTAACAGTATCTTCCCTACAGTGTTACAACCTCTGTTAATTGATATTGCATACAAAATTCCCGTTTTCTTGACGCCATGATTTTCTAAAAACACAAAAAGAAAGCGCAACGAAATCCGGATTATCTTATATCTAGGTCTTTTCTCCGAAATACGAGGTAGACGGGAAGAAACGTCCCAAAACTTCACTTAATGCGATATATCTAAAAACCACTCTGATCTCCTTTTTAATTTATGAAAATAGTATGCCTTCCTTCTGTTCAATTATATCTGTCTTACTTTCAAGATAAGAAAGCACTCGCAAATGTTAATTATACGAATGCCTATACATGGTCTTCTAATCAACATCGTAAAACATTCAACTGCTTTAAACTAGAACTGTCGCAGAGCTGACTATTACCCCCCATAAGCACTTTGTCAGAATGCAAGTGCTATTAGTGCAGGATGTGTTTGTAACAAATATTGAGGTCATATGCAGCATTTGCATGAAGTTTCATATTCTAGGTCGCTTGGTTCTCGAGTTAGAGTCCGGAAACGAAAATTGAACAAAGGCTGACTGTGACCTTGACCTTTGACCTATATGACCCAAAAACAATAGGGCACTTCCTTGGGTCATGAGGAACGTTTGAATAAAGTTTCATGATTGTAGGCCACTTTGTTCTTGAGTTAGAGTCCGGAAACGAAAATTGAACAAAGGCTGACTGAGACCTTGACCTTTGACCTATGTGACCCAAAAACAATAGGGCAAATCCTTGGGTCATAAGGAACATTTATATAAAGTTTCATTATTGCAGGTCACTTGGTTCTTGAGTTAGAGTCCGGAAACGAAAAGGTCTATGGACAGACAGACAGACATGGTGAAACCAATATACCCCCCCTCTACTTCGTAGGCGGGGGGTATAATGAAAGGTATCTCGTCAAGAAAGCTTAAAATCAAGAAATCGAAATGGGTTGAACATTCTAAAAATCATCGGTTTAAATCTCTTCTACAAATGACGGTGTTACAATTGTTCGCTCAGCATTTCTTCAATATGAAACTTCCAATATAAAACTTTTGTTCAAATAAATCTACTTTTGCTGTTTTTATAAAATGTAATAAATGGGTCGTGGTGCCTATTTTATACCTAGACCTGTTTACAAATGGGTACCATCAGCCAAGTGCGTTGTTTAAGTTGCTTTTGAAATTCTAAGGAAAATATAACCCTGAAGTGAATTTATTCAAAAATATAAATCTAAGCACAAAAAGGTCCTGTTTCGCATTTTGATTGAAAGTGGACACTAATTTGCATTGAAGTAAATACGAGAATTGCAGGGAAAAGAACCTTTATTCGGTCTATATAAAAAGTCAATCAAACCCGCCGAATTACTAATTGATTTTAGTTTTTAGGTTTTTCGAAATCACAGGACGTCCACGAACTGGTTCTAGAACGTGAATTGGCATTTCAAAAACAGTCGAACTAGCTCTTGAACCAGTTCTAGAACTAGTTCTTGAACTTCTTTTACTAGATATCGAACCAGTTCTTAAATTTTTGTTCAAGGGTTGGGATGATTTCACCAATTATCATAAGGCTCTTTTTGAATTAATACTTCACCGCACTGACTAATGCTACAACGAGTATATTGTAATCAAATTTCCTTGTTGTTTCCTTCTGATGTTGGTATAATCATAATGTGAAAGTTTGAAGTAAATCGGATAGAGATTGTGGACTCTTTGGGGAAAATAAGTGTATGTTAACAGACGGGCGGACGGATAGACATACGGGCAGACAGGAAATCATAGCTAGAATAGCTAATAAATCCCATTCAAATATATAAAACATAAGAACTGTTTTCCATAAGAATCTGTAACCTATATAAGTGATGTAGTTACTATACTGTAACACTCTATATATATAACATATATTTTATTATATTTTTTTCGATTTCTTTTATTTTCAGTTGTGATAATAGGGAGGCAAAATATTACCAATTATTCAATTTGAATTATTGTTTGAGATTAAATGAATTTCCAATATGAAACGAAATCCAAAAGCTTACAATGCCTTAACTCTGAAAAATGACACGCAATACTTCTAATTTCCCTTTTATTTTCAAAGTTCTAGTTATTTGCAGGATAAGATATGAAAGTAAATGATTATGCGAGAGTAACAGACAATAAAAGCTACACCTATCTTTTTTAAATTCGATGGATAAAAGATATTACATGTATTTTGAAAGGCGTAGCGATTTTGTTTCCGGTAAGTACAGAAATCATGACTGTTTTCATTGCGAATCCTTAACATGTTTTCATGCAGAGGTATTTGTCCGTTGTGACAGTTCTTAGGGGGTGAGATTGAAATGTTTCTAAAGTTGGCATTTTTTTAAACGAATTTCAAATTCAGCAGGGACCTGTTTTACTCGAAATCTTACGATTTTTTTATTTATTTTTTTTTATTATTATTATTATTATATTTTTTCGTTAATCAAATATTGAAGTTGCTTCTACAATAGAAACTAAATGTGGAATTCTGTCATGCATCATCTCAATGGAATCGCCTTCAAACTGAAGACGATTCCAATGAGGTATTGCGAGGCAGAATCTAACAATGAATGAAAACACCAGATACGATTTGTGATTTTGACTTAAGATTAATTTTTTCGTAAGAATTTTAGTAAAACGTGCCAAAGGAAGGTATTTGTTACTTATATTGTATCTAAAGACACAAGTATGCATAGATCTGGCCTCAGTCGTATTATGTTTGTATTTTCAGAAAATATTTAATAAATAAACATAATTTCTATTACAAGCATCTTTAACCCAAATTTATATTAACAATTGCTGAACGAGATCTTCCTTTTAGAGACTGGGGACTTAATTAAGAGTTTTGTAAAGACTTTCGCATTTAATTCCCTTTGGAAAAAATACTGTAAATAAAAGTCTGGCAGCCACTTAATGCAGATCGATCACTGTGTTTAAGAAATGACGTTCCGCTTTACTCGATCATATTTGACATGTACTCAGCAACGTACAGTTTTAATTATACAGCGAAATCATGCGGTAGCCTGGGGCCATATGTTGTGTCTTAACGTGTAACGACGTTACACACGCTAATCGAAGCTTATGTGTCGCGTTCAAGAAAGAGGGATAATATTGTTTTTTTAAGGTAGGATATAACATTATTGTGATATGCAAAAACCCTGAATAAGCGCAATGTCAACAGTATAAGTAGAATTCGCTAATTTGGCTCGTCGATTGTATACAAATGTATTGTAATCACAAGCCACAATATCGTAATAATGCGCTATTGTGACTTGTGATTACAGTGCATTTGTATACAATCGACGACTCAGAAAGCGAATTCTACTTATATATTAGTAGAATTCGCTCATTGTAAACATTGGTATAGTAGCCACATGTCATAATGCCATATAACTCGAATACGGTAATTTTGTGACCTGTAATAATCCATGATTATTGCCCTGGCAGGGAGGAGCCTAAATAACGGGCCGTTGCACTTAAGGTTAAGGTAAATCAGCTTTTATTTACAATTACTTATTTCTATAGATAGTTTTCATAAATGATTTGAAATATTAAATCGTAGATTGGTAACCAAATCCTCGTAACTTCAGCTTAATAAAGCTGAAGTTTCGAGGCTTTGGTTACCAAACAATGAAATATGGTTACTTTCTCTATGCACGTAAATCCTTTTGGTTTTAGGGTACAGTTATTTGCACGCGTTAACGATAAATTAGAAAAAAAATTGGCAGAAACCAAAATATTGAAAAGTAAACTCGCCAAATAACGTCACGGCTAAGCCACGCCCTGCCAGTTGAATGATTGGGCAGAATAATACAATACAAATGTTTACAATCAACGAGTCAAAATAGGGAATTCTACACGTAGAGTTATTCTGTTCGTCCAAGTGCATGACGTAATATCGGGCTACGCCGATGATTATTGATGTTAGGACATACATGACGTAAGGGCGCCATTGATTGACGCCATTGATACTAATCCAGCGCCGTGTTCTATATGAAAACGTCCGCGAAAGCTTAGTTTTTAATTTTCACGTAAAAACACTTACACGCAATTCGTGGAACACTTTTCAAACGTGTGCAGACGTGTCTCCACCGTAAACGCAAGACAACGCTGTATCTGGTTATGGATATTGATTGAGAGCCAGCATTCGAATTGAGCCCATCCGGACATATCTAGAAGTCCCTGATCACAATGCGCGTGCTGATAAAGTTTGGTGATTTTTCCGCTTTTAATCAAAAGTAATATGATCAGTCTATATACCTATGTGTACGTTATCAATTTGGAAATGCTGTCAACGGATGACCTCTGTTGGATTCCATTTTTATTTTATAAATCATGATTCATTTCATAGAACTCACTAAAGCATCTTTTTTGCATGTTATTCAGCGTACGAAGCATAGACTATCTCTTAAACGTTTGTAGGCAATCTTTTAACTCAATACAAATTGTCTTGAACATGATAACAGGGGGGACAAGAGGGCCTGTATCGGTCTACTGGCTGCCAAGTTTTTGCTTCGTTTATGTAAGATATGAAGAGATTATATGATGATTTCAATGAGGTGTGAAACTAAAACCTAATCACAATGAACGAATCATGGATCACAAAAGAAAATATTTCTCCATTATGAGACAGATTTCTTATGGGACTACTTATTGTGTAAGCTTTCAAAATAGCTGTGTACTCAAATTTTTTTCACTGAGTAATAAAATTGATTTTTATACGCCCAAGGGGTCGTATTATGTTATGGCCTCGGTCGTCTGTCCGTCCGTTAGCAATTTTTTGTGTGCGCGACTCCTCCTAAACTATCAATGGAAATAAGCTGAAACTACACACAATTACTCCCTATGATGTCTAGTTGTGCATAAGACCTTTGAAATTCAAATCGCTCCAGTCATCCCTGAGAAATCTTGAATTATCTGCCCTTTAATATAACCAAAATCACTGGTTTTTTTTGTGTGCGCAACTCCTCCTAAATTATCAATGGGAATAAGCTGAAACTACACACAATTACTCTCTAAGATGTCTAGTTGTGCATAAGACCTTTGATATTCAAATTGCTCCCGTCATTCCTGAGAAATCTTGAATTATCCTCCCTTGAATTTAACGAAAATCATTGTTTTTTGTGTGCACAACTCCTCCTAAACTATCAATGGGAATGAGCTGAAACTAGACACATTTACTCCCTATGATGTCTAGTTGTGCATAAGACCTTTGAAATTCAAATCGCTCAAGTCAATCCTGAGAAATCTTGAATTATCTGCCCTTGAATTAGACCGGAAAATCACTGTATTTTGTGTGCAACTCCTCCTTAACTATCAAATGAAATGAGCTGAAACTAGACACAGTTACTCTCTATGATGTCTAGTTTTGCATAAGACTTTTCAATTCAAAATGCTCCAGTTATTCTAGAGTTATCTTGGATTATCTGCCCTTGAGTTGATGAAAAACAAAATTTCTTGTCGGCTCATTTTCTCCTACATTATGGATGGGAATGATGAAAGGAAACTTGCCATAATGACTCTGTAGGTTGTCTTTTTGTGCTTAGGACTAAATATATTTTCATGTTTAAATGTTATGGCACCAGTTGTCTGTCTGTCTGTTTGCAATATTTTTAGCTATCATTCAAGCTCATGTTAATGACAAGCCAAGGTTACTGACAAGCCCCTTCGGGCGTATATGCGCCGCTCTGCGAAGCTCTTGTTCAGCCTATCGGAATACATGAATCTTGACGGACATTGCTGTGTTCTGTTTGACTTCTATATGGACCAACATTTTCATCAATTACATAAAGTTGCGTTTGCATGAAGGATTTGTACGTGGTAAAATCTTAATTTCAGCTTAATGCAATTCCAAAAAATATTTTTTATAATGAAATGATTTCACAATAATGATGTTGTCTATCTGATAAATGTTAACATTTTCGCATTTTCCGCTCTTAAACACGAGGGGTGATTGAGGCTGTTTAGTAGTAAGAAAATGTAAAAATGTAATAAAAACACATGTTTTTATACTAGAAATTTGACAGAATACATGTCCATTATTCCTTAATTGGACATGCTAATTAGCATATCGACGCTCACGTCATCTTAAACTTAAATATCACGTGATTTGTACCTTTATTATTCGCCTGCTTATCTAGTTTTCCTCGTGAAAATCCCAACGACATCGTTAATTAATGCTTTTTGATTGAGCTAAATATTTGAATATGGGGTTTATCTCAGAATAGATAAAACCCATTATCAATTATCTTGTCAAACAGAGAGACTACTTCAGATTTGATATTCTATGGAAGTAAAAATCTTCGACAAAATTAATTTTATAAAATTACTCGATTTCATACTAAAACGACTCACTTTAAATCATCTACCTTTGACTCAGCCCCTATGTAAATCAAATCAAAATTTTGGTAAGACAATTCGCTGTTCCGTTTAATACAAACACAAGAAGGTATAAAAGGCTAAAAGTTAACATGTAGACGGACGGACAAAATCCTTGTTTTACATTCAACAATTATGAAAAAACAAAATTCTTCGTGGTTTTAGATGGAAAATATGATATGACAAGAAATAAATACGTTTCATAAATTCAAGTCTGAGATTTTTGGCGAAATGTTGGTCCATATGGAAGTCAAACGGACTATAAGGTCAAATTTATAGAAGTCGGTTATCCTCCAAAATATTATTTTATAATGTTTGTTGGTGACTTAATTATGGGAACCATGATTTTTTAAAGCAATATTTCTTTGATTTTCTTCAAAACCTCGTAACTAGACCGTTAATACATGTATACAGCAGAACTTAATTTTAATACGCAATTGTTAATTTTGCGTAAAGGTAGCTAGGCGTAAGTACAACTCTGATACCGACTCTTCGATAATGCTGCGTTTTAGAACAGTGACTAAATAGCGACTAGTACTCTCGAAGTTCAGGACAATAGTCCATGTTTCATCTTGAACCGACAGGGCTGTTGTACTGTTACACCTTTTATTAGCCGGGGGCCATTGGAACTATTTTCGTGTTCGCCGTTTGTGTTTGTCTTCCATCCGTCTGTGTCTCCGTATGTTTTTATATAAAATATAATAGCTATAAATATATAGCAAAAAAGAAATAGGAATTGTTTACTGGTCAGGATGTACATGTTGAATTCCAACCAAATTTGGTTCCATAGTTTTCTTTTACCCGTATATGGCCGGCAACTAGATTTAACCACATATCGATGGCTCAGCGCGAAACAGTTGTAACTCCCTATAAACATATAAGGAGTTACAACTGTTTCGCGCTGAGCCATCGATATGCGTATAAATTACCTTACTTGGTGAGCGGCCCTTATTCAAGTTTTGTCCTGAAATCCCTTTCGTTTGGCTAATCTGAGTTTAAAACTCGTTTTATTATAACAAATCCAACCCATTGAGAAAAGAAAATTACAATATGACCTAAGTCTCGGGAGTGAATTAACCCCGTTGAATATTTTTGATATTACGCGGATGTTATTACAGTAGTCAAATAACTATGCAAATGAGCTCAGAGCGAATAGCAACGCTATTTTGTAACCGCAAAAATGACGTCATATTGGGTAAATTCTGACGTCAGTTTAAAACGGAGTTATAAGTTTCTCGGAAAATTGAAATGTTGAATTTCAAGAATCTTTACGATTTTTCGCAAAATTTCGGGTCATATTATAAATAGAATATGAACTTTGTGCTCATAAAATACAGAATTTATTAAACTCGTCTTCACAGCCTCGTTTTTATCTGTTTATCGATGACTCGTTTGATAAATTCGGTATTTCATGACCACTCATTCAAAACCCTCTATTTATCGCATTTCTAAAAGATGAAGGATATTTGACGTCCGGACACAGTGGGACTTGACATGTCCACAGACTTAATATTGCTAGTTCACTTTCCGTGCAACCCGGATAGAGATTAAGGTCGACTCTATATATCTATCTTTAAGGTTTGCGCTCTTACGTTTTTGGTGAACGCCTTCGCTCACCAGTGTTACTACTTGAGGAACACCCAGTAGGTTCTTGATAGATTTGAAATAAAGTAGTGCCGATTTATCTTGAATTTGGTATTTCTCAGGACTTCTCACCGTATATCATTGTTTACTTTGTAAATGGCGTGATACACGGCAATGTTTTAATACGAAATAGTTTTCCAAGTAGAATTATACTACCCGTACTCAAAATTTGGTATGATTGTATTTAATTCTGTTTACATGAAAATGGTGGAAAATATGTACCAAATATCATTTCATCGCTGTTTCGCTTCCATAGTACCGGTTCGTTTGCAGTGATATTAAAACGTGTCTTCATTTGACACAGATTTTTGCAAAAAAAAAATGGGACGGTAAATCCATATATTTATTCTCAAGTAGAAACAAAGGTTTAAACTTGGCAGGTTCTGATAGTGCGGGATAACGCGTTATGCGGAAAAAACAGGCATCAAAGGTAGCTTGTCGGACCGTTAAAAACAAATGTGAATCCAGTTACGCGAAAAAAAGCACATGATCTGGGTCACGGTGCGTTAAGTTTCAACCCAGTAAGACTGCGCGGATTGCGCACTCTGAGAAGGATCGAAAGTTTTGAATTTTAATGCTTTTCTGAATTATAAATAACCATTCTACCTTCCTTTAGATGATTTTTTAATGCAACCGCTGATTGAGCTCTGTTGGATACCATGATCTCTTTTCAATTAATTAATTTACACATTTCCCGTATGGTCCCTTTTCGCTTGACGGGTATTTGATGATGAGTTTGTAAAATGAATCCATGAGAATTAATATATTATCGGCCCGAGCCTATCCCGGGGAAAAAATCAACACGTGTTCCCTATGATTGATTCTTATCCTTCATGAAGATGCCTTTGGAACTAGGTTCTTAGTCCGAGGCCAAGACTTTCTTCATCCGTATGAAAGAATATAAGTTGTAAAAATGTTATTCAGTATTCTAGATGCTATATTCTTGGCTCAAATGTCTTGAAACTTGGTCAGAATGTTTGTCTCCAGAAAGTCTCGGTCACTAGTGTTCGAAAAAAGATCAAGTAGGACCAAGATTGGGGTCAAAGGGGTCAAGTTCTAGAAAAAAAACCCTTGTGTGCGCCTTATTTTGGCCCAAATGTCTCGACGCTTGGTTAGGATGTTTGTCCGTATGAAATCTCGGTCAACTTCGAAAAGCGGGTCAAGTGTGGTCAAAACTGAATCAGGTCAAGGGGTTAATCATTTTACAAAAATGTTGTTTGCACGCTAGAGTTCATTTTTTACCATTACTTCTTGAAACTTGGTCAAAATGTTTGTCTCCATTAAATCCCGGTCAGGTTGGAAATCTTTTTGAGCACTTAAGAGGCATTATTTAACCCTTTGCTGTTTCATCCCTGCTTTTAACGTGGCTGAGATTTCATGATCGCGAAAACATTGTGAAAAAAGAAGAAATTGCTTCTGACAAGCAATTTCTTCTTTTTCCACACTATTTTCTGCCCTACTGAATGGTTATTTTTCAAATTAAATCCACTTTAAATTTTGGTCTGCAAAACCTTTGAATTTGGACAGGTCCAAAATTTTGTAAAACAGGAAAGGGTTTAAGTTTGTTAGAATACGGCTTGAAATGAAATCAGAATCACCATCTTTAGCCTATTTATTTATCAATTTACGGGAAAGGTTTGATACTTTGACATTTATTGAACATAGTCTTCAACAAACCAGTCCAAAGATGCTGAGGTTTAAAAAGCATTTTAAATCATTACAGAGAAATGATAATTTTTTCAATTGTTTTTTCTTTTTCTTTTTTTATTTTTTTTTTTTTTTTTTTTAAACAAAATGTTTATTGAAATTGATACTTAACATTGTAGGGCCTACTGCAGAGATGAAGCGAAACGTGTTATGTTAGAGATTTGAAACGTAAAGCATCATCACGCAAAGCATTCTTGTGTATGTGTAAGTGTACGTGACCATGCTTTTAAGTTTTAAGTGTCGAGCATGAATGATCGGAAGAGCCTAGATTTTGTGATCGGTTGTCTAAATCTTTTCCCGCGCAAATAATCCAGTCTAACTTCAGATGTAAACAACAACAACAACAAACCAATCCTCGACACAGCGTTCAACACTGTTCAAAATCGCCGACAAAGGACAGCACCATCCCTTTTATTTCCTGTAAGATTTACATATTAAATCCTACTTCTTCCTGATTTATTTTCCATATATAACGAAAATTCAATTTATCTAAATCATTTTATCTAACCTTTCGTACCACAACCGGTTCGTACATTATCAGATATAATTGACGGTGCAAACGCGGTGCTCAGATAATCAGTTAAGAAAAATTTATACCCTAGTCAGTTATCATAGTCTTCAAATTGTTCATGATAAGCTTTTGAGATCTAGTTGTGTCCGGCGCACAGGTGGCAGTATCAAAGACATTATCAAAATAATCATTTAATAATGATGTGGTAAAATAGGTCATGTTTACCCTAGTGGTTGGTTCTCCCAGAACGGTGGCGCTGATTGGCCGACCGATTTCCCGGGTTTTGGCAGCACGAGACGTCACATGATGACGACGTAATAGAGAATCTAATATGGAAGCCATCACAACGTGAATTGTGCCTCGGGTACAGGAAAATAACGAAGCCTAGGGTTGTACGGAACTGCCAAGACTCTTTGCTGGTTTATTCTGGAGGAATGATACTAGGTCAAAGCTGAGGTAAGTACCCGATTTTACAACAGTGGCGCTTGCGAGCAGTTCGAATCGCATTTGCGGTCGGATTGCCCGGGATACCTTGCTGGGTTGAAGCGACGGAGAAACTGGGTGGCGGGGTTGCCAAATTGTTTTTCTTGTCGTCTAGACATCCAGGGCTTTTCTCTTCGTTATTGATGTGGATGTATCATTTCACTGGGGATAAGTGAATTGATTCATCAATGTCAATAATGCAACTTCGGTCTTTGTTTGATTTTTAGGCCTTCGTGGTTTTGAAATTCGACATTGGTCGGTTTTTTGTTTGTTTGTTTACCGCACGTCTTTGGCCATTTCCGTTGCTTAAATTCAGCAACCAAATAAGTCCAAAACCTGTTGTGGAATCTACCCCTCCTGTCCCTGACCCTTTGTATTGTCAGTTTTCGCGGACCCTGAATTGTCTCCCTTTGTCCTTTGACGAATTTAGACTAGTCCATTTCAGGTCCCAGGGGTGTTTTCCAACACATCCTTTGGTATTCAAAATTAGTTTTTCAGGCCGTGGCGTCTGCAGAAGTGATCTAAATTTCAAAATTATCTTTGGCAATGAAATTTTCTGAAATTGCATTTCACCTTTTGTCATCTGCTCTTTCCCTGGGTACCTACAACATCATTTCCAGGAAGGGGAGAGGAGGAAGATTAGTCTGACTTATGTGAAAAGCAGACTTCAGAAGCTGATTTTGTGATCCGACTTACCAACAAGCGGATTTTGAAGAAACAACTTTGGAGAAAGTTTTCGGTTGCTTATTTTCAAAGCACCGAAAGTACTGAGTGCATACCAGATTTATTCAAGTAAATTAAAACAGGTAATTGTCTGACTTATTTTGAAAAGCGGACTTTATAAACTTAATTTGGAAATCATATCGGTACTATTTTTAGACCGATCATTTCCAAAGGACTGAAAGCACTGAAAACATTTTATTGTCTTTTGAGATTTGACTTTGGTTACGAAAAGCAGATCTCCATTTAAGACAAAACATATTAGTTTGACTTCCAAAGAAAAGCAAACTTGTATGGTGATTGCAATCTGAATTGTTGTAAAGCAGATTAAAATTGATGGTTTTCGGCGACTATTTTGAAAGTGCCGACAGTACCGACCATTGTTAAAAACTCATTTCAAAGCATCGATAATACTCATTTCTAAAATAAAATCATACCGGCATTATTCATAGGCTTACTTATTCATAAACTTTATTAACAATAGCTATTTTAGACAGCATCTTAAACTCAGAGTAGATTTAATTTGGACTTCAATTAAAAGCGGAATTATAATACATCTGACTTCCGAAAAAGCGGATGACTATTTATCAAATTAGCTTTTCAATTAATTAGCTAAGTAATTCATTATTTTCATCATTTAAATTCTTGATTCTTTCTGGTATTGCCGAGCTAACTATGGAGCCTAAAATTTATATTAATTATTGTGACATGGATCAGTTGATGGAAGTGAGAGGAATCGGTGAGAGGTTAGCGTGGCATATTCTTGAATTCCGAGAAAAGGAGGGAAATATTGATCAGGATACAATCCATGATATCCCTTACTTAAGAGTCACACAAGAAATAATAGATGCATTTGACTTTACCCCATATGAACGACCGCCTGCTTCATCAAAGGCGGGTTCCAAACAAGGGGACACCTTGAGAAAAGCAAATGCTAATCAGGAGCAACATGCACAAGCTTCATTGGGGCATAGTATTTTTAGTAGTAACATGCCACCAAATCAACAATATAGGGGGGAGACTAGACGGAAAGTTCCATCCTATTATGAATATCAGGGGGCTCCATCAAAATATTGTGGTGATTGGCGCAAGTCGAATTGGCCAACACATGACGCCTTGAGACGTACATCATCAGGTACCCCACGCAATATTTTCTTTGACGGTTCCGGACCATGGAATGCGTTCTTCACAAAATTTACATATTATGCGAATGAACAGCAATGGACAGGTTCTCAGAGGAAATACAATTTGTGCTATTGTCTGAAGGGGAAAGCAAGTGTATTCTTTGCTATGTTGAACAAGAGAAATCCACAAATGGAATTTTTTGATGTAGTGGATAGTCTCGAAAGGAGATTTAGACACCCTGACTTACCAGAGTCATATAGGGTAGAGTTCGGTTATCTGCACCAAAATTCTGATGAGTCAGTAAAGGATTGGGCAGATAGAGTTTCTGTGATAGGGGCTCTAGCATTTGAAAACCTACCTGACCGTGTAGTCCAAAGAGAATTAGTTATTAAATTCTTACAAGGATGCAATGATAGAGAGGCGGGTCATTCTACCATGAATTTGAAGCCTGCTACATTAGAGGATGCAGTGAAAAGCTTGTTGTGGTATCGTAACACATCAAGACTTATGGCTGGCAGGCAAAGGAATCCTCCTTCATATGTGAGACAGACCTATCCTAAATCAGATTATGGTGAAAGGGAAGAAACTCCTGATCCTAGTCCAAACCTAAAGAAGGTTGGACCCAAAGGACAGTCTCCTACTCCAAATCTGAAGAGCAACCAGATCAACTTGGGACAGAATATTAATAACTGCATCAATTCAATAGAAAGGGTGGTAGCTACAGTCGATACTCATGCTACCAGTACCGAGTACAGCACTTCATATAGAGAGCCCTCTGCATGGCAATGTCACATGGATAGAGTAATTGTCTGTACCAAAGAAAGCAGTCCAAAGGTTGTCAAGCGAGTGCGCTTTGCCGATGAAGTTGCAGATGCAGATTGCAAATTGAAAGGGGCCGAAGGTAAAGGCCTACCTTCGATCACTGTGGAAAAAGGCAAAGAAAAGCCTGATTCATCACATGCTGGACTCATAGAAACTGAAGAGCCGGCAAAATCCTTGAAGAGTGATGGAAATACATCTGACTCAACACAGGAGACTAACCAAAAGACTGAGGACAATGCAGACATTTTCAGTGCATGTGTGCAGTTGTTTGAAGAAGAGTCAGGTTTCTCAGACCATACAGGATTAGAAGAGAAAGCTTTGACTTACAAGCTTTACTCAGGTCCAAGAAATTCGAAAGTTCCGACATCGGAAACTAATGTGGTATCAAATATGGTGACTGAGAATAATGAGTCTGAAACACTCATACACAATTTATGTACAGCCACAGACATTGATACTGGGCATATACCTACAGAGCCGTCATACAATGGAAATGGGCCTGTACTTGCACAGCCCTATGTTAATGAAAGTGGGTATATACACTCTACTGTGAGCAGTGAACAAAATGAAGAGGACACCTGTGTCACTCATGTTCAAGAAGAAATGCTGCCAATTTCAGACAGAGTGTATGCAGAAAAGACCCAACTGGATACCTCATGCAAAAAGTCGATGAGAGGGGGGAAAGTACCAATAGACATTGGCATTGAAAGTTCTATGAATTTAATGAAGGTTCATCCCCAATCAGGGTGTTCAGTTGATGGTAAAAGAGGGTCTTGGAATCAAATGAGTGCCTTTGCTTTTGATCCTGGCCAGTTAGTCTCATTGAGTAACAAGAATGGTGGGAGAATATCAAAGGCATGTGCTGTGATTCCAACAGACAGACCACCACCATTCTCATGTATGTTATAAACATATGAACACAATGTACCCCAAATTGTAACGAAAGGTGGAAGCTTTGAAATGCTATTTGAATTTGGGGGCTAAAGACTAATCCTTGCTTATTGTGAAAAGGAGGATAAACTTAAGATATAGGTATACTAGCCTTGGTTTTTAACTTGTAAAACTTGGACTTATAGGGCATTCTGAGAAGTTTGATGCCTAAGAAAAGCCGGGTTGTATTACAAGTAAACATTAGGGGAATAATGTCGCCCATAACATCATCAATCAAATTGCCACATGCCAAGGCAGTGTAACCATATTAATTTGTGCTTGATAAATACTAAATCCTGGACTAGGTGTGGTTATTGAAAGTCAGGAAACAGTACCTATGAAAGGAGCCATCTAGGCATCCTAGATATCAGCACAAAGGTAGAAACACCAGTCATATTATAAGAACGTCTGCTTGCTTTTTACATCCATAATAATCTTTACATAAAGCTAAATAGTAGATTAACTTACAGATGGACCTTTTATATCTAAATTATATACATTATTTGGTATATAATTTGAAGTATCACTAGATTATCTATATGTATGACTGAATAACCCTAATTTATAATGATTGTATTTGTATGACTTAATATAATGAGTAATAAATTATTACAAACATAGTTACTTTAAATAGTATAAAAACATTGAAATGAGAATAACAACACAAAATAGTTAGTTTATAGAGCACCTGTTCTTCCTAGGGAAACTTTAGTAGAGATTTAAAATTATACATTTTATTCACCTAAATGAATCTAATAGCAGAATGGATAATTATGGTGTTGATTACAAGCTTATTGAAAAACGAGTAATGAATAAATAAAGAAATTATAATGTGTTATTGTTTGATGCATGCGGTATATGATTGACAATACCTTCAGTATAAGTTTGTAAACTCACTCGATAATCATGTATCTTTAAATATTAATTGAGTTGTAATTATTTACAAATCTAGTAAACCATTATATAATATACATATACTTTGCAAATATCAATTTAGATATGTACGCTACTATACAATTATTCCATAAAATCTTACAATATGTCTATATCTGGTAAGTTGAAGGCTGTGATGTTACTTACTCATTTCCTCATTTCATATGAATTATTTGATTGTAGGTTCCAATAATTCCTTGAGACAGTTTAAAAGATTTGTCATGTATTCATATTTAAGAGAGGTATATAGATTTGAAATCATTATAAAATGACATAGATCTGTATATATACATGAAGTACATAAACAAATTACAGATGATTCATTATATATGAACATTCAGCCTAGAATGACTTGTAGACAGATCTAGATCACATATAAAAAAACATGTTATATCTATGGTACATGTACATGACACCTGCAGTGGAATATTGGAATACCAAATAAAATTACTAAATAGCTTTTATATTGACATTAATCTTGAATAGCTCTTCACCCTCTGGTATAATTTAAATCATTCATCACAGAAAAAAATTACATGATAATATAAGATCTTAAATAAAGTTATATTAAGCAGTTAATAAAGTGTGAAAGTTCAAGGACTATTTGGGAATAAATAATTATTGAAATAAATAAGTAGGCAAACATTACCAGGATAATGTAGGAATATGATTATTCTATACCAATAAGATCAGGTAGGTGTTTAGCACCCAAGACTATGTCAAATATTTCTGGGCCAAATCAACTGGTTTACCAATTGGAAACTTGATTATTAAAGGGAATAAAGCTCAATTTATATAGGCATTTGGCAACTTATTTGGAGAAGTAAAACTTTGGTGTTTCAAAACATTGTCTAAGCTTGGAGTACAAGTTAGACAAGGAATAAAGGAAGCAGACAGCATAAGAAGGGGATGTTTGGGACGTCACCCAGAGTAATTGCTGTAAGGGTCTAATATAGACTTGTATACATGGATAGTCTCAGGGAGACTACTGTGAATTAGCTGCACAGTAGAAGTGAGCTTATACATAGATAGTTTCGTGAAGACTACGGTGAAGAAGCTGCACAGCAAAAGTGAGCTTATACATAGATAGTTTCATGAAGACTAGTCAGAAGAAGCTGCACAGCAGAAGTGAGCTTGGGTAACACACTGAATGGGCTTCAAAATCAACATTTGTCGCATGGCAGAAATGGGCAACTTATGTTGAAATATATTATCGAAAGATCCAAGGTTGCATCATTAAATGAGCCTGTAAGTGATCTAGCTGTTAGGGCTTTTGAGACCTCAATGGTAAGGCAGATAACTTATCATTGGATAAGGCTCATGGCATACAAAACCTGAAGGGCCTGGATAGCTCAGAATGGAACTGACTGTCTAGAGGCAGGTACAGGTTGACAACCAACCAATAATTTAGGACCTAGAGGTACAGATGTAGAACGGACCTGGTTGAAAGGCCTATAAAACAGGGGGGAATGTGGTAAAATAGGTCATGTTTACCCTAGTGGTTGGTTCTCCCAGAACGGTGGCGCTGATTGGCCGACCGATTTCCCGAGTTTTGGCAGCACGAGACGTAACATGATGACGATGTAATAGAGAATCTAATATGGAAGCCACCACAATGTGAATTGTGCCTCGGGTACAGGAAAATAACGAAGCCTAGGGTTGTACGGAACTGCCAAGACTCTTTGCTGGTTTATTCTGGAGGAATAATACCAGGTCAAAGCTGAGGTAAGTACCCGATTTTACAACAATGACTTTCAAATCAATATTACCAAGAATTTTTTTTGCAAAAGTACAAAAAATCAAAATGTATCTTTGAAGCCCATGGTAATTCCTATGCAAAATTTTGTTGAAATTAGCCTTCTACTTATAGAAAAAAAAATAGAAAAATACACCGGTGACCCTCAAATTGCAAGGACATCACTGAGGTAACAATTTGTCTTTGTCTAGGAGCATTTCAAATTATTTTTTTCAGTTTCACCCTATCTCATTGGCTGTAGGAAACACCCCTCCTATTACATGATATTGTTTTCAGGCCAATCAACCAATCAATCAGCTCAAACCATTTGGTATGACCCAGTTTTACAACAATTTCTCAATTCAATTCTTTATTCCATACTATAAGGCCTCCGGCCCATAATACATTACAATTTTACATAAGTAATACATAATTTTACAAAGTAACATACCAGTTAGCAATGAAAGATTTATGTGTAAAAAGAAAAATAAAAGTTAAATGGATCAAATATCAGAACACATTATATAATTTTCAACAAACTCTTGTCTCTTTTTGAAAGCGATAGTTATATACTTTGCTAGGGCGTAGATATTACTCTTATTTTGGCATTTCATTATGTCTATGAATAAGAAATTAGTTGGAAATTGTTTAGACCATTTGTTAGGAAAACATAATTTTCTTAAATCGTTATATAAAGGACAGACCAGCATGAAATGGTATTCGTCTTCAATCGAGTAGGTGTCATACATGTGATATTTCCATGGGCTCTCATAGGGAGATTAAGACCTTTTCGTAGGGAGATTGGGTCTCAAATAGGGAGATTTTGCGTAACGCAGGTTCTTGCTAAAAAAGGGGTTTTCGCAATGCACACCTACACCATAAACTGACTATAATACTTTCCATAAAAGTTTCTTTTCTTTATTTTTTTACTAAAAGAAGGTTATCATTTAATTTATTTTGATAGAGGATAGTAATGCTACAGAATTTGGTCTTATAATTTCAGAGAAATAGATGTTACAAATTCATTTTTAGTTCTATGCAAATTTCAGGATCCCATAATATAGGTATTTTTCATTTGGTTTTTAGCTCCACTGGCTGAAAGCCACTGGGGCTATTGTCATGGCGTTGTGTCCGTCGTGTGTCCGTCCGTCCGTCTGTGCGTGCGTGCGTCCTGTCGTAAACTTTTCTTTAAAAATCTTCTCCTCAGAAACTACAGGATGGATTTCAACCAAACTTCACAGGAATGATCCTTGGGTGACCCTCTTTCAAAGTTGTTCAAGAAATTTTGATCCAATGAAAAACATGGATTTAATGGGCGTGGCTTATTTCCAAATATGGTAAAAAGTGAGTTTTCTCAGATTCTAATCAATGGATACCAATTAGATTTTACATGAATAACCCTTGGGTGACCCTTTATCAGTCTACAAAAAATCATTGTGATCGGATGGAAAATATGCATTTTATGGGCGGAGGTCATTTCTCTGTATGTTATATAGTGGAAACTTTGAAAATCATTTTCTCTTAATCTAACTGATGGATATCAACCAAATTTCACTGGAATGATCCTTGAGTGACCCTTTATCAGTCTACAAAAAATCATTGTGATTGGATGAAAAATATGTATTTTATGGGCGGAGGTCATTTCTCTGTATGTTATATAGTGGAAACTTTGAAAATCATTATCTCAGGATGTAACTGATGGATATCAACCAAATTTCACTGGAATGATCCTTGAGTGACCCTTTATGAGTTTACAAAAAATCATTGTGATTGGAAGAAAAATATGTATTTTATGGGCAGAGGTCATTTCTCTATAAGTTATATAGTGGAAACTTTGAAAATCATTTTCTCAGAATGTAACTGATGGATATCAACCTAATTTCACTTGAATGATCCTTGAGTAACACTTTATCTATTTACCAAAAGTTATTTTGATTGGATGAAAAATATGCATTTTATGGGCAGAGGTCATTTCTCTATATGTTATATAGTTGAAACTTTGAAAATCATTTTCTCAGAATTTGATTTTTGGATATCAATTAAATTTCACTGGAATAATACTTGAGTGATCCTTTATCAGTGTATCAAAAATTATTTTGATTGCATGAAAAATATACATTTTATGGGTGGAGGTCAATTCTCAATTTGTTGAAAATCATTTTCAACATCAGTAGAACCCCAAATATCTAAAAATCTAGTCAAAACATTTATTTGCTTTTACAAGAATTTCAAGCCTGTGGAGCGACTCAAGCCATTCATGGCTTTCTAGTTTGTAGATAATCAGTAGAAAAAATATCTTTCCAAATTTAAAAGATGTAGGCCTTGCAACTTAGGAGGAGACTATTTTGGAAGTTGATAATGAAGTTTTCCCTACAGTTTTCATTCCATTTATATTGTGGGTGATAAATCAAGTTCTCGTTTGAAGGGAGACAACTGTTTTTGTCCGGTACATTAAAAACAAATTTGCAAACTATTGGATAATGGTCAGAAAAATCTTCCTCGTCGACAGAAAATGAATTTAAAAACGAAAATAATTTGCTTGATAAGATACAATAATCGACCAAACTTTTTCCGTTGTTTGCTGTACATGTAAATATCATCTCTTACTCTGCCATTTACTATATGGATATCAAACAATTTACATAATTCTATCAGCGAAAGCCCAAACTTGTTAATGAATGAGTCTTTTGAATTTCTTTTCAAATTAAAATTATCGTTTGGATAATCAAGGTTCATTTCATTGCGAAAGACGTAGTCAATTTCGTCCTTCTCAATGAAATCAACTAGATTACCTGTTCTTGCGTAAAAATCATCAATTAACAAAATTCTAGCATCCTGGTAAAAGGATGTAATATACATGATTTTTTCTTGTAAAATATCAATGCCGTTTGTATCTTTCTCATACAAAGAAGAATTTTCAGGATATATAAGTAAATAGCATTATTATATCAAATTCTGTGTTGAATAACGTTCGATCAAAGTGAATAACTACACATTCTAACATATTGCTAAATATTCGTTTACCCTTACCCATTGAGAGCAATGTTTCTTTTATAAGAACAGAAACCCCACCAGAACCTCTGACGGAGTTTCTTTTCTTCTTTCTAACAAAATTGAATTGTAAATAGCCAGATAAACAACTTCGAGTTCCCTCGTCCTCTGTTTTCCAAGTTTCAATCAGTGCAATTATATCAAATTTTGAACAATAATTAATGAAGTGTACATCTGTTTCAAATTTACTTAAACCTCTTATATTAAGAGAACAAATGTTGAGTTCACTGTTAATTTGGTTATTGTGACTAGGTAATGCGAATTTATTGAAACAGTTTGTATTAAACGATTGTGGGCTTTGGCCAATATATTAATCATCTAGAGTTCCGTTTTTCTTTTTCAGGCATATTAGCGATTTAGTCTTGGTATCATACCCGTACGGGACACTATCTATTACTAGAGTGTCAAATTTCAAATAAGCTTTGTGTCCATCTTCGATACTCTTTACGAGAAAGGGATACAAATCTGATCGAGCTTTTGTGACTCGTGACGGAAAGTCCTCAGTAACTCTTACATGTTTTACGGAGTGTTGGTAATCCTGTGATTCTCTTCTCTCTTTTGCTAATTCTCGATAACTTGCTAAAACAGTCTCTTTATCTTTGAAGAATGAGAACTTCGCGATGATCGGTCTGGGAGTGAATTTACCAGGGAGACGATGTGCTCGCTCAATGCTAATATTTGAAGGGTCAATCTTAAGGTCATCAGCCATATATGTTCGAATTTTATTTTCTGTTTCCTCCCATGATTCATTTGGAGATTCGTGTACGTTATGGAACTTCAAATTTTCACGCCTGGACTGGGCCTCTAGTTGTTCCATTCTCTTTCGATTTTCGAGAGCCATGGCCTCAAACGACGTTACAGTTACAGTGGCGGTAAGTGATGATACTTTCCTGGTTAGTTCTTCATTTTTCTTACGGAGCTCAACATTATCTTTTTTCAAGTTTTCAACTTTTAATTCTAATCTATCAAATTTCTTATTCACTTGTTTCACATGTTTCCTAATGTCTAGAGGCAATCCCTTAACATCATCATTATTCAAATCATCACCACTTTCTTCACCGCTCGTGTCATTAGCAGTTTCATACGTCATTTCATTTACGGGTTCCTTGTCTTGTTCATTATTTGATGCTTCGTATTGTTTTCTCTTGGCAGAGAAAAAGAACTGGCTTATACTTTGTTCATGTATTGGATTTTCTGGAGTTTCACTATCTTTGGGGTGATTTACAGAGTTAATGTTCAAAGCGACTGAGGTTTTGTTCATAATTGATTTTGGTGGGTCCTTCCTAGCTTTATTTCTAGTTTCTCTTTTTCCTACAGTGTCAAGGTTTTCATTTTTAGCTCCACTGGCTGAAAGCCACTGGGGCTATTGTCATGGCGTTGTGTCCGTCGTGCGTCCGTCCGTCCGTGCGTCCATGCGTGCGGTCGTAAACTTTTTCTTTAAAAATCTTCTTCTCAGAAACTACTGTATGGATTTCAACCAAACTTCACAGGAATGATCCTTGGGTGACCCTCTTTCAAAGTTGTTCAAGAAATTTTGATCCAATGAAAAGCATGGATTTAATGGGCGTGGCTAATTTCCAAATATGGTAAAAAGTGACTTTTCTCAGGTTCTAATTGATGGATACCAATTAAATTTTACATGAATGATCCTTTGGTGACCCTTTATCAGTCTACAAAAAATTATTGAAATCAGATGAAAATTATGTATTTTATGGGCGGAGGTCATTTCTCTATATGTTATATAGTGGAAACTTTGAAAATCATTTTCACAGAATCTAATTGATAGATATCAACCAAATTTTACATGAATGATCCTTGTGTGACCCTTTATCAGTCTACAAAAAATTATTGAAATCGGATGAAAAATATGTATGTTATGGGCGGAGGTCATTTCTCTAAATGTTATATAGTGGAAACTTTGAAAATCATTTTCTCAGAATCTAATTGATAGATATCAACCAAATTTTACATGAATGATCCTTGTGTGACCCTTTATCAGTCTACCAAAGATTATTGTGATCGGATGAAAAATTTGTATTTTATGGGCGGAGGTCATTTCCACTATATGTTATATAGTGGAAACTTTGAAAATCATTTTCTCAGAATGTAACTGATGGGTATCAATCAAACTTCATTAGTATGATCCTTGGGTGATCCATTATCATGCAGCCAAAAATTATTGTCATTGGATGAAAAAGATGTCTTTTATTGGCGGAAGTCATTTCTCTATATTTTATAATGTTGGAGACTTTGAAAATCATTTCAACATCAGTAAAACCCAAAATATCTAAAAATCTAGTCAAAACTGAGATTTGCTATTACAAGAAATTCAAGCCTGTGGAGCGACACAAGCCATTCATGGCTTTCTAGTTAGCTCACCTGAGCTCATCGTGCTCAAGGTGAGCTTTTGTGATCATTGAATGTCCGTTGTGTGTCGTCTGTTGTGTGTCGTGTGTCGTCTGTCGTCCGGCGTCTACAATTTTAGTGTTTACAATCAAGAGGCCACAAATATGGCCCAATCTTCATGAAACTTGGTCAGAATTTTGGCCAGGTCACAAGGATGAACCCAATTGAAAATGGGAAGGATCCATGCCATATCACAGGAAAAGGGGCCTTAATGACTTTTATCTTGTTTACGCTCTAGAGGCCACAAATATAGCCCAATCTTCATGAAACTTGGTCAGAATGTTGGCCAGGTCACAAGGGTGAACCCTATTGAAAATGGGAAGGATCCATGCCATATCACAGCAAAAGGGGCCTTAATGACTTTTATCTTGTTTACACTCTAGAGGCCACAAATATAGCCTAATCTTCATGAAACTTGGTCAGAGTGTTGGCCAGGTCACAAGGATGAACCCTATTGAAAATGGAAAGGATCCATGCCATATGACAGGAAAAGGGGCCTTAATGACATTTATCTTGTTTACGCTCTTGAGGCCACAAATAGGGCCCAATATTCATGAAACTTGGTCAGAATGTGTGTCAGGTCACAATGATTAACCCTATTAAAAATGGGAAGGATCCATGCCATATCACAGGAAAAGGGGCCTTAATGACTTTTATCTTGTTTACGCTCTAGAGGCCACAAATATGGCCTAATCTTCATGAAACTTGGTCATAATGTGTGTCAGGTCACAATGATTAACCCTGTCGAAAAAGGAAAGGATCCATGCCATATCATAGGAAAAGGGGCCTTAATGACATTTATCTTGTTTACGCTCTAGAGGCCACAAATATGGCCCAATCTTGATGAAACTTGATCAGAAAGTTGGCCAGGTCACAAGGATGAATCCTATTGAAAATGGTAATGATCTATGCCATATCACAAGAAAAGGGGCCTTAATGACAAATCTCTTGTTTACGCTCTAGCTGCCATAAAAATGGCCCAATCCTCATGATACTTGGTCAGAATGTTGGCCAAATCACAAGGATGAACCCTTTCCAAAATGAGAAGGATCCATGTAATATCATGGGAAAAGGGGCCTTCATGACAGTTATCTTGTTTACGCTCTAGAGGCCACAAATATGGCTCAATCTTCATGAAACCTGGTCAGTATGTTGGTCAAGTCACAAAGATTAACCCTTTTGAAAATGGAAAGGATCCAGGCTAATATGACAGGAAAGGGAGCCTTAATGATAATTTTCTTGTTATAACTCAAGAGGGTACAATTTTGGCTGGAACTTCTTAACACTTGGTTTGGTGTAGAAATTATCCCCTTTATGACATCTGCCTATTTAAATGATGTGATGTCCCAGGGGTCAAAGAGACTCAGGTGAGCGATCTAGGACTATCATGGTCCTCTTGTTCTCATGAGTTTTGAGTGAACTCTTTCTTGATCCATTGTTTGGCCCTGGATTTGATTCAATCCCTTGTACCACAAGAAGTATAAAGAGCAATGTTCTAATACAGAGAGATACATTGGGGCACGCACGTATGATAATTGCACTACTCAATATTCGCCATTTACCACGGTGTATAAATGTCCCAATTCTTGCTCTCCATGTCTCAAGTGAAACTCCCATCTTCTTATATTTAACGAACTACCTCTTGTTATGACGCGGCTATTGAATTTTGTACTGCTGTCTATCACTCATCGATAGTATCCTTTTTTTCCCTTTACTATTTAAACCTTGTGAGATTGTATCGAGGTCCGTTTGTTGAGCTATCGTGCCTCTTCGGGTACTGCACTTAACAATAGTTCGTCCATGTAAATATTTTGCTCTGTTGATAGAGTATTTCATCTTCTTTTTTTCTTATTTGACCGAGTATTCAAAAACACGTCCATTGCCAAGGGACGCTACCTATTAATCAATACAAAACAATATGGATACTGTATTTTTCCTATATATTTGGATGGGAAAAAAAATAGATATTATTTTTTTGTGTCCGAATATTTGCAAAAAATTTTTCTCTTTGTCCGAAAATTTAGGGTATTTTCACAACTTCATGGTGAAAATTGATCTTTTATATTTGTAAAGGTTCAAAAACTATATAAAAGTATATATGGACGGAGCTAGGCAGAAGGTAAAGTGCCAACGAATGCGCCAAAATATAAACATACATCATTTATTATATGAAACTAGGAAGAAGAAAAAGTCCCGTCAATTGTGTCAAAAATATATGCTTGCCTCATTTTAAAACTTTACCAATATAATCCTGAACAAAAATTCGGAGCAGTTATGATCCAAAAAGTTATCGTCCTCTTTACACAGATGCACTAAAGCAATGCCAAATTCAAATCATGCATAGGATCAGGTCTACTCAAGGGAGTTTGGGGAGACACAATAATTCATGTGTCACATGATCTCTTATTTACCTCATGAAACTCATTTATCTTTATATTTAATCCAATTCAACTATCTTAATTCTCTATTTTCAGATGACAAGTTCTAGGTCCAAATGTATTCCAAGCATTTTTGATTTTAGAGATAAAAAAGAATGGAAAAGGAAACAAAAAATATTTCTTTTAATTGATCCCTTTCATAGCCATTCTTTTTCAGATTTGCTCCAAACCAGATTAAAGGAAACAACATTGTTAAGCAGATTAAATAGCGGAACTCAAGCTTTATTTAACTGGAGTTACAATGTTTTTGTATTAGATCGGCATTCATAAACAAATAGGAGAGGAGTGACTGATATATCGGAAGGTTTTGTAAAGCCATAGTTAGGATATTTTGCTCACAGATGGCCAATTATGAAAAAGATAATATTGGGATTCTTTGTTGTAACTATATTTAGGGAGTCAATGACAGGTGTTTCTAATGCCAAAAAATGAAACATGAATGGATTTTCATTGGTGGACAAACAAAAATCACATAGCTGCAGATTAACAAAGTCATAACTGTGTCTCTCTCTCTTTCCCTCTCTTCCTTTCTATTTTTCCCCCTTATGATATTAAAACATAAACTTCCGATCTTTAGAGACAAAAATTTTCTGACATGATTTTTTCATTGCAATTCCTCGCACTTGTATATGTATACATAGGGTTTGTGTTTGGGTCTGTGAATGTTGACTGTCATCACCTAATTAGAGACTGTCTCGACACACGAATTTTGGTGTCTCCTTGGTTAGGTTTTTAACTTCCAACATGTATCTCCCGATGTAGATAGCTAATAACCAAACCTTTTATGTAGAGATGATTGTAAAATTTATAGCTTTATTAGGTGTGATTGGAAGTAGCCATATGGCTATCAAATTAACAAGGATTATTGGATGTCAAACAATTGATTACGCCTTATGGAGATTTTCGGCTATACTGTAAATTGAACAATAGGTAAGCGTGCGTACTTTGCCTTTCAACTCGATTCATGCTATGTAAATTTGTGTCCGAAAACTGAGGGATGGACAATTCCATTTGTGTCCCAAAATAGGGACATAAAATCGATCATTTTAGAAAATAGTTAATGGTGTCCGAAAAATTCCGGGCAAATATATTGGGTAAATACACAGTAAAGTGAAAGTTGACAACAGTGCTTCTGGTTAAAAAGGTTAGAAACACTTTAAATTCCCTTTGATCAAAATAAATGATTTGATTTACCAGGAAATTGGTTTAGATAACATGTCCTTGTGTGATTGAACATTTCCTGCATGTCTTTTACCTTAATTTTATCAGCCGCCACCATAGCACAGTTGGTTAGGCATAAGACTTCCAATCTGGAAGTGGTGGGTTCGATCCCCAGAGGCGGCAAATATCCTTTCCGTTGTTTGTCTCTCACCAATGGGTTGATATAATGGTAAACCTATGTGAGATAGCAGTCGGAAGCTAGGAAAGGGTGTAATGGTAGTACAGGTGAAAGAAATACCAGGAATCCATTGTTAGGTGCTCCGGCCGCCGCGATATAACTGCGAAATTGTTGAAAGCGGCGTAAAACCAATTCAAACAAACCTGAATTGTATCATTTTTCCTTTATATTTAAGGAATCCAATGGTCGCCTCAGTGATATCCTCGAGTATTTTCAATGAAAGAAACCTTGTCTATATTTAGCATATATTATTTTTTTGTAAAAGATGCTTCGATACCGCCACCTTTGACCCAGGGTACATTGTGTGTCAACATCTTGTGATCACATTTTTGGCTCAAATACCTTGAAACCTGGTGAGAATGTAAGTCTGCATGATATGACTGACAAGTTCAAGTCAAGTGGTATCAACAATGAGTTCAACAGGTCATACCTGAAAAACCTTGTGTGCATTCTAGAGGAAACATTTTTGGCTCAAATGTCTTGATCTCCGCCTAAATTTTGACTTCATGATGCCTCCCTGAATATCAAACTGAGGTCAAGTTAGAAAAATAATGGGATCAAGTCAAGTGTAAAACTAGTGTAAACTCTAGAGGCCTCATTTTGGCTTAAATGTCAGGAAACTTTGCCAGAATGATGGGCTCCACAAAATTTCTGTCCGGTTCTAAAATTGATTCAAGTGGAGTCAAGAGGTCAATATAAAAAAAAATAAAATGAAAAATATATGATAAAAAAAGCTTGTGTGCACTAAATTGGCCACATATTTGGCTCAAATGTTTTGAAACTTGGTCAGAAAGTTGGTCTTCATGAAATCTAGGTCAAGTTTGAATATTGGTCAAGTTGGGTAAAGAATGGGTTCAAGGGGTCAAATTTTATTAAAAGCTTGTGTGCACTCTAGATGCCACATTTTTGGCTCAAATTTTAGCTCTTCTGAGCACGAAGTGCTCAAGGTGAGCTATCGTGATTGTACATTGTCCGTCGTCAGTCGTCCAAAATTTATGTAAACATCTTCTCATCAACCGGTGGGCCAATCTTGGTGAAACTCGGCAGGGATGTTCCTTGGGTCAAGCTCTACCAAAGGTTTTCATAAAATGAAATCCACCTTTGACTTTCCCTTTACCCTTAACAAAAAGGGTGAAAATAGGAAAATCTTCAAAAATCTTCTCGGGAAACCAGAGGGCAGACAGCTTTCAAATTTGGTATATAGCATCATATAGTGGACCTCTTCCAAGTTTGTCCATATCAAGACCCTGGGGTCGTATTTGGGCTTTGCTTGGGCACATCCCTTTTAGCTCTTCTGAGCACGAAGAGAAAAAAATGGAAATTCTTTCAAAATCTTCTTCTCTGAAACCAGAAGGCAGACAGCTTTCATATTTGGTATGAAGCATCATCTAGTAGTGGACCTCTACCAATTTTGTTAATATCAAGACCCTCAGGTCATATTGGGGCTCCACCTGGGCACCCTTTTTAAGTTTTTGCTTATCTGAGTAGATATATGAAAATAGGAAACTCTTCAGAAATCTTCCTCTCTGAAACCAGAAGGCAGACAGATTTCATAGTTAGTATGTAGCATCATCCAGTGGACCTCTACCAAGTTTGTTCATATCAAATCCAGGCTGTCTACCCATTCCTATATTTCTATTAAACTCCTATATTTTGGGTCCAAATCCTATATTTTTAAGCGCCTCCTATATTCCTATAAAACTCCTATATTTTGAAAATATTTCCTATATTTTTAGGAAAATGTATTGCCGATATATGATCAGATAGCAATTATTGCTTTGATACTGCTCTTTGCTTCTTTATTCTTCAGGTAAGGGAATCTCTATGTCTTCCATAGCATCACCATCCTGTATAATGCTTTGGTGCACTTCATCTGTTCCTCGTCACCTGTTTGGTCACCTACAAGGCAGTTGAATAGGACACCAGCCTTTAAGGTGCCAATTCAGATGATGATGATCATGATGATGCTCTAAAGCAGCCTCCTGTCTGGACTGTGATGCTATGGAACTAAAAGGTTACTTTATCTAGACATTAATTAACATAGAAAAAGCAAGAGTAGAGGTAAGGATTGTTAGTATAAGAGCGTAGGATAAACAATTTTCACTGGAAAAACTCCTATATTTTTACTCTAAATGAGCTAAAAACTCCTTGTTTTTTAAAAAAAATATTCCTATTAAAACTCCTATATTTTTTAGAAGACCTGGTAGACAGCCTGCAAATCCCTGGGGTCACTTTTGGAGCTCCACTTGGGTGCATCCCTTTTTACAGAGAATTAAAGAGCAAAAAGGATTAACCTTCTTGCTCTTTAAGCAAATATGATTGAAGCTTTGTCAGAAAGCTACTTGGATGAGATCTACTGGACCAATAAAATTCAAGTGAGCGGTTTAGAGCCATTCTGGCCCTCTTGTTTCCCAGAATCTAATCAATGGATATCAACCAAATATCACTGACCCTTTATCAGTCTACAAAAAATTATTTTAATAAGATCAAAAATATGTCTTTTATGGGTGGAGGTCATTTCTTTATATGTAATTTAGTGGAAACTTTGAAAATCATTTTCTCAGAATCTGATGGATATCAACCAAATTTCACTGGAATGAACCTTTGGTGACTAACTATCAGGCCGCATCAGGATCAGGACCAAAAGATATGTATTTAACAGGCAGTGGTAAATTTTCTATGTTCATAATTCATCAATCTATTTTCTTTGCAGAAATATTTCTGCATGTGACACTTAAAAACACAAATTTACTTTAAATTAAAATTAATCAATTAATTAGTTCATTCATTCACTTAATTTCTCATCATATCAGTTGCTTCAGGCCTGTGGAGAAAATCAGCTGCTCATGCAGCTCTAGTTAATGTTTGATCTTGAAATTTGACTATTCAATTAATTATCAGGTCAAGAACTATATTTTACTTTTAATAAGTGTTGATGGAAAGGTTGGAAGATGATTGTCTTTTATTCTGGCATCCTGTAGGACTCTTGACCCTGACCATGACCTTTGATCTACTTTCTTAAATATTGAATTATTTTGCCCAGGACTTTATATAGTCATAGTTGGTAGATGATTGCCATCATATCAAACTCTTGGCCCTGAGTTTGACATTTGACCTACTTTCTTAATTATTAAATTTTAGGGTCTAGAACTGTATTCAATCAATAAAAAATGTGAGAAGATGATACAGTTGGCATCATAGGTGATCGTCTTGGCATCATGTTGAATATTTGAGCCAGGTTTTGACCTTTGACCTGCTTTCTAAAATATTTAATCATTAGATCTAGAGATATTTTCTATATTATTCATGGCCGCCATCTTAGTGCAATTGGTATCGCGTCAGACTGTCAATCTAGATGTCCCGGGTTCGTTCCCGACGGCGGCACTCATTCTTTCCAGCTATTTGTCTCTCACCAATGGGTTGATAATCGTAGACCTATGTGAGATAGTGTGAGGTTGTACTGGTGAGAGAAATACCAGGAATCCATATAACTGAAAGAATTTTGAAAGTGGCGCAAAACTCCATTCAATCAATCAATCTATATTCATAAGTGTTGGTAGATGATTGTCACTGATTCTTACCTCCTGTTGGAGCTTTGACCATCCCCTTTGACCTACTTTGTTAAAATCTAGAATAATAGGGTCTAGGACTGTATTAAATCAATAATAAGATTTACATTTACACAGACCTTGACCAGACTGCTTTCTGAAATCTTCATTTACAGTTACTTAAAATTTCACTTAAAACAAATTAATGTTTCTACTTTGGTTTCCTATTGGCAATTACAGTGGAGTGATACTTGGCCATCCTGGGACTGTATTTCTAAATGTTGTAAGAAATTGGTCTCTTTTTAGCTCAGCTGTTTTAGGATAAAATCTGAGGTATTGCTATAGGCTTGGTGTTGGTGTTATTGTCATCATAATACAAAACCTTTGAAATTTTGTGATATCTCTTGACTTACCGTTACTACTAAAGCATTTACTTGAGCTTTACACAATGTTTGATATTAAAAAAGAAAAATGTAATTTCAAAGGCAATAACTATAAATGCTTTTTGTGTAAATTAAGGCAATTTCCATAAAGATTATTTTTAATAACAGGCACCCAACAACTAAGCATCAGGCACATGATGACTTCTCTCTTTTTCCAGGGCTTGTGCTAGCTTTTTAAATTTGGGAGTCTTTGACCCCTTGACCATTAAATTCTGGGGGTCAATTAAATTAAATTGGTTTTGAAGGGGTCAAAAAAGAGCAAAACATCGAAAAATTATCAGTCTTAAAAAGTAATATATATAATAACTGAATCAACATAAACAATAAAGTGTAGACACACTTTATTGTCTATGTTGTTTCATTTAATTAGATCTTGTGTAATAGTATGAAGAAAATAGTTGCATAGGTTGAACCACTGGAAACTCAGTTGGTCAAAATAACCCCCAGCTGGAAATGTTGAGGGTCAAAATGGAATTTTTGGGAGTCAAAACCCTGGTTTAAGGGTCAATCATGAGCCCTGTTGTTCTGATCTGGCCTACTAGCAAATGAAATTTCAATTTTCTTTTTAAATCTTTTATAGGTCTTTCTACATGTAGCTCAGAGGAGAAAAATTGAACCATGCAAATCAAGAATATTATGTAGAAGGCGGTAAGCAACATCAAGTTTACAAATAAGGTGAAGTTCAAACAGTGAGAAAGATGAAGGCTGATGACGAATTATGTAAAGGCTAACTTTGATGAGAAACATACAGAATACATAGCAAATGAGACACACAGGTGAAGAATTAAAAACCTAACCTTTGTGAGAAGAAGTCAATTTATGCAAGTATGGGTGATACAGAAGAAATTGAATATAGCTGTGATGTATGTGAACAGAGTTTTAGACAGATTAGTCACCTGGAGAGTCATGTTAGATTACATATAGACAAAGTACCAACTCGTGATAAAGAATATGTAGGGGAGCACAGCTTATCTGACAAACTCATTTCTCAGAACATAGGACTTGAAGAAGCTAGCCCCTCCAACACAAAATCTTGTACTGACCTGAAAACAGATGGAAAAAAAGTTAAGGTGCATGCAAGTGAAAAAAGGCACAAATGCGAGTCTTGTGGAAAAGAATTCCATCTGGCTAGTCATTTAAAGATTCACAAAAGAACTCACACATGTGATTTACCACATTCTATATCTATTGAGAAATATTTTCAAAAAACAACTGAAATAGTGAATAAGGAAGAAGAAACTGTTGTGGAGCGACCTTATAAATGTAACTTCTGTAGCAAAGCATTTAAGCGGGCTGAACATTTAAAAGACCATAGAATGATACATACAGGTGAAAAACCATATAAATGTTCTGTGTGTGGGAAGAATTTTAGACAATCAAATACTTTAAAAGTTCATGCAAGAGTTCATCAAAGAGATAAATTATTGAAACCAGATAAATTATTGAAACCACATAGATTACTGAAACCCAATTACAAAAACAGATTATTGAAACCCAATTACAAGTGTGAGTTTTGTAGTAAAGAATTCACACGGCCTGGCTCTTTGAAGATTCACATAAGATTACATACTAATGAGAGACCACATGAATGTGGCATTTGTGGGATGGCCTTTACATGTAAGAAGTACTTACATAAGCATAAAATGATACATTCAGTGGAGAAACATTATTCATGTACTGTATGTGGCAAAAGTTATAAAACATTTTATTCATTTAAGTGTCACAAAAAAACTCATAAAGTTAAGAAACAAATGAAGGGTGGATCAGGAGTAAAGAGACACATATGTGAATTTTGTGGGAAAGAATTAAGTCAAGCTGGTCATTTAAAAGTTCATATAAGAATCCATACTGGCGAATTACCATATACATGTACAATTTGTGGTAAAGCTTTTAGATATAAATCAACTTTAAAACTTCACACAAAAACACATGAACAAAATGAAAGTGCAGGTAATCAGTCTATATGTAACAAGAAAATATCTCAAAAACCAACTAAAATTGTCTATAACAAAGTACACACTGTGGAAGATAAAAATCAAGAAGCAAAAGACAGTCCTGAAAATTCATATCTCTCTGTTAAAATAAAAAGAGATGGAAGTTTTGGAGAAAAATCCAAACCTTTCGATTACAAGCAAGCAAACTCAGATAAAAAACGACCACATAAGTGTGAGTTTTGTGGTAAAGGATTTCATTGTTCTACTCATTTAAAAGATCACAGAAGAATTCATACTGGAGAACTTCCATTTGTTTGTAAAACTTGTGGAAAAGCTTTCCGATATAAAAGCACTCTCCAAAATCACAGAAAAGTCCATGTTCAAGACATAAGTTGGGATAAATCCCATCACACTCAGGGAACTGAAATTAAAAGGACAGAGGATACTAATAAAAATTTACATGATCTCAAATCTAATTATACAAAGAAACTCTCCCAAAGGCAACTGGAACTAAGGCGTCTCAAAAAAGTCTCTAGTTTTAAAAAACTGCATGAGTGCGAGTTTTGTGGGAGAAGATTTAGATATAGTACACATTTAAGAGACCACAGAAGGATCCATACAAATGAAACACCATTTAAATGTTCAATTTGTGAAGAATCATTTCGGTATGCTTATCAACTAAAAGGTCATGGAAGAAGTCACGAAGATGGGAAAGATGATAGATCAGAAATGCATAAGTCAGCCATTAGTGGACAAGATTTTGAATCATTGAAAGAAGACAAAATTCCTAAAGCAGTACATAAAACTAATGAATCGATCATGAAATCATACACGGAAAATATTAAAGGAACGCTTGAAGTTGACGAGAACAAAAATGAACAAACTACTGAAAAAAGACATAATTGTGATTTTTGTGGTAAATCATTTAATTATGGACATCATCTTAGAGATCACAGAATGATTCATACGGGACAGAGACCACATAAATGTTCAGTTTGTGGGAAGGGCTTTATTAAGGCTTATAGCCTGAAAATACACATGAATGGTGTACATACTATTACAGAGAAACAATATTCCTGCCAGACTTGTGGAGAGTCATTCAGATATGCATATAAACTAAAGATTCATAGAAAGATTCATGAAGATAAAAAAACAAATGAATTTAAAGGTGAAATGAATGAAAATTGTATAAAACCACTTCAAGGTGATGGCTGTCCAAAAGCCAAACAAACGGATGAAAATTCAAACATCACAATAAGCAAGACCAATGTAGAAAGAAAGACTGAACAGAAAAATGTATATTCTGTTGAAAAAAGGCACCAGTGCGAATTTTGCAGTAAATGCTTTAAGGTTGCCTCTCGTCTTAAAGTTCACAGATTGATCCATACAGGTGTAAGACCACACAAGTGTACAATCTGTGGAAAGACATTCGTTCAGGCTGGCCATCTGAGAAGACACAGATTGACTCATTCAGGTGAGAGACCGTTTAAGTGTACAATTTGTGGACAGAAGTTTACTCGTTTGTCTAATTATAATGCACACAAACTCAAACATGCTTCAAAGAAACAAAGTTCTATTACTGATAAGCCATATAAATGTGACGTCTGTGGTCAAGGGTTTATAAATGATCTGAATTTAAAACATCACATGCTGATACACACTGGTCCATTTATTCGGATTTCTCGAGTTAAAGCACCTAAAACCATACATGCTGCAAGGAAACAATATTCATCTACTAAAAGACCTCATAAATGTGACTTTTGTGGTAAGGGATTTTTAAATTCCTCTCATTTGAAAGATCACAGAATGATTCATACAGGCGAGAGACCTCATAAATGTGACCTTTGTGGAAAGGGCTTCATTCAGGCTTCTCATTTAAAAATACACAAAGGAAGACATTCTTCAAAGAAACAATATTCCTGTACCGAAAAACCACATAAATGTGACCGTTGCGAAAAGGAATTTGAATTAGCAGATGAGCTTAAGAAACACAAAGAAATTCATAATGTTCATAAAGAGAAACATTATCTTCTAGAAAAGGATTATAGTCCCCAACTACAAAATGAAAATCGTGGAGTCAAAGATCCATTGTCTTGTAAGACCTGCCGTAAGGGTTTTAATGAGATGTTGATAAACGGTTTAAAACTTCATAGAAGAATGCATGAAAATGGAATAAAATCTAAAAATGATAGTCGCACTTCTAAACTAGAAATGAGTGCCAAAGTGTTAACAGGAGAATGTTCCTTATTCTGCGATATATGTGGCAAGGACTTTGGCTGGAAATCAGCCTTTGGTATAAAAATGCATGAATTAATACATGCTGATGATGAAAGTTGACACATTCCACTTACAAATACACTGAAAAAATACTGTGATTATTCTTATTAACACTCCCAGGATGTATGTATACATAAATGGACAAGGAATAGCTTGGCTGTTTTCTGAGAAAATTAATACATGCTGATGATAAAAGTTGACACATTCCACTTACAAATACACTGAAAAAATACTGTGATTACTCTTTTCAACACTCCCAGGATATATGTATACATAAATGGACAAGGAATAGCTCTGCTGTTTTGGAGAAAACCTAAGGTATTATGATCACCTTGGCATCGTTTGCATTGGCGTGATAAACTTTAACCTGGGTCATATCTCTGTTGTAATAAGCTTGGCTGTTTTCGGAGAAATGTTATTGTGAAGATATCTTCATGAAACTTGGCATGTGTGTTGACCATCACAAGAGCTACCTAGACTATCGAGAGGGATATCTCTGGAAGCATTTTTTATAAGAGTTATGTCCCCTTTTTCAAATTAAAGTATTTGTATTTACCAGCACCTTAAGCTGAGCCTTGCACCATCAGGCGATGCTCTTGTTTGATTAAGGTAGTGAACCTGTTACAGTTCCGGAACTGTTCGGAAGTAATGAATTTAAACAATGTCAATTGAGATTTCTTAACCATTTTGGTTAGGAAACCTCTGTCAACTTTGTGAAAGATCCTGAGTTCCGAAATGTTGCAGAACTATTACGGGTCCACTACCTTAAGTACCCATTTTCTGAAGCAAACAGTCCATCAATTTAAAGTTTTTTTACTTTTCACTTTAAATTTTAGAAAAATTTACTCTAATCAACCATTTAAATGATTGTTTACAGGAAATTGATGCCAAATAAAAAAAAAGAAATCACAAAATTATTAAATAAAAGTATTTTCCATCAACCATAATGGGGTATTCTTAATAAGTAGAGTAGGGTAGCTGCTATTAGGTAAGGCACATTTACTAGAGGAAATATAAGTTAGAGGTGCATTTCAAGGGATTAATGATCATAAGATTTTTTAATTTGAAAAATCGAAATATCACACTGCGTGGTCAAATTTCAACTGACATGTGCTTATTATCCCGAAGTAAAGTAATTAAAGTTGTGTACATTAAAAATTCTAATTGACTGAAAAGTTGGTTTTATTCCTCAATGAAAACAATTTTGAGTATGCACCTATTTTTAAGCTTCAGCAAAAAGTAGTCCCATTTAAAATCTGTTTTTATGCCCCCGATAGGGAGGCATCATAAATTTGACTTGTCCGTCCGTCCGTCTGTCCGTCCATCATTCCGTCCAAAAACTTTAACATTGGCCATAACTTCCTTATTACTTAACATATTCGCATCATACTTTACCACAACATTCCTTGGTACATTACCTTTCTGTAGGCACATACTTTGGTGACCTTGACCCCTGGATGACCTTGACCTTCAACATAGATTGGCCATAATTTAAAATCAAAGCGGTGTCGGGGGCATTGTCATCTTACAGTGACAGCTCTTGTTTAATTGATAAATCTGAACAGTTTTGCTTTGAAATAATAAATTATAAGATTTGAAGAGAGAATGTATATTGATTTATTCAAGTTATGAAACTAAGAACATAATCAAACTCATGTATTAATCTACTTCACATACCTCATTTAGTGTAATTAGGTTTTTAGTTTCATACCTCAATGAAATCAACAAATACTCTCTTCATCTCATAATCAAACTTTTAAGAAATCTTAAAAATCACACCTCATGTATGGATGTTTAAAGACTGTGTAGCTTGAAAACATATTTTAAATTAGATTGGGTCCATTAAAGGTCAATCAGAGGTTTTTAGCTCCACTGGCTGAAAGCCACTGGGGCTTTTGTCATGGCGTTGTGTCCGTCCGTCCGTCCGTATGTATGTGCGTCCGGTTGTAAACTTTTTCTTTAAAAATCTTCTCAGAAACTATTGGATGAATTCCAACCAAACTTCACAGGAATGATCCTTTGGTGACCCTCTTTCAAAGTTGTTCAAGAAATTTTAATCCAATGAAAAACATGGATTTAATGGGCGTGGCTTTTACACGAATGATCCTTGGGCGACCCTTTTTCAATCTACAAAAAATTATTGTGATCAGATGAAAAATATGTATTTTATGGGCAGAGGTCATTTCTCTATATGTTATATAGTGGAAACTTTGAAAATCATTTTCTCAAAATCTAATTGATAGATATCAACCAAATTTTACATGAATGATCCTTGGATGACCCTTTATCAGTTTACAAAAAATATTGTGATCAGATGAAAAATATGTATATTATTGTGGAGGTCATTTCTCTATATGTTATATTAGTCCGTGGGCCCAGAGGGGTCACCGTGCACCCCCCTAAGGGCTCTCCGAGAGTGGTATGGAAATGTTCATAGGACCTCACTGAGTGAGAATCACGATGTTAACAGGTGATAATTTGGGTCCCGACTGCCATTCTGGGTGGTTTTCTAGATGGCAGCCAAGAATAAATTCATTTTACCTTTGATACACTTTAGAGAGAATTTGTTCACTTTAAATATTTTTTGAGAGTCTAAAACATGTATATTTTGCGAACTTGTAAAACTCTTAATTACTTAAAATGATTTTAAAGATCCAAACTTCCGAAAAGGAAGATGGCAGCCAGTTCTAGATAGGATTTTTGCCATTTTTCGATGAATGCAGTGAGATAAAAGTGTTCACCATGTACTACACCATATATCATATTGCAAAGTGTTATGATATTGTTGATATGACCTTCTCGAATTCAAACCAAGTTGTTAACAGTCGATAATATGGGTCCTGACTGCCTTTCTCGGTGTTTTTCTAAATGGCAGCCACTAAAAATACAAATTAACCAGGAGGCTTTTTATAGGCACCCTTTGATTTTGAATCATATTTAAAGACCAAAACATATATATTTTACGTTCTTGGTTCGATACCTAAATGTTAAATATAATTTGGATATCCAAACATCTTTTATGAGAGATGGCAGCCGGTTTAAGATAGAAATTTGGCTATTTACTGTTGCATTCTATGAAAGATGAAGGGTCAACATGTACGTTGCCAAAAATACCCTCTGATTGTGCCATGAAATTGTTAATGCAACATCCCCAAGGTTGAATCAAGTTGTTTTTAGTCAATATTTTGGGTCCCGACAGCCTTTTGGTGTATCTATATGGCAGCCTATGTAAATACAAGTAAATAAATTGGAACATCTTGTAAACGAGCAAACTTTATTTTTGATCTTTAAGGGCCAAAAACATATTTATTTGGTGTTCTAGCTACAAACTAAAAGATCTAAATTCTATGTGAAGATCAAACATCCTGTATGGTAGATGGCAGCTAATCTTGAATATGAAATTTGCCAATATTTGCTGCAGAGCATATACAAGACGAACCATCCTGAAGACCCTTTCTGAGAGGGCCAAGGAAATTTTCACCGATCTCACTGAGTGAGAATCAAAAATCATTAAATCGATATTTTGTGTCCCGACTGCCTTTACGGGAATTTTCTAGATGGTAGCCAAGAAGATGCTTGAATTACATTAGAATCCCTATGCAAACATTGCTTCACATTTTAAATCATTGTTAGGACCAGGCATCTATATTTAGCGTTTAAACTACCGTTCTATCAATTAATATCGAAATTGAAATCCCAAAAATACTGAATTTTAAACATGAATTGAATCGGGTGGGGGGTCTGAAAAAGATTTATCAAAATTAATTGTTCACAAGACCAACCGCGGTAAAATCATGTTTTAATATTAACATTCGGTAATTTTGGTTTCACCTTCTTATAAACGTTTTCAAACTGAAAATGAAATATGTTTGATTTTTTAGCTCCACTGGCCGAAGGCCAGCGAGCTATTGTCTTGGCGGAGTGTCCGTCGTGCGTCCGTGTGTGCGTCCGTCCGTCCGTGCGTGCGTAAACTTTTTCTTTAAACATCTTCCCCTCCCAAACCAATGGGCGGATTTTAACGAAACTTGGTAGAAATGATCCTTGGGTGGCCCCCTTCTTGAATTGTTCAAAGAATTTTGATTGGCTCCCAAATATGGGCGTGGCAGGGCGTGGCATTTTTTCACTTTGAAATCTTTAAAAATCTTCTCCTCCCAAACCATTGGGCCGATTTCAATGAAACTTTAACAGAATGTTCCTTGGGTGACCCTTTACTTAAATTGTTCAAGAAATTTTGATTGGTCCATAAATATGGGCGTGGCAGGGCAGGGTTGATTTTGAGCCCGAAATCTTTGAAGGATAACTCCTCCTGAACTACTGGTCCGATTTCAAAGAAACTCTATCAGAATGTTCTTTGAGTGACCCTTTACTTAAATTGTTCAAGAAATTTTGATTGGTCCATAAATATGGGCGTGGCAGGGCGGGGCTTATTTTGAGCCCAAAATCTTTGAACGACATCTCCTCCTGAACTACTGGGCAGATTTCAATGAAACTTTATCAGAATTTTCCTTGGGTGACCCTTTACTTAAATTATTCAAGAAATTTTGATTGGTCCATAAATATGGGCGTGGCAGGGCGGGGCTTATTTTGAGCCCAAAATCTTTGAACGACATCTCCTCCTGAACTACTGGGCCGATTTCAATGAAACTTTATCAGAATTTTCCTTGGGTGACCCTTTACTTAAATTATTCAAGAAATTTTGATTGGTCCATAAATATGGGCGTGGCAGGGCGGGGCTATTTTGAGCCCAAAATCTTTGAACGACATCTTCTCCTGAACCACAGGGCCGATTTCAATGAAACTTTAACAGAATGTTCCTTGGGTGACCCTCTACTTAAGCTGTTCAAGGAATATTGATTGGACTAAAAATATGGGCGTGGCAGGGCGGGGCCTTTTTTGAGCCCGAAATTTTCAAATGACATTTTCTCCTGAACCACTTGGCTGATTTCAATGAAACTTTACCAGAATGTTCATAGAGTGTCTCTTTTCTAAAATTATTTGCTAAATTTTGATAGGCCTATTAATTTGGGTGTGGCAGGGCGGGGCTTATATTGAGGCCAAAATCTTTGAAGGATATCTCCTATAGACCACTCAGCCAATTTCAATGAAACTTTACCAGAATGTTTCTTGGATGACTATTTACTTAAATTGTTCAAGAAATTATGTTTGGTCCATAAATATGGGCATGTCAGGTGGGGCCTTTTTTGAGCCCGAAATCTTTGAACGACATCTTCTGAACCTTATGTTTTAATAAGATTGGTCAAGGGTTGCAGGTTCATTGTGATTGAGTATTTTGGTGCAATATTGACCAGAACCATTTAATCATTACTAAATAGGACTTAGGAGATTTTGGAGTGTTAATGTATTCATTTAAAGTAAGCTTTATTTAATGAAAGTCTAAAGATTTTAAAGCCAGTGGAGCGATATAGGCCCTCTTGGGCCTCTTGTTTGAATTTTCATCTTGGTTAACTAGGGCTAATTTGATGTTTCCGAAATTCTCAAAGCGAGATGGCAGCCAGATAATTATACGAATACGCCATATTTATTTAGTTCGATATAGGAATACTTTCAATTTGCGACCGAAGATATCCGCCAAATTAAATAAATATAAAAGAATCCTAAACAAATCCACCAATTTTGCTTACATGTATTTAAATATCTTAAATTTGCTCAAGTCTGTTTTATTCATATTTCTCTTAAAGGGCTCAGCAGTGCTAAACGCTACGTAGCTGATACATTTAGAAATTCATATATAAATTTGTTTAGGACGTTTTACCTAGCATTAATCTATTTAATTTTTAAAAAAATCTTGGCCGCCATTTGACCATATGGAAGTTTTCCTATATCGACTTTTTCAAAATATATCTTTATTATTGTATGGAAATGTAAATCTGGATTTATCTGTTTTAAATTAAAATCATGAGTCCTGTTTGACAAAATAAACGCCTTACTAAAACATTCTTAGAACGAATGACTCCTTTTTTGTGACGCAGCATTATATATGGACAAACGTTTAATGTATGCTAATATTCATATCATGAAGTATACTTCGAAAGTGTCATCAAAAACCACCCTAAATGACAGTGAGTATCTAGCATGGACAATTATGTGCTATGATTGTCCCATGATCAGGAACATTATGTGAAACCTTCTTACAAATCCATCAATATTTTGATGAAATCCATGCATTGATGTAGAAGGAGTAACATTTATAAGACAATTGGTAATTATGCAGCTTTTTTGTGATTTGGATTGATGTCATCCAACGGACTTGATAAGCACATATAGTCACATGATGAGGAACATTCTGTGAGAGTTTCACGCAAACCCATCATTAAATGCAAGACGAATGTGTGGACAAGAAGTTTTACATCAAGCCCCCCCCCCTTTCCCGTTACTCGGCATTTTATCAGCAATCACCAAAAAAATGCGTTTTGTTATATTCTGTGCGAGTTTCATGAAAGTATGTCTATAAATGATGTAAATATTTTGAGGTAAAAAACATTGTGTACTTGACACTAAGTCTAGTCAAAACCATTCTTTATCATTTACTCAGCGTTCCATTCATGGCATTTTTGAAGCACTAACTCAAAGTGCCCCCAAATCATTAAAAAATATTGAATCGACCACTTTTGACCACTCCGAAATCATTCAAAATTTTCCAATCATTCAATAATTCCATTAGTTTGAGCGGATTTGGAAGCTTCTGATTGGTCCCGAAGACAAACATATCTTCTAATAGAACAATACGTCATTGTATAATTATGCTCAAGTTCGATAATAAAGAAAAAAATAAGGTTATTCAAAAGTCGCTTATGCTACTAACCCTTGTCAATTTCACGATGTCCCTAATCGAAATGAGAAATGAGCTAACCTATGTATAAACACACGGACTGGCAGATGGAGAAAGTGATACCAATATGCATCCATATTCGACAGAAACATGTACACATAAAGATGTTTTTACAGAAATAAGGCGAATTCAAATTATGATCTGACTGCCATCTCATATTTCAGATTTTATTTTATCATGTATTTTCTCGGAGACAATTTAAAAATACCCTAATCCGTCAGGTGAAACGAAAGAGACAGAATATTGATATCAGGGATGTATGGTGAAGAACTTGATACATCCCCCCTTCCACGGGAATGCCATGCCCATCCAACTAGTTTCAGAGACTATTACAGTTAAGTAAGCAAAATTACGTGTCTAAAGTTGGCTGCCATCTTCATTTCAGTATGTTTGGTTTTTAGATTAGACAATTAATTGAAGAAATAATAAGAGCGGCGCTAAACTTAGGTTATTTGGTCCTGAAAATAAGATGAAAAAATAGACAAATGTTAGCAAAGGGATTCTTATGTAATCTATACTTTTCCTTGGCTGCCATCTAGAAAAAAAACATTCGGAAAGGCAGTCGGAACACCAAAAACATCGATTGATACTTTTTTGCTTTTCACTGAGTAATATCGGTTAAACTTTTCCTTTGTCCTATCAGAAATGACTTTTATGATGATGAAGGACTGAAGAAAAAAAACAGGCAAATATCATATTCAAAACTGGCTGCCATCTACCATTCAGGATGTTTGATCTTCAAAAAAGATTAGCTATTTCAGCATGTAGCAAGAACACTTAATATTTATGTTTTTTGTCATTAAAGATAATAAACAAGAGGACCATGATGGTCCTAGATCGCTCACCTGAGTCTCTATGACCCCTGGGACATCACATTAAATTGATAGGCAGATGTCAAAAAGAAGATAATTGCCTAAGATCAAATACCATGGAACGTTCTCAGCGAATAGCAAGACAGATATGCCTTTTTGCTCCTTGATTCTATGTAAAAAGGGATGCACCCGGGTGAACCCCAAAAGTGACCCAAGGGTCTTAATAGGAACAAACTTGGAAGAGGTCGATAACATGATGCTACATTCTAAATATGAAAGCTGTCTGCCTTCTGGTTTCAGAGAAGAAGATTTTTGAAGGTTTTCCCATTTTCACCCATTGTGCTAAGATGAGCTGAAAGGGATGCCCCAAGGTGGAGCCCAAATATGACCCAAGGGTCTTGATATGAACAAACTTGGTAGGGGCCCGTAAGATGATGCTACATACCAAAAATGAAAGCAGTGTGCCCTCTGGTTTCAATTAAGAAGATTTTAAAAGATTTTCGCTCTTTGATTCTATGTAAAATGGGTTGCGCCCGGGTGGAGCCCAAATATGATCCTAGGGTCTTGATATGAACAAACTTGATAGAGGTCCACTAGATGATGCTACATACCAAATATGAAAGCTGTCTGCCTTCTGGTTTCAGAGAAGAAGATTTTTGAAGATTTTTATTTTTTTACCCTTCGTGCTCATAAGAGATAAAGGGATGCACCCATGCAAAGCCCAAATATGACCCAAGGGTCTTGTTATGAACAAACTTGGTAGAAGCCCACTAGGTGATGCTACACACCAAAAATGAAAACTGTATGCCATCTGGTTACAGAGAAGAAGATTTTTAAAGATTTTTGCTCTTTGATTCTATGTAAAAACGGTTGAGCCCGGGCAAAGCCCAAATATGACCCCAGGGTCTTGATATGAACAAACTTGGTAGAGGTCCACTAGATGATGCTACATACCAAATATGAAAGCTGTCTGCCTTCTGGTTTCAGAGAAGAAGATTTTTAAAGATTTTCATATTTTCACCCTTTTTGTTAAGGGTAAAGGGAAAGTTAAGGGTGGATTTCATTTATTTGAACAACTTTGGTAGAGCTTGACCCAAGGAACATCCCTACCAAGTTTCATCAAGATTGGCCCACTGGTTTAGGAGGAGAAGATGTTTAAAGAAATTGTGGACGACGGACATTCTACGATCCCAATAGCTCACCTTGAGCACTTCGTGCTCAGGTGAGCTAAAAACATAGGTTGCTCATATACAAGTTGTTCCAATTTATTTACTTGTATTTACATTGGCTGCCATGTAGAAAAACATCCCAGAAAGGCAGTTGGGACTCAATACATCCACTGTAAACAACTTGATTCAACCTTTGGAATGTTAATGTAACAAATTTGTGGTACAATCAGAGAGGATTGTTCGGCAAAGTACACGGACATCCCTCATATTTCACAGATTGCAGCAAAAATAACAAAATTCCTATCTTAAACTGGCTGCCATCTCTAATAGAGGATGTTTGGATATCCAATTTAACATTACCTAATAGATATTGTACCAAGAACGTAAAAAATACACTTTTTGGTCCTTAAATATGATTTGAAATCAAGTGATATCCGTTAAGTGTCTCCTGGTTAATTTGTATTTTTAGTGGCTACCATTTAGAAAAACACGGAGAAAGGCAGTCAGGACCCATAGTATCGACTGTTAACAACTTGATTTGAACTTAGGAAGGTCATATCAACAATATCATAGCACTTTGCAGTATGATCTTTGATGTAGTACATGGTGAACACTTTTATCTCATTGCATTCATCGAAAAAATAGTAAAAATCTTATCTAGAACTGGCTGCCATCTTCCTTTTCGGAAGTTGGGAGCTTTAAAATCATTTTAAGTTATTAAGAGTTTTACAAGTTCGCAAAATATACATGTTTTAGACTCTCAAAAAATATTTAAAATGAACAAATTCTCTCTTTAGTGTATCAAATAAAATGAATTTATTCTTGGCTGCCATCTAGAAAACCACACAGAATGGCAGTCGGGACCCAAATTACCACCTGTTAACATCGTGATTCTCACTCAGTGAGGTCCTATGAACATTTCCATACCACTCTCGGAGAGCCCTTAGGGGGGTGCACGGTGACCCCTCCGGGCCCACGGACTAATAGTGGAAACTTTGAAAATCATTTCTCAGCATGTAATTGATGGATATCAATCAAATTTCACTGGTATTATTCTTGAGTGACCCTTTATCAGTCTACCTAAAATTATTGTGATCAGATGAAAAATATGTATATTATGGTGGAGGTCATTTCTCTATATGTTATATACTGTAAACGTCTTTATATTGGCGGTGACCAAATTTGGCGGTTTTTCGATTACAATTTATTGGCGGTGATTTATTTTCGCACATCTTACTTTAACGCCAAAAATAAAACGCTTCATATATATTTCATTTTTTCGATGTTCAAATCAATGGAAATAAAAGAAAGGTAATTTCTATAGTAAAGTCAACTTTCTACAAACTTAACAATAGTTTATTTTAACACCTTTTGTTATAGTTATAACGCGTGTATAAGTTTTTCACACTCTTTGCTGTGATTTTCATTACAATGTGTCAACCAACTTGGATCTGGAATCTTGAAATTGAGGGATCAGTGCAATACGATTGTAAGTGCCTATAATTTATAAGCACTTACAATCGTATTGCGCTGACCCATCAAAATGTCAACGTTGTCAGCAGATTTTCTAATTCCGATTAGAATAAGTATGGTCTACATTTCTTTGATATGAATTTAGTTAACATTGACTAAAATGTTTAGATTTAGATATCCATCATTATAAAGAAATCTCTCATCTAATAATGACAAATATACTTGTCAAAACTTCTAACCGGCCACTTTAAAAACAAAGATAATTTTTTCTGTGGTGTGTGGATTTTCGTGAAATTTGCTATGTGAATTTTTAAGCATCTTTCCAGATGATTTTGGCGAAAAGTTACCGTTATTTCATTGAATTTAAAGCGCAACACGAGAAAAGCTCAAAAAGCTCTAAATTTACACAGAGCTCAAAATATTGTCAATGTAGCGATTTTTGTCTAATGAGTCGTTAGCTGCAACGTAGACTAGGAAAACAACTGAAAATGTTCGACAATTGTGCGCGGCATATGACCCTAGAAGAAAGTGATAGAGCTTATGTTTACAGAAAAACGCTTCCTAGAAACAACCCCTAAAACACGTTTTTTTTCAAAAATGCATAAAATATAGACTGATAATTCCCATTGAGCTACAAAATGTAGGATACGTGAAAAAAATCAGTTTGACACATCGTTTGTTTCACACCAGACCATATTTGAGCATAATCGCTAGATAAAATGGTTTGCCGGTTGAATTTAAACACCATTTTACCCTGCCTCCTATTCTTTCTGTTTCTCCTGTAGTCAAAGGTCACACCAAAATTGACAATGTTTTCTGATTTTTTTCTTGGTCTGGGTTGCAGCTAACGATTTGCGTACTTTGGTTTGTTGAAAGTGTAATATCCCGAGCTCTATTAAGATTTAGAGCTTTTTGAGCTTTTCCTTTATTACACATCCAAATTTGATAACTATTGGTAAATCATAATAGAAATCTATGTACATTATGCTTAAAAATTCACACATCAAATTTCATTAAAATGTTAGAACTTTTAAAAAAGTAATCGTCATTTTTAAAGTGGCCGGTTAGGACTTTTGGCCAGTATATTTGCGTTGGATTAATTTTGGGCATTTTAGCTTGACCGCCAATATAGCCAAAATAAAACCACCGCCAAAATTACCCCATTTACAGTAGTGGAGACTTTGAAAATCATTTTCTCAGAATGTAACTGATGGATATCAATCAAACTTCATTAGTATGATCCTTGGGTGACCCATTATCATGCAGGCAAAAATTATTGTGATTGGATGAAAAATATTTTATATTGGTGGAGGTCATATCTCTTTATGTTATATAGTGGAAACTTTGAAAATCATTTCAACATCCGTAGAACCCAAAATATCTAAAAATCTAGTCAAAACTTAGATTTGCTAATTCAAGAATTTCAAGCCTGTGGAGCCACTCAAGCCATCATTGCTTTCTAGTATTAAAATCTTTACCAGGAGGTAGATTGGTCATTCTTGATTCAGAAAATGAAAAAAAATGTTTCGACCCTAGTCAGGCTGAGTTTACTGCGCAGATTGACTGGGGTCTATATATTATGCACTGCCCAGATGGTCCCTTTTAGTGTGACAGGTCACATATATATATATATATATATTTTTGTGTGAATACTTTCTTTAGACTTCCATACTCAACCCTTACTGATCTTGCTGATTTTTTACAAATAGAAAGTCATTTTTTGGACATCTTGATCGGTTTTGTTACTCACAACAATCAAGTAGCAGATTATAGGCCAAACATATCACATTAGTGCAGGCTGATCTTGGTCTAATGCGTCTGCCACAGCTTTTTTAACTGCAGTAGCATGTCGTAGGGAGCCAGTAGAGTGTTTATGGCCCATGTCATTGGCCTCTTGTTTTATACAGAATATTTAGAATAAAAAGTTAGACATGATAAACTTGTTTGTTATAAAGAATTTTCATTTGAGTTTTAAGTGTCTAATTGGTCCATAAAGACATACAAACAGAAAAGTATGTATGTTTTTATTAAAGGGAGGAAATTGATATTGCTAATTTTGTTCATCTTATACAAAATTAGCAATATTGAATTACCTTGCTTTAATTTCACTCAAAACTCACTCCACTCACTCATTCAATTCCATTCTGAAATCATTCTAAAATCATTCAACTTGTCAATTTCACAATGTTCTTAACTGTACTCATAAGACTTTATCACATATCTGAGAAAATATATGCTCATGGTGAACATTAGGTTTGATATGTATGTAACATATTCAAACAGAGCAATGGTCAGTAGTGTATTTGAGCCCCATCTGTGGCACATATCCTTTCCATCATTTGTCTCCAGTCTATAGATGGATATTAGCTTACTTAAGCTAAGCAGCTGGAGTCTCAGAAAGGATGTAATGGTAGTAGTGGTGTAAGAAATACAAGGAATTCATTGATAAGTGCTCAAGTTTCTGCTATATGACTGGAAAATACCTTTTCATACAAACAAAAGGCCTATTAATCTCTTAAGGTCGTGGACCCATTACAGCTACACAACACTTTGGAACTTATAAACTTTTACAACATTAACTGAGGTTTCCTAATGAATTTATTAAGAAACCTCGGTTAACACTGTTAAAGTTCATAACTTCATGATGTTGCAGTACTATATTGAGTCCATTACCTTAAATCAATTTAGTACCATTCGAAGATTTGCTCTTGGTTTAGCTTTTCCATGAACAAGAGGCTAGAAAAATGTACTTGTCCGTAGGTAGAAAAGCTTGAATCAGACAAGATGGGTACGGGAATTCCACACCCCTGGGCAATATTATTGATGGGCAATATTCATAGGTCTCTCACCAATGGGTATATAATCGTAAACCTATGTGAGATAGCAGTCGGAGGCTAGGAAAGGTAGTAATGGTAGTACAGGTGAAAGAAATATCAGGAATCGATTGTTCGGTGCTCTGGCCACCGTGATATAGCAGCGAAATTGTTGAAAGCGGCGTAAAACCCATTCAAACAAACAAAGCAATATTCATTGGCGTATCTAGGACTTTGAAATTTATAGCACTCAGAAGGCGACAACCAAAGAATATATAGGACAAAGGCGATATGTGGATTGTGACAAAAGATGAATGCCCTCCATCCGCTATTTTGAGCGTTGATGAATAATCAAAACATCGTAACTACAGCTTGAATAAGCTGTAGTTTAGATGTTATGATCATTCATCAATGATATTTTTCAACTGATGATATTATATCTTTTACGCACTTGCGTGAATTACACAATGGGAGTTACGCCCTTGATATTGAATATATTGCTGTGCATGATACCTACTATCAAAATTGTGGATAAATCATTCAAGTAAAAGCAATAATTTTTAATTCCGTCAACAGTCCGCGATAGATATTTTACAGAAAAATGATGGATGTAAATTTTGGTATACAGACGTTTCGTACCATTACCATTTCATACCATAAAATATATTACCATTCCGTACCATACGCTGACCATTTCGTACCATAGGCAAAGACGTTTCGTACCGTACGATGGCCATTTCGTACCAAAATGGAATAAATGATTTTCAAAAAGTTAATTTCTTAAATAACTTATTTTTTTTCATATAAAATCCCCCAAAATATATGTGTGGAGTAGGCCAAATTATGAAATGGTTGATTGGCTGGTATGTTGTTTGACTCCTGTTTGTCACAAGATTGGTAATAACAAATTGACGATGAATTGTTTGGTGTTTGCCTTCAATTATTAATCGTCAACTGATTAGCAATAAGCATTGTTTCTCAATTGAATAAATAACGATATGCTTTTGAGAGTATATTGGTGATATGTTTTTTGAGGCTACAAGAGAAATGGATTTTGTATTCAATGTTCTGAAGCAATGCAGCACGTCGTCCAGTAGTTAATACATATTTCAAGAAATGAACATGAACTTATTCAATTAACACTATCTATATATTAAGAATACATAATTTTAAAGAAAATTATAGCAATTTAGGTAATTTAACAAACTATAATCAGTATGATTTAGTTCTAGTTACGACGTTTTTTTTATTTTTGTACGTAACTTATGATTTTTCAGGTATAGATGCTAACAAGTTCACAAACTTCGGGCGCCTTTTTAGCTCACCTGAGCACGAAGTGCTCAAGGTGAGCTATTGTGGTTAGGTGGATGTCCGTCGTCCGTCGTCAGTCGTCCGTCGTCCGTCGTCAACATTTGCCTTGTATGCACTCTAGAGGTCACATTTTTGGGCCGATCAACCTGAAATTTGGTCAGAATGATTGTCTTGATGAAATCACGGACAAGTTCGAAATCGGGTCAACTGGGGTCAAAAACTAGGTCACAGGGTCAAATTTTAGAAAAAACTTGTATGCACTTAAGAGGCCACATTTTTTGCCCTATCAACCTGAAATTTGGTCAGAATGATTGTCTTGATGAAATCTCGGACAAGTTTGAAATCGGGTCAACTGGGGTCAAAACTAGGTCACAGGGTCAAATTTTAGAAAAACCTTGTATGCACTTAAGAGGCCACATTTTTTGCCCTATCAACCTGAAATTTGGTCAGAATGATTGTCTTGATGAAATCTCGGACAAGTTCAAAATTGGGTCAACTGGGGTCAAATACTAGGTCACAGGGTCAAATCTTAGAAAAACCTTGTATGCACACTAGAGGCAACATTTTTGCCCGATCAACCTGAAATTTGGTCAGAATGATTGTCTTGATGAAATCTCGGACAAGTTCAAAATTGGGTCAACTTGGGTCAAAAACTAGGTCACAGGGTCAAATCTTAGAAAAACCTTGTATGCACTCTAGAGGCCACATTTTTTGCCCGATCAACCTAAAATTTGGTCAGAATGATTGTCTTGCTCAAATCTCGCACAAGTTTGAAATTGGGTCAACTGGGGTCAAAAACTAGGTCACAGGGTCAAATCTTAGAAAAACCTTGTATGCACACTAGAGGCAACATTTTTTGCCCGATCAACCTAAAATTTGGTCAGAATGATTGTCTTGATGAAATCTTGAACAAGTTTGAAATTGGGTCAACTGGGGTCAAAAACTAGGTCACAGGGTCAAATCTTAGAAAAACCTTGTATGCACTCTAGAGGCCACATTTTTTGCTCAATCAACTTGAATCTTTATCAGAATGATTGTCTTAATGACATCTTGGACAAGTTCGAAATAGAGTCAACTGGGGTCAAAAACTAGGTCACAGGGTCAATTCTTAGAAAAACCTTGTATGTACTCTGGAGGCCACATTTTTTGCCCAATCAACCTGAAATTTAGTCAGAATGATTGTCTTTATGAAATCTTGGATGAGTTTGAAATTGGGTCAATTTGGGTCAAAAACTAGGTCACAGGGTTAATTCTTAGAAAAACCTTGTTTGTACTCTGGAGGCCACATTGTTTGCCTGATCAACCTGAAATTTAGTCAGAATGATTGTCTTTATGAAATCTCAGACAAGTTTGAAATTGGGTCAACTGGGGTCAAAAACTAGGTCACAGGGTCAAATCTTAGAAAAACCTTGTATGTACTCTGGAGGCCACATTTTTTGCCTGATCAACCTGAAATTTGGTCAGAATGATTATCTTGATGAAATCTCAAACAAGTTTGAAATTGGGTCAACTGAGGTCAAAAACTAGGTCACGGGGTCAAATCATAGAAAAACCTTGTATGCACTTTAGAAGACACATTTTTTTGCCCGATCAACCTGAAACTTGGTCAGAATGATTGCCTTTGTGAAATCTCCGTGAAATTGATGCAATTTTGGATGACTTTGAAATCGGGTCATTTGGGGTCAAAAACTAGGTCACAGGGTCAAATCATAGAAAAATTTGTAAGTTAACCTGAAAATTGGAAAGAAAAAAAGATTTTCAAGTTTTAAAGAAGCAACAGCATATTTTAGCTAAGTGACATTATTCATCATTCTCTTTCTAAACCTACTTTTGAAAATTTTAGACAGTTCATTCAGGTGAGCGATTTAGGGCCACTATGGCCCTCTTGTTGAAATTCATTCATCAACAAACTTTCAACACTGACAAAAAAAGATAAAAAGAATAAATAGAAAAAAAATATCATCGTCCATCCTCTTTTTCGTGGATATTTGTTTGTTTGGTATATATTAAATTAAAGTAATAATTATCATAAATCTTTTTATAAAATGATAAAATATCAACGGAGTATTATCAAATAAATTTTGACTTCTTTTCTGTCATCCCAAAACCAAACATATGGTATGAATTCTGTATCAAAATAATAAGAAATGGATTACCCTACGGTACGAAATGGTAATTTTATGGTACGAAACGACTTTTCCTATGGTACTAAACGTCTTCACCTATGGTACAAACGTCTTCACCTATGGTACGAAACGTCTTCCGTATGGTACGAAACGTCTGGTACGAAATGGTTATGGTACGAAAAGTCCATAATTCTAAATTTTTAATCAATTTTAAGCTGGACTATTTGTAGACAAAATAATTGAGTGTATACTCATCACGCTTTTGTAGTAGATGTAGATGTTTGAAAAGAGGACAATTCGATGGCTCAGCGCAAAACAGTTGTAGGCCCTAACTGCCTATATGTTTATAAGCAGTTACAACTGTCTCACACTGAGCCATCGAATTGTTAAGCCTTCACATACAACGGTTTCACCATGTCTATCCGTCCTTTTGTAGATCTTTTTCGTTTCCAGCCTGAACTCAATTTCAAAAACTCTCTCAGAATCATGAAGGAATATTTCAATTAGTGCCCTAATGTTTTTCAGTCAAAGATCAAGGTCAGATTTAAACTTTGTCTGAAAACCACTTTTAGGCTAAAGAGCTGTTGGTGGTATTACTCAGGATGAACTTGGACATTGATATAAGATCACTGCTTATACTAAATTGTTTAATCTTGTTTTCTCGTCTGGAATTGTACCTGAAGAATGGACGCTAGGTTTTATTTCTCCTATATATAAAAGCAAGGGTGATAAAAGAGATCCTGACAACTACAGAGGCATTACAATATTAAGTTGTTTTGGAAAGCTATTTACAGCTGTTCTTAATAATAGATTAAATAATTACTTGGAGGATATGAATTTACTTTGTGAAGAACAGGCTGGTTTTCGAAAGAAATATGGAACAACTGACCATATATTTAATTTGAAATGTCTTTTTGATTTATATTTGTTTAGGGGAAAAAAACTTTTTTGCGCTTTCATTGATTACAAGAAAGCTTTTGATTCATTAAACAGAAATTATCTTTGGCATAAACTTCTGCAACACAATGTTGATGGTAAAATGTTTAAAATAATTCACAATTTGTACTCACATGCAAAATCATGTGTAAGATTAGGTAATATGAAATCGCCTTTTTTCACAGTAATGTTGGCGTCCGTCAGGGTGAAAACTTATCACCCATCCTATTTTCTTTGTTCCTTAATGATCTTACAGAATTTATTTCTCATTCTTTTGACGGGCTTAATAATATGGCCAATATCTTGTTAGGTAATGACGAGTTGGAAGTCTTTTTTAAGCTATATATTCTATTATATGCTGATGATACAGTAATATTAGCTGAATCAAAAGAAGAACTGCAATCTGCTTTGAATGCTATGTATCTCTATTGTCAAACATGGGATCTTGAAGTTAACCCATCTAAAACAAAAATTACTATCTTTTGTAATAGAAAATTTGATCTCGATTATTCTTTCATGTACAATGGACAAGCTCTAGACATAGTTGATAGCTTTGTCTATCTTGGAACACTTTTCTCATATAATGGCAGATTTCTACTTAATAACCAAAGAATGGTTGACCAGGCTCGCAAAGCAATGTTCTCTGTTATGAGAAAATCTCGTAAACTAGATTTACCAGTAGACCTGCAATTACAACTGTTTGATAGCATGGTGGTACCCATACTATTGTATGGCTCTGAAGTAACTGGTTTTGAAAATTCAACTATTCTTGAGAGGCTATGTACTCAGTTTTATAAGATTGTTTTGAATGTCAAAAAGTCTACTCCCAATTTGATTTTATATGGAGAATTAGGGCGTTACCCTATTAATATTTTGATTCAATCTAGAATGATTGGCTTCTGGCAAAGAATTGTCAATGGTAAGAAAGATAAAATTTCCCATTAATTGTACAATATTTTATTAGTAATGCATAATAAAGACTTTTTCCATTCTAAATGGCTACTCCAAATAAAGGACTGTTTAACTCATACTGATTATTTAAACTTATGGGAGTCTCAACAAAACATACCTTTGGGTTTAGCTAAAATGGTTAAATCAAGACTGATAGATAGATATAAAGTAGAATGGGTAGAGCAAGTCTTTCTTTCTTCTAAATGTCTCAATTATAGAATATTTAAATCTGACTTAGTCCTTGAACATTATTTCAAGCTTTTACCTAATGATTTGGCCACAGCACTCTGTCATTTTAGATGTCTGAATCATAAGTTGCCAATTGAATTTGGTAGGTTCTGGGGCACGGACAGGGATGAGAGATTGTGTGAGCTTTGTTCTGAACATGAACTTGGAGATGAGTATCATTATCTCTTTGTTTGTAGTTATTTTGGGGATCTGAGGCGTTTGTGCCTTCCTAGGGGCCTGTCACGTCATCCTAGTACTATTCAGTATTATGATCTGATGAATACCAATGATATAAAGGTTTTGTTTAAACTTAGTAAATTTTGTAAAGAAATTTTGAAAACATTTAAGGTCATATATAACCAGTAACCTGTTAAATATGAACTTGATATAGTTTGTAAAGTGTTTTTAACTCAACTCCTCTGAGGTGAACCAGTGATTTGAAGACTGTGAGTGGCCCCCAGACATACATGTTCTACTAAATTCTATACTTAAAATCCTGAATGATTTAGCTTGGACCGTAAATAATTACTATTCATCCAACTTAGGTCTAGTCTGATGCCATGTGGATTCATGAAAGGAGAGTGATTCCTTTTTGTGGATGTATGTGGACTTAGGCCCTTATAATAAGTAGCCATTTGTAACACAGTTAAACCTGACGCTCTGTCTCTTAACTTAAGCAGAATTTAACTGGTCCAATATATGTAATAACTATTTTGAAATTTAAGTGATTATGGATTGTGTATATTTCATTGTCATCTGCATTTTACTTAAAGTATGGATTATTAGGAATTCACACCTTAAGATAACCTATTAAACTTGTTTTTAACTGGGGGCCTTATCTGCACTTTTCATCATTCTTCATCATATCCCTTGATTGTCGTTAGTTAAATCTAGTCAGCTTCATTTGGAGCTTTCATCAAACTTTTCACATGTTTTGTTAATTTTGTTTGTTACTATGTAGCATATTGACCTATACCTCGGTTAGGGGTCCTGGGGTCGTATTCACCAACCTATTCTAAATTTTAGAATTTAGTCTAGGCTAAATTGCCAAGTCTGGACTTACCCAAGAATGAACTAAAGTGTGTATTCACCAACGCAATTTAGAATAGACTTAATTTAGAACGGTTTGTACAGTACTTAAACGGTAGGTATTAGACTTGGAAAAACGACTTTATTCTTAAGAATTTAGTCCATTCCGTAATTTAGAATGGGTTGGTGAATACGTACTAAATTCTAAATTCTTTATTCTTGGGATTTAGTGTGCTAAATTGATGCAAAATACGTTGGTGAATACGGCCCCGGGTCTTTGAATAGAAACCTTGAAAACCTTGAAACCTTGAAAGAATTCTTAGACGGACTGGCCAACGGGAACCATACAATTGTACAAAGCTGAAATTAAGAGTTAAACATATATTTAATGCTTCGCTTGGTTCTGAAAGGATATAATGTTGATGAACTGAGTAATTATGTTGCATTCAAGGGACGTCATTTTTTCTGGAGCATCTACTATCGTACATGATTTTCTCCCTTTGTTTGAAAAAAAAAATATTGCTATCGGTTAGTCAATGACTTCAGGCCGGTAAGCTAGCGAGTTAGTTGTTACTTTCTTTACCGTTATGACGCTGAATTTTGATTTTGTTTCAAAACAAAATGATAATATGTCTTGCCTAATTACTTAATAGAAATAGTGAAGGCTAATAACAGACTGCATGTTACAGTGGCGGATCCAACGACCCCCCCCTCTGAAACCCAATCAATTAATTATCATGTATAATTTCCAACACATCTCCTATTGTTCACTGTTAGAAACAAAGGTTATGAAGACAATATTGTCTAAGATCAGTTTGCACAATTGTGTTCACATAGTCTGATCTTGGCATATACTGACTGCGTGTTATTCGATTTTTGTGGTAAAAGTCATGGAGCAGTTTTGATGATATGTAAAAAAAATAGGAAATTTGTTTAAAAAAAATATTTCAATTCAGCAGAAGGAGGGTTAAAATTGTGTAAGATTAGGGAGACGAACCCACTGATGTATGTTTAGAGAAATCCTGGATCTGCCACTGGGCTAATCATAAACTATACTGCATACAAAAGCTTAGTATAAAGCATGGAAATGCTGTGAACAGCATGAAAGATGTTTTTGGGGTACAAAATGCTCAAATTTGGCTATTCTGTCTTGTTGGTCTATCAATCTATCCTTTCTAAAAATAGGGGAGGGGCGAGAAAAAAATCCATTGATATCCAAGAATGCAGAATATTGTCAAACTTTAAAGATTACAGTTAGTAAAATCGTGAAATTGACACGGTGAATGTTTTTGAGTGGTTTTGGAATGAAATTCAATGAGTAAGTTTTGAGTGGAATAAAACGGAAGTAATCCAATATATCTAATTTTGTTCAGGATGAGCAAAAATAGCAATATTTATTACTTCCCTTTAATAAAATGTGCAAACAAATTCTAGCTTCCTCTTTCTTCAAAGACCAACCAGACGCTTAGTTTAAAATATGTCAGTGAAATTGTTGATTTTTCTAGCTATTTTAAATGGAATGTATGAGTTTATGGAGCGTTTTCGAATGGTTTGAGTGAGTGTTTGGAATGAATGGAGCGCTGAGTGAGCGATTATTCTTAGAATGGTTTTGATTGAAGTAAATGTCAATTTCACGATGTTATTTCAAAACTGTAATCAGGGTGATCTTTTGTGATCGATAAATATCCCGGGTTCCCACAGCGACAGCGGCACTCATTCTTTCCGACTAATTGGCTCTCTCCAAGGGTTGATAATCGTAGACCTATGTGTGATAGCAGTTAGAGGCTAGGAAAGGATGTGGTGGTTATACTGGTGAGAGAAATACTAGGAAAACATTGTTAGGTGCTCCAGCCGCCGTGATACTACTGAAAAAATGTTGAAAGCGGTGTTAAACTCCCGTTTACCGTCCTTCTCGTCCTTATCATCACTTTTGAACCGACTTATTTCCCGGGGAAACAAATTACTGACTTGACTGAAAACGCATATTTTTTACAAAATGCCAGTCAAAATTATCATTATCATAATTCAATATACTGATGAAAATCTTCAACTCCGTTCTTCCCATTTCGTTGTGTGTCAATACAGCAGACCTGTTTTTTAGAGGGATTTGCGAGTTAAAATATTTTTGTTAGAAATATCTTTGAAAATGCTTTATTAGATCACCTTAGCTCAAAGTAAACTATTGTGATCACTCAATATCCGTCTGTCACAGTTCTTTAATCCTCAAAACCGCTAGGCTAATCAAACTGAAACTTAGAAGGGATATTCCTTGGGTGAAGCTCTGCCTAGTTGTGAAACGAATAATTCCATCTAAAGCTCTGGTTGATTGGTAGCAGAAAAGACTGAAAATCTTAGAAAAAATCTCCTATACCACTTACATAGGCACGATGAAACTTGGTAGAGATACTCTTCGGGATTACCAAAATTGATGAAAAATTGAACATCAAAATTTCTTGTTAAGGCAACGAAAAGGTAGAAAGATAAGAAAATAATAGAAAATGTCTCTGAAAATACTAGTTCAAGGAAGCTGAAACTTGGGAGGGAGGATTGTTCCTTTAATGAAGCTCTAGCAGAAATGTCAAATAACAGAAAGGCTAAGAATTAACATTTTTAGACAAAGATCTTTTTCTGTACAAATGAGCTGAAAAATGGTAGCTATGTTCCAATACAATTCATTCTTTTTCACCTAGGTATACATAATGCAATATGGTGGTGTTTACAATAATATTCAGAAGATAATATCAATTTTGCCAGACTGCTAAGGTTAAGAGACGATGGGTAGAGAGGGGAAGAGATATTCTATTCAATAAAGGGGTGCATATGCAGCTATGCACATGGATTTTACGACTGATGTAGGTAAAAGTCTACTAAGTTGTGTACAGAATTTAATTCAAACAAAAATCGAGTTGAATGGTAACATTAAAGCCGAAAATCCTAGATAAGATATCATCTTCTAAACTCTGGCACGGGCAACAAAACTCTGGTTGATGAAATAGAAATGTAGAAAATTAACAAAAATTTGGACAAAAATCTTCTACACCTGAGCCAGTGAGCTGAAACTTGGCATTGTTGTTCCTTGGGTAAAGCACATCAAAGCGTCAAGAATAATTGTATTCAATATCAGTATCTATGAACATTTTTGTCGATGTTGGTATGGTTTATCTGGTGAGTAAGTTGGAAACACCATGGCCCTTCGAAGTCACATTTTTTGCTAGAATGTCTTGAAATTAGCTCAGAATGCTTATTTCACTCTATAGCGATTTCAAAATCTGTCTAGTATGGCAAAAATATCAAGAGGGCAAGTTTTAACTTTACAAACGTTTTGGTTGATTTTTCTAAAAATTAAATTATGAAAAAGTATTGGAATTTTCAACCTTTGTAAACAATGACTCAGTTGAGCGCTTTAGAGCCAATGGCCAACGCAACAGGTAACCAACAAGTGTGGGGATAGTGTAATTTTACCAAAAATTAACCACAAAAAAATTATTATACTATTTTTTTATCACTATGTATAATATATTATACATTCTGATAAAAAAAAAGTAGTATAATATTTTTTTGTGGTTATTTTTTTGTAAATTTACACTAACCCCACACGTGTTGGCTAACTGTTGCCAACGCTCTTGTTTGTTGGATTTCAGTGTGACACCAAGTTTGATATTTTTCCCAATACCCACATTTCACTGCATATAATACGAACGGTCTTGTTGTTTTCTAACAGTGGCGTCACACTGCAATACCTGTCACCAATAAAATCATCATCACAATAGTCGGGTTGTCTTGTCTGTTTGTGAAGATGAAACTGTCTGTCTTTCTACAAGAACATAAATCATTAGTGACACAGTCTACCCGCTATTCAGGTATTTCACACGTGCTTGGAGTGTCGGAATGCATAGCGCGCATTCTCTTATGCATATATTTCGGGTTCATCATTACACCTTTTCTCGAAGGATTTCTCCCTTGAGATATATGAGACTATGACCTGCAGTTGATAACATCGTGAAATTGACATTCACCTTAATCAAAACCATTCTAAATCGTTCATTCAGCGCTCCGTTCCTTCAAAACACTGACTCAAACCATTCAAAAACGCTTAAACCTGTGGAAAAATTTAGAATCAACGGTAGAAGGACGGTGAACGAACATTTATCGATCACAAAATATCACCCGGATTACTACTTAATCTGATCGTGAAATTGACATTTACCTCAATCAAAACCATTCTAAATCGTTCATTCAGCGCCCCATTCATTCATTCCAAACACTCACTCAGACCATTCAAGAACGCACAACCTATTGAAAAATATAGAATCATCAACGTCATTAAAAAAATTGGATAGAGAACAATCGCGAATTCACTGACATAATCTAAATTGTAAGCGTCTGGTAGGTTCTCGGAGAAATAGAAGGCTATCTATAGAACTTGTATGTATATTTTATAAAAGGGAGGTAATCAATATCGCTAATTTTGTTCATCCTGAACAAAATTTGCGAGATTGGATTACCTCCCATTAAATTCACTCAAAACTCGCTCCACGGACTCATTCAATTTCATTCCTATATCATATCAAAATCATTCACCTTGTCAATTTCACGATGTTGTTAACTGTATGAGGCTGCTTAAGGTCCGGGCGTTGTTTGGTACAGTTGATATTGCTCGAGCAACCACCTCTTTTAATCGACCCTTTTTATTAAGCGTCAAAAATGCAGAAAGTCCCTTAACCATATGTAAAATCTTTTACAAAGTTGACATTCTGAAAAAAAAAACATTTATTTTTTTTCAATCTTTGCCATGATGTTGGAACCCATAAGAATCGTCTCAATTAGACGGTTCAAATGGGATGAAACGTCATAGGATTTAGTTATAATTATTCGGCAGTCTCGACCTCTTTCTGGTGGTCCCCTAAGTCGTTGCTTAACGCAAGTTTAATTTACTGTATTTTCAGAATTGTCGTGAAATCGGACGACCAGTTACAAATGTATGTTTTAAAATCAAATCGCTAATTTTGGTCTAACTTAGTTTTTAGCTCCACTGGCTGAAAGCCACTGGGGTTATTGTCACGGCGTTGTGTCAGTCGTGCGTCCGGTCGTAAACGTTTTCTTTAAAAATCTTATCCTCAGAAACTACTGGATGAATTTCAACCAAACTTCACAGGAATAATCCTTTGATGACCTTCTTTCAAAGTTGTTCAAGAAATATTGATCCAATGAAAAACCTGGATTTAATGGGCGTGACTAATTTCCAAATATGGTAAAAAGAGAGTTTTCTCACATTCTAATCGATGGATACTCATCAAATTTTACATGAATGATCCTTGGGTGATCTTTTGTCAGTCAAGCAAAAATTATTGTGATCGGATGAAAAAATGTATTTTATGGGCGGAGATCATTTCGTTATATAATGGAAACTTTGAAAATCTTTTTCTCAGAATGTAATTGATGGATATCAACCAATTTTCACTGGAATGATCCTTGAGAGACCCTTTATCAGTCTATTAAACATTATTGTGATCGGATGAAAAATACCTACTTTATGGGCGGGGGTCATTTCTCTATGTGTTATCTAGTGGAAACTTTGAAAAATATTTTCAACATCAGTAGGACCCAAAATATCTAAAAATCTAGTCAAAACTTTGATTTGCTATTACAAGAATTTCAAGCCTGTGGAGCGACTCAAGCCATTCATGGCTTTCTAGTTTAAGACTCCCGAGCAAAGTTGATTTAAGATGTGGCTAGGTCCGCCTCCGAAATATCTACATAGCTTTGAACCTAGGTCGAAGAAACGTCATTAGAAACGTCAATAGATATTACAAGACGGGATTTTCAACTGATCGAAATTGACAAAAGTTGTAGGTGACATTTTAAATTGATTGTTCTTAACCTTTTTTTTTTTATTTATTTACATTTTTAATTTCATTTTTTTGTTGTTGTTGTTGTCCAGTACAGGTCGACCAGAAGTCGCATTTCAAAAATAATCCCTATCCAGTAAGATAGATTGACCATTCTAGATTTAGAAAATATGCCAAATGCGAAAAATTTCATCCCTAGTCAGCCTGCGCAAAGCGGGAGCTGTACACAAGGTTTAAACATATGCTCTCTCTTAGAGACGTTTTATTTTCATGGGTGTTTGAGAGCGACTTTTTAAGCTTAAGCACTTTAACAAATAAGTATAGACTATGGACATCTTAACTAGAAACGCCACGAAGCCATAGTTATAACACACAATGAGTATTCTGCGTTATTGATGAACTGGCAGGGCGGGGCTAAACCGTGACGTAATTTTGCGAGTTTACTTTTCAATAGTTCCGGTTCTTTCAAATTTTAGTCGGTAATCATCGTTAACGCGTGCAAATAACGGTACCCTAAAACCTAAAGGATTCACGTGCTTTGAGAGGTGAACACATTTCGTCGTTTGGTTACCAAGGTCTCGTAACTTCAGCTTGATTTAGCTGAAGTTACGAGGATTTGGTTACCAATCTACGATTTATGGTCTCGAGTTATTTATGTCGACTCTCTTAGAAGTAGGTTATTTTAGATAAAAGCTGATTTCCCTTAACCTTAAGTGCAACGACCCGTTACTTACGCTCCGCCCTGCCAGGGCATTAATCATGGATAATAACTAAACAACATGATATCTATATTTACATAACATGTGCCATTGTCTGTCTTTGTTATCTGTTTATTATGTTTTTATTACTGTTCGAATGATCGCTTATCAGATCCGACCCTTTTTAGCTCACCTGAGCACATCGTGCTCAAGGTGAGCTTTTGTGATCATTGGATGTCCGTCGTCCGTCGTCCGTCGTCAGACGTCAACAATTTAGGTCTTTACACTCTAGAGGCCACAAATATGGACCAATCATCATGGAACTTTGTCAGAATGTTCTCCAGGTCGCAAGGATGAACCCTATCGAAAATGGGAAGATTCCGTGTCATATCAAGGGAAAAGGGGCCTAAAAGACAATTTTCTTGTTTACACTCTAGAGGCCACAAATATGGTTCAATCATCATGAAACTTGGTCAGAATGTTCTCCAGGTCACCAGAATGAACCCTATCGAAAATGGGAAGGATCCATCCAATATCACGGGAAAAGGGGCCTAAAAGACAATTTTCTTGTTTACACTCTAGAGGCCACAAATATGGTCAAATCATCATGAAACTTTGTCAGAATGTTCTCCAGGTTGCAAGGATTAACCCTATCGAAAATGGGGAGGATCTGTGCCATATCACGTGAAAAGGGGCCTAAAAGACAATTTTCTTGTTTACACTCTAGAGGCCACAAATATGGTCAAATCATCATGAAACTTGGTCAGAATATTGGTAAGGTCACAAGAATGAACCCTATCGAAAATGGGAAGGATCCGTGCCATATCACGGGAAAAGGGGCCTAAAAGACAATTTTCTTGTTTACACTCTAGAGGCGACAAATATGGTCCAATCTTCATGAAACTTGGTCAGAATGTTTGCTAGGTCTCAAAGATGAACCCTATTTAAAATAGGAAGGATCCACGCCATATCACGGGAAAAGGGGCCTAAAAGACAATTTTCTTGTTTACACTCTAGAGGCCACAAATATGGTCCAATCTTCATGAAACTTGGTCAGAATGTTTTCTAGGTCTCAAAGATGAACCCTATTTAAAATAGGAAGGATCCACGCCATATCACGTGAAAAGGGGCCTTAATGACATTTTTTTTTGTTTACACTCTAGAAGCCACAAATATGGTCCAATCATCATTAAACTTGGCCAGAATGTTTGTTAGGTCATTAGGATGAACTCTTTTGAAAATGGGATGGATCCGTGCCATATCACGGGAAAAGGGGCCTTAATGATAATTATTTTTGTTTACACTCTAGTAGCCACAAATATGGTCCAATCATCATGAAATGTGGTCAGAATGTTTGTTAGGTCATGAGGATGAACTCTTTTGAAAATGGGAAGGATCTGTGTCATATCATGGGAAAAGGGGCTTTAATGACAATTTTCTTTTAGAGCTCCAGACGCAACAAATATTGTCCAATCTTCACAAAACTTGGTCAAAATGTTTGAAAGGTCACAAGAATGGACTCTGTTGAAAATGGGAAGGATTCATGCCATATCACAGGAAAAGTAGTCTTAATGATAATTTACTTGAAATAAGTCTAATGGCCACAAATATGGCCCAAACTTTAAGACATCTGCCTTTTTACTTGATGTGATGTTCAAGTGATCAATGAGAGTCAGGTGAGCGATCTAGGACCATCATGGTCCTCTTGTTTTTATTCCAATATTGTGAGTTCATCGTATTATATGGATAATTTTGTTTTGAACACGCGGGGATGTAAAAGGGGAGGGGGAGGACACCTAGGGCTGAGAACCCTCAAAACTTTTGCGAAATGATTTTAAAATTTGATAAAATTTCTTTGTACCAAATTATTTTGAAAAATATCCATAAATGCAGAAGTAAATGGCCGGACTAAATCAGGCATACTGACAGACGCTTTAACGCACACATACGGATTAATTTGTCCGACAGAAGCTGAAAAAACTGTGTAACACGTGGCTTTAAAATATACCATTCTTGAAATACGAAACCGGACCCTGGTCAGCCTGCGGAGGTGATTTCCCAAAATCTTTCAAAATGATTTTTAATATTTGTTGTTGGATCTCCTCTGAAATAACTTCTTTTTGGTAAGACACTCCGCCCCCTCCTCCCCCCCGGAAGCATTTTCTTAGATACAAGCTTTTTGACGTATCCTATATGCGTAACTAGGTTTTGAATTTATACACATTCAGGAGGCGACCAACATAGAATAGTTAGAGGATAAAAGGCGATTTGTAGACTATGAAAAAGATGAATGGCCTCCGTTCGCTCCCCTTTTCTATGATTTGAGCATTGATCAATTATCAAAACATTGTAACTTCAGCTTGAATAATTATGTCAGTGAAATCTTGGGTTATATCAACCGATCTTATTTCATTTTATTTTATTTTTAATTTAATTGTTTAATTTCATGATGAAATTTACTGTAAAGCACGAAAAGTATTGCTCATGTATGGGAGCCCACTCTCACCACTGTCCTGCATAGCTTCGTTGGTTTAAATACCATGTCTGACACCTGCGTCAGGAAAGATATTCTTTGGCTCAGTGGTTACAGCATTGGACTTGTACACCAATTATTTGAATATTGTTGTCCGCGTGTGTTCGACACTGGCTCTTGTCGGATATTTTTTCACGTATGCTTCGGTTGAGGACAGATCGTACGTAACACTCAATAATTTTAAACGTCCAAGTAATCGTTCAGTTCTGATAGCCCGTTCATTTGGTAGATTGTGAAACCAAAATCTATCCAAAAAAAATCTCCGGGAAAAGCAATTTAACCTGCATGAGAACATTTGTACCCCCAATTTTATAATCAACATTGATGGGTTGGGTTAAATAAACCAATACAACTTCATTTACGCAAATGAACGTCTTAGATAATGTTTTCTTTATTTACTTTTAGTCAGTTACCTTTAAGGCATCAAAAGGAAAGTGACTTTTTAACAACATTTCGATATTCCATGGACTGAAATTTGGAAAATTGCCTTTTTTGTGAGTTTTGCGACTTTTTCAAAGTGTGGTTGATGTCATCTTATATCTGCTTTAATCGTTCTAACGGTCCTGTTAACACAATTCTTGTACCCAAATCCTTGCGATTGATTTTTATCATGCATTCAAGCCTGTATTAACCTGATATCACCTGTCTGATAACATAACATGGTATAACACAGTCTCGTTTTAGAAACAATTTGCATACACTCTCAACTTAATTTCTGTGTTTTCTAAGGGTTTATTATATATATTATATATGCACTGAAAATTTCATGACAAATAGAATAACATGTAAGTGTCTTAAGATATCAATGTAGTTACGTAATTGTTCCGAGTTATCAACCAATATGCATTCCCCTACATCATCAGAATAAAACTACTTGGAAATCCCTGACTACATCAATATGCATGTTAGGGATAAATGTTGATAAATTGTTCAAGAATTTCCGTTACGTAATGTCGATATTTCGACAAGAAAAACGGAACAAAAACTATGTAAGATGAATAATAACATGTTTATGTTTAGTCATTGTTTTGTTATTCGTTAACTACAATTATAAATTACGGTGCATATTTTCTTTCCATAACATAATTTCTTACATATGTGACCCGTCATTCAAAAAGGAATCATCTCGAACTCCGTGAATTTTTAAAATAACATGAAAAAAAAAAATCACCCTGCAGATTCCAACCAGAATATCCTACTTTAACCCTTTGAAATTCCTCCCAAGGGTGGTATTTCGGACCGCCTTGGGGGAAAATTCTAAGTGTCAAAACTGGGTTTCATCACTAAAATGTTCAATGTTGTATACTATTAGGGATTCTACTTTTTAATTTGTGACTTTATGCTTTTACTAGAGTAGGTCAAATCACACTTAAACCTAGAAAATTCTACTCAAATTTGAATTATATCTTGTATACTATTTAGAATTCTTCTTTTTAATTTTTGACTTAATGCTATTATAAGAAAAGGTCAAATCACACTTTAACCTAGAAAATTCTACTCACAATTTGCATTGTATCTTGTATACTATTTAGAATTCAACTTTTTAATTTCTGACTTTATGCTATCATAAGAAAAGGTCAAATCACACTTAAACTAAGAAAATTCTACTCAAAGTGATTTATCTGTAGACCCCTTTAGAGTAAGTCTTGACCCCCAAGAATTTGATGGTCAAGAAGTCAATGATCCCTAATTTCAAACACTAGCACATGCCCTGAAATACCTGTGATCCTGGGGCCCGTTTAACTAAGCTTCTTACGACAAAATTGGTCGTAAGTCAAAATCACGAATCGTATCTGGTGTGTTCATTCATTGTTAGATTCTGCCTCGCAATATCTCATTGGAATCGTCTTTGAAAGACGATTTCAATGAGATAATGCATGACAGAGTTCGATATTTAGTTACCACTGTAGAAGCAATTCTGATTTTTGACTTACGCAAAAAATGATCGTAAGATGTTTAGTAAAACGGGCCCCTGGTTAGCATGTTACGATCTTACAAGGCTCGGTGCTTTTCGAACTCTCCAGATAGTCGGTTTATGTTACAGTTAAAAAAACATCGTGAAATTGATATTCACCTCAATCAAAACCATTCTAATTCGTTCATTCAGCGCTCCATTCATTCATTCCAAACACTCACTCAGACCATTCAAAAACGCTCAAACCTATTGAAAAATATAGAATCAACAACGTCATTCAAAATAGATTTGGATAGAGAACAATCGCGAATTCACTGGCATAATTTAAATTGTAAGCGTCTGATAGGTGCTTGGAGAAATAAGAAGCTATCTATAGAACTTGTATGTATATTTTATAAAAGGGAGGTAATCAATATCGCAAATTTTGTTCATCTTGAACAAAATTTGCGAGATTGGATTACCTCCCATTAAATTCACTCAAAACTCGCTCCACGGACTCATTCAATTTCACTCCTATATCATTCCACAATCATTCATATTATCCTTCAATCTGCAACACACCATCAGCGGTCAAGGTCGAGGACAGCTTTAGAGGATCGACGTTGCTAGGCAACGTGTCTCCAGGTTGCAAGGATTAACCCTATCGAAAATGGGGAGGATCTGTGCCATATCACGTGAAAAGGGGCCTAAAAGACAATTTTCTTGTTTACACTCTAGAGGCCACAAATATGGTCCAATCTTCATGAAACTTGGTCAGAATATTGGTAAGGTCACAAGAATGAACCCTATCGAAAATGGGAAGGATCCGTGCCATATCACGGGAAAAGGGGCCTAAAAGACAATTTTCTTGTTTACACTCTAGAGGCGACAAATATGGTCCAATCTTCATGAAACTTGGTCAGAATGTTTGCTAGGTCTCAAAGATGAACCCTATTTAAAATAGGAAGGATCCACGCCATATCACGGGAAAAGGGGCCTAAAAGACAATTTTCTTGTTTACACTCTAGAGGCCACAAATATGGTCCAATCTTCATGAAACTTGGTCAGAATGTTTTCTAGGTCTCAAAGATGAACCCTATTTAAAATAGGAAGGATCCACGCCATATCACGGGAAAAGGGGCCTTAATGACATTTTTTTTGTTTACACTCTAGAAGCCACAAATATGGTCCAATCATCATGAAACTTGGCCAGAATGTTTGTTAGGTCATTAGGATGAACTCTTTTGAAAATGGGATGGATCCGTGCCATATCACGGGAAAAGGGGCCTTAATGAAAATTATTTTTGTTTACACTCTAGTAGCCACAAATATGGTCCAATCATCATGAAATGTGGTCAGAATGTTTGTTAGGTCATGAGGATGAACTCTTTTGAAAATGGGAAGGATCTGTGTCATATCATGGGAAAAGGGGCTTTAATGACAATTTTCTTTTAGAGCTCCAGACGCAACAAATATTGTCAAATCTTCACAAAACTTGGTCAAAATGTTTGAAAGTTCACAAGAATGGACTCTGTTGAAAATGGGAAGGATTCATGCCATATCACAGGAAAAGTAGTCTTAATGATAATTTACTTGAAATAAGTCTAATGGCCACAAATATGGCCCAAACTTTAAGACATCTGCCTTTTTACTTGATGTGATGTTCAAGTGATCAATGAGAGTCAGGTGAGCGATCTAGGACCATCATGGTCCTCTTGTTTTTATTCCAATATTGTGAGTTCATCGTATTATATAGATAATTTTGTTTTGAACACGCGGGGATGTAAAAGGGGAGGGGGAGGACACCTAGGGCTGAGAACCCTCAAAACTTTTGCGAAATGATTTTAAAACTTGATAAAATTTCTTTGTACCAAATTATTTTGAAAAATATCCATAAATGCAGAAGTAAATGGCCGGACTAAATCAGGCATACTGACAGACGCTTTAACGCACACATACGGATTAATTTGTCCGACAGAAGCTAAAAAAACTGTGTAACACGTGGCTTTAAAATATACCATTCTTGAAATACGAAACCGGACCCTGGTCAGCCTGCGGAGGTGATTTCCCAAAATCTTTCAAAATGATTTTTAATATTTGTTGTTGGATCTCCTCTGAAATAACTTCTTTTTGGTAAGACACTCCGCCCCCTCCTCCCCCCGGAAGCATTTTCTTAGATACAAGCTTTTTGACGTATCCTATATGCGTAACTAGGTTTTGAATTTATACACATTCAGGAGGCGACCAACATAGAATAGTTAGAGGATAAAAGGCGATTTGTAGACTATGAAAAAGATGAATGGCCTCCGTTCGCTCCCCTTTTCTATGATTTGAGCATTGATCAATTATCAAAACATTGTAACTTCAGCTTGAATAATTATGTCAGTGAAATCTTGGGTTATATCAACCGATCTTATTTCATTTTATTTTATTTTTAATTTAATTGTTTAATTTCATGATGAAATTTACTGTAAAGCACGAAAAGTATTGCTCATGTATGGGAGCCCACTCTCACCACTGTCCTGCATAGCTTCGTTGGTTTAAATACCATGTCTGACACCTGCGTCAGGAAAGATATTCTTTGGCTCAGTGGTTACAGCATTGGACTTGTACACCAATTATTTGAATATTGTTGTCCGCGTGTGTTCGACACTGGCTCTTGTCGGATATTTTTTCACGTATGCTTCGGTTGAGGACAGATCGTACGTAACACTCAATAATTTTAAACGTCCAAGTAATCGTTCAGTTCTGATAGCCCGTTCATTTGGTAGATTGTGAAACCAAAATCTATCCAAAAAAAATCTCCGGGAAAAGCAATTTAACCTGCATGAGAACATTTGTACCCCCAATTTTATAATCAACATTGATGGGTTGGGTTAAATAAACCAATACAACTTCATTTACGCAAATGAACGTCTTAGATAATGTTTTCTTTATTTACTTTTAGTCAGTTACCTTTAAGGCATCAAAAGGAAAGTGACTTTTTAACAACATTTCGATATTCCATGGACTGAAATTTGGAAAATTGCCTTTTTTGTGAGTTTTGCGACTTTTTCAAAGTGTGGTTGATGTCATCTTATATCTGCTTTAATCGTTCTAACGGTCCTGTTAACACAATTCTTGTACCCAAATCCTTGCGATTGATTTTTATCATGCATTCAAACCTGTATTAACCTGATATCACCTGTCTGATAACATAACATGGTATAACACAGTCTCGTTTTGGAAACAATTTGCATACACTCTCAACTTAATTTCTGTGTTTTCTAAGGGTTTATTATATATATTATATATGCACTGAAAATTTCATGACAAATAGAATAACATGTAAGTGTCTTAAGATATCAATGTAGTTACGTAATTGTTCCGAGTTATCAACCAATATGCATTCCCCTACATCATCAGAATAAAACTACTTGGAAATCCCTGACTACATCAATATGCATGTTAGGGATAAATGTTGATAAATTGTTCAAGAATTTCCGTTACGTAATGTCGATATTTCGACAAGAAAAACGGAACAAAAACTATGTAAGATGAATAATAACATGTTTATGTTTAGTCATTGTTTTGTTATTCGTTAACTACAATTATAAATTACGGTGCATATTTTCTTTCCATAACATAATTTCTTACATATGTGACCCGTCATTCAAAAAGGAATCATCTCGAACTCCGTGAATTTTTAAAATAACATGAAAAAAAAAATCACCCTGCAGATTCCAACCAGAATATCCTACTTTAACCCTTTGAAATTCCTCCCAAGGGTGGTATTTCGGACCGCCTTGGGGGAAAATTCTAAGTGTCAAAACTGGGTTTCATCACTAAAATGTTCAATGTTGTATACTATTAGGGATTCTACTTTTTAATTTGTGACTTTATGCTTTTACTAGAGTAGGTCAAATCACACTTAAACCTAGAAAATTCTACTCAAATTTGAATTATATCTTGTATACTATTTAGAATTCTTCTTTTTAATTTTTGACTTAATGCTATTATAAGAAAAGGTCAAATCACACTTTAACCTAGAAAATTCTACTCACAATTTGCATTGTATCTTGTATACTATTTAGAATTCAACTTTTTAATTTCTGACTTTATGCTATCATAAGAAAAGGTCAAATCACACTTAAACTAAGAAAATTCTACTCAAAGTGATTTATCTGTAGACCCCTTTAGAGTAAGTCTTGACCCCCAAGAATTTGATGGTCAAGAAGTCAATGATCCCTAATTTCAAACACTAGCACATGCCCTGAAATACCTGTGATCCTGGGGCCCGTTTAACTAAGCTTCTTACGACAAAATTGGTCGTAAGTCAAAATCACGAATCGTATCTGGTGTGTTCATTCATTGTTAGATTCTGCCTCGCAATATCTCATTGGAATCGTCTTTGAAAGACGATTTCAATGAGATGATGCATGACAGAATTCGATATTTAGTTACCACTGTAGAAGCAATTCTGATTTTTGACTTACGCAAAAAATGATCGTAAGATGTTTAGTAAAACGGGCCCCTGGTTAGCATGTTACGATCTTACAAGGCTCGGTGCTTTTCGAACTCTCCAGATAGTCGGTTTATGTTACAGTTAAAAAAACATCGTGAAATTGATATTCACCTCAATCAAAACCATTCTAATTCGTTCATTCAGCGCTCCATTCATTCATTCCAAACACTCACTCAGACCATTCAAAAACGCTCAAACCTATTGAAAAATATAGAATCAACAACGTCATTCAAAATATTGATTGATTGATTGAATGGGGTTTTACGCCGCTTTCAACATTATTTCAGTTATATCGCGGCGGCCGGAGCACCTAACAATGGATTCCTGGTATTTCTCACGCCAGTACTACCATTACATCCTTTCCTAGCCTCCGACTGCTATTTCACATAGGTTTACGATTATCTACCCATTGGTGAAAGACAAACGTCGGAAAGGATATTTGCCGCCACCGGGGATCGAACCCACGACTTCCAGATTGGAAGTCTTATGCGTCATTCAAAATAGATTTGGATAGAGAACAATCGCGAATTCACTGGCATAATTTAAATTGTAAGCGTCTGATAGGTGCTTGGAGAAATAAGAAGCTATCTATAGAACTTGTATGTATATTTTATAAAAGGGAGGTAATCAATATCGCAAATTTTGTTCATCTTGAACAAAATTTGCGAGATTGGATTACCTCCCATTAAATTCACTCAAAACTCGCTCCACGGACTCATTCAATTTCACTCCTATATCATTCCACAATCATTCATATTGTCAATTTCACGATGTTGTTAACTGTACGTCTTATTTTCTTATACTCCGTATATATTGATATGCCGCGGCAATAGCGCAGTTGGTAGCGCGCCGGACTTCTAATCCAGAGGTCTATATTCGCACGGGTTCGATCCCCGGCCGCGGCACTTATCCTTTCCACCAATGGGTAGATAATCGTAAACCTATGTGGAATAGCAACTGGAGGCTAGGAAAGGGATGTGGTGGTAGTACCGGTGTGAGAAATACCAGGAATCCATCGTTAGGTGTTCCAGTCGTCGCGATATAACTGAAAGATTGTTGAAAGCGACGTAAAACCCCAATTCAATTCAAATCAAATCAGTATATATTGATATACAACTGAATATATCGTATTACGTATACATTAATGTATGAATAAGTAAAAACAAGTTGTCTTTTTTCATCATTTACATTTTTATCTTTCAAAACATCGTAAAAAAGCCTTGTATCTTTTTTGCGGGTAACTTGCGGCTTAGTACCGTTGCAACAAAAATGATATACCTACAACTGTATTAACGTTGGAGATACGACATTTTCGTTGCACAACGCTGATACGCTGCACCTTATATCTGACGCACCGGATTTATCAGCCGTAAACCCGATCCTCGTTTTCTGGAAAACACTTGCAATGTATAAATAGAACAAGTGGTTTTTCAGAGCTAGCATTAAGAATACGGAACTCATAGGAACTTGTAGCTATTGATTGCGTTTCCTCGAAGTATTCCGTCGGGAAAATTGGTGTGTATAAATAGATCGCTAGACTCTCGCAGAGTTTGTCGTTTACAGATATTCGGTGGTTGTAAACCGTGAACGTCGCATTACAAGTGTTTTTGAAACATATCAGAGAGAAATTCAAAATGTCTTGGAGTTTGGTGCCATTGTTTCGCCGCGATTGGTCATTCTTTGACCGTCAAAGGGACATGTTCGATTCTTGGGTGAAAGAATTCGACGATGACTGGAAAATGCTGGACTTTGAAACCTCTAGACGAAAGTTCGATATGGAACTGGAACAAATTAAACGAGATCTTTTCAAATTGGACAGTGGGTCGTCCGCGTTGAAAGTAGAACAACCGTTCGTAGTGGATTCCATTGGAAATAAGAAATTATCACTTCGTTTCGATTGTAGTCAGTTTAAACCAGAGGAAGTGTCCGTTAAAACTATGGACAGACGGCTGTGTGTTCACGCTAAGCACGTAGAAGAATCCCCTGGAAGGAAGGTCTACCGCGAGATGTCGCGTGAGTACACGTTGCCTAGCAACGTCGATCCTCTAAAGCTGTCCTCGACCTTGACCGCTGATGGTGTGTTGCAGATTGAAGGACCGGCGCCTCAAGACGTACAGGCACCGAGAGAGCATTTGATTCCTATAGAAAAAATGTAACTTTATACATTTACAATTATTAGTATTAGGATTTTTAAATTGTGAATACTTTTTCAAGTGTTAAGTTATTTTTGACAAATTTAAGATAATAATGTTATTTTGATATGTGTCATGTCGTTTAAAGAATCGCCGGAAATAAAGTGCCAAATAAGCATTTGAATCGTCAGCGGTTGTTATTGTTATATAAATGTGACCCGTCAAGCAAAAAAGGGACCATCTGGGTAGTGCGTAAAATTTCGACCTTAATCAGACTGCGCGGATTTCCGCATTTTGCTTATTTTCTGAATCTAGAAAGATCATTCTACCTTCTAGTAAATAAAATCTTGAGATGCGAATTCAGGTTGACCTATACTGCACTGCCTAATCTCTTTTTTCAAATATTTAATTAGAATAGTTCCCAGATGGTCCGTTCTAACACTCACTCGAACCATTCAAAAACGTTCAAAAACTGCTAAAATAATTAGATCAAAAAATATCTTTGAAATCAAAATCGCTTTGAAAAAATCAACGAGTTTTTTGCTTAACTGAATTTTGTTAGCTTTTGATTGGTTTGTAAAGACATTGGGAGCCGTTTATATAATTTTTAAGCATATTTTATCAAAGGGAGGTATCCAATATTCCTAATTGTGTTCATATTGAACACAATTAGTGATAATGCTTACCTCTTTTAATTTCACTCAAATTTGCTCCGCACACTCATTCAATTTAATTCCAAAATCATTCATATTATTATTTTCACGATGTTCTTAGCTTTTATCCTTGTAATTCTAAATTAAAGAGTACAGAATTTTAAAATGCGGCTTGAAAGTACCGGTTCTACAAATTCGCTATCAACATTTCTTTTGGGATTTGAAATTAAAAAAAATCTTAGAGAGAACATCGTTCTTGTTTTGTAGAATGAAATCAGACTGCACTGCCAAAAGACTGATATATTTCTTTACTTTCCGTCAAAACTGGAATACCGAGTTTAGCAGTTAATTGTGCAGCTAGATCTACTACAGTTAACCACACTTTAAAGTTGACACTCGTCTCGACCAAAACCATTCTTATCAGCACGCTCAGCACTCAAATCAACCATTCTTAACACTCACTCCAATGGCCCTAAAACGATCCAAAGGTGTCCAAAACGCTATCGAAACCGTTGAAAATGATCTTCATTTCAACCAAAATCGATCAAATAATTGCATGGTATCGACTGGTATTGATTAAGCGCCGATTCGTCCGTGAAGTCACATCATCAGAAAAATACATAAATTTTAATAAAGGGAGGTAAAAAAGATATCGCTAATTTCATCCAATTGGACGAAATGAACGATTTTGTTTTATCTCCCTTGAAAATTACCGAAAACTTGCTCAGCACACTCATTCTATTGCATTCCGAATTCATTCCAAATTCACTCAATTTGTATATTTCGTGGTGTTGGTAGCTGTAACTCAATACTAATTTGGTAACCTCATGTTTCTCAGTGATACAACCATCTAGAAATACCGCGAATGATTACGTTATCAGTTTTACACAGAGAATAAAGATATTCATTATGTAAAAAATGTAGTAACCTGTAAATGAGCAAAAAAATAAGACTGGGTTCATCGGCCTTTTGAACTCGGTGGCAAACTTGGCTGACTTATCTATCGCCGAACATAATTACTTTTCAATATGTGTACTACGTTTCTGCTGGAATTTCCAATAAGCAGTGTCCCATAGGACTTTGTATAACATTATACGATAATTTTATAATATTTTCGATGGGCGACTAAAATATATACAGCTTGAATTGATTGATTGGTTGGTTGAATGGAGTTTACACCGCTTTCAACAATTTTTCTGTTGTATCGCGGCGGCTGGGGCACCTAACAATGGATTCCTGGTATTCTCACCAGTATAACCATCAAATCCTTTCCTAGCCTCCAGCTGCTATCCCACATACTTCTACGATTATCAACCAATTGGTGAGAGTCAATGAGTCGAAAAGAATGAGTGCATATTAAGCTTGAAAGCAGAGACCTGTGTAGTTTGCCTCGGATCAGAACTTTCTAATACATGTTCTTTATCGGTTTTCTTATTTAGAACGAACGCTCTACCTTCCTATTTATTAAACTTGTAATTTCGAATTGCTACCTGTGCTGGAACCAATCACTTTTTTAAATATTTACGGAGTTCTAAGATGGTCAATTTTCGTGTGAAGGGATGCAGTTATATTGAATTCCAAGCTGATCCCTTTTCACATGTCACAATCATTCGACAAAACGCCTGGATCAAGCCTTGTTCAATAAGTTTAAATGTATGTGTACATTTATTTCGAAACAGCTTCTACCGCTGAATTGAATCTTCGTAAAGTGCTATAAAAATCTAGCTTGAGAAAAATATAAAAAAAATACTCCATACTTTGCGTGTAAAAAAAGTTTTAGTGGGTTAAAGTGACCTTAAGTCAATCGCTGTAACTTTTCCATCTAACGTTGAGAATTACCATCACCAATAAATGCCACAATATGCTTTGTTGCACGTTCAATCCGTGATGTCTACAAAAAAAGTTTGTATTTTTTCGCATAACTATTTTTTCTGACAAATGAATAACCATGACAACGTTCTGAGTGACTGACATGCACAGCATTTTTGTAACTCGTCAAGGTGGTGCAAACATTTTTTCTGTACCGTGTATGTTTATACCACAACACGCCAGGGAAGGCTTCGTTTTCCTGAACGCAAGAGTCGGATATTTCTTGCACTTTTTTACAAGTGGTGCTATCCAGCCCTGTGTTCAAAATGACAAAACGATTCGAACTTTGTATACGTCCGAAGGGTCGTATTATGTTATCGTCTGTCTGTCCGTCTGTCCGACTGTCTGTCTGTCTGTCCGTTAGCAATTTCGTGTCCGGTCTATAACTTTGAAACTATAAGACCTTTGGTCTTGAAACTTCACAGGTGTATAGATCTCATAGCTAGGTTGTGCAGAGCGCAAGAACCACAACTCTATCATTTGTAATTTTGAGTTATTGTCCTTTGTTTGATTCAGTTAGCAAATTCGTGTCTGGTCCATAACTTTTAAACTATAAGGACTATGGTCTTGAAACTTCACAGGTGTATAGATCTCATAGCTATGATAAAATGTTCAAAACATCACCCATTTATTTCTGAGCTTCGGGCGTATAATGCCACGCCCAGCGTTGCGCTTTTTGTTAATTATACCCTGCTTTGCTCGCACGTGCGCTAGCAAAGCAGGATATAATTCACAACAATTCATACCGTATTGTCATCCTGAACGCAAGGTTGAACGAGTTCATGTGTCGTTGGTCAAAGAAAAATTATTGTAACGCAATCCAAAATTTGGTCGCAAAAAAAGGTATTTTTTTCAATCACTCTTCGGGAACTGCGGTACTATGCCCTGTTTCAAACGCTACAATAAAGTGTGCCTGCACGACAACTATTACAATCAAGAACATCGTTGAATTGATAAAAGAAATGATTTTGGAATGGTTTTGGGATTAAAATTGAATGAATGTGCGGAGCGAGTTTTGAGTGAAATAAACGAGAGGTAAATCAATATCTCTAAGTATTTTGTTCAACTTGAAACACATTAGCGATATTTATTAGCTCCCTTTAATAAAATATGCAACGAAATTCTATAAATAGCTCCCAATGTCTTGACAAACCAATCAGACGCTTACACTATTCATTTAAGTCAGTGAAATCATTTATTTTTTATTACGATTTTAGTTTTAAATGAAGTTGTTGATTTAATCATTACAGTGATTTTTCGGTGTTTTCAAATGGTTTGAGTGAGTGCTTTGAATGAATGAATGAATGAATGAATGAATGAATGAATGAATGTATGAATGATTGAATGAATGAATGAATGAATGAATGAATGAATGAAACGCTGAGTGAGCGATTTAGAATGGTTTTGATCTGAATGAGGGTCAATTGCACGATGTTCTTAACTGTATGTCGATTAAGACTTCAACAGAGGATTTTGTGGTTACATCTGTGGTACCAAAACTAAATAAAACAGGAAGTACAGTGAAACTTGTATAAAGCGACCAGGAATGGGACTAGCAAAAAGTGGTCGTTAAAGAAAATGATCGCTTTATACACGTTTTGATTACAATTGAGGAACATGATTTTGACCGCATATGTATATTATAGCGAACTTCTCAAGAATCCTAAGCTGTAAAAACTCAACAGAATCGTCTTATTGAGACGATTCTGGTGAGTTTTAACAGCATAGGATTCATTTACAATATTTTTTTTTACCAGTGATGTCTCTTTTTTCAGACAGTTCGATTTAAAGAAGGGGATTTTGAAAACGGTCGCTTAATAAAAATGGTCGCTTTATAGACGTGGTCGCTTGAACAAGATTGACTGTATGTCTCATGTCGGCTCATCCCGTTTTGAACATCGTTCCTTGAGATTCGCTATGGTGGTTAACAAAAAAATTGTTGAGATTCCTGCGGTAGCTATGTACACCACGCGGAACGGCATCTCGCATTTACTTTGATGTTGCATTCATTTTATTGCTATCATAATGAGGGTAGGAGTATCGTTTCAATAACTTTGATGATGATTTGTATGACGATTTTTGATTATCTTAGGTTTATTGTTCTTTTGGAGGTGGCAACAATGATTGAAGAACATAAAAGATATTGGGGTATGCAGTTCTATTAACATTCTTGCGCTTGCAACATGTTCGTACATATTCTGATATGAACATGTTGACAGCTATATCGTACAGTACTGGACGCGACCATATCACACAGTATTCAGTTCCTCGATAACAAACAAACCAAGGTCAAGGGTATGATCCCTTGTCAAGGTTTAAAGTTTTGATACGGAGGCTTGTCATTCGATACACCACTCGGCCAATCTCACGATCAACCTCGGATAGACGGACTATTTTTAAAAAGTACGGGAAAACCTTGAAAAAACTCGATGATGTCAGACAAAATGGCGTTAGCCCTCGAAACTGTGAGTGAAAACATTCGACGTCGTCAACGCTACTCGTTTAATTATCCTAATATAGATATCTTTAGATTCTTAAATAACGTCTGATAAAATCTTAATTTTTGAGAATGATTCGTCATTCTCAAAAATTAAGATTTTTCAGTCGTCATTTTCTGTAAAAGATGTATATCTACAGTGCTATTTTTCTTACACTGTTTCCGCCTAACAAAATGCACGATTTTGTTACATACCCATCCGCCTTACATACATCCGAGGTCTGTTGTAGTTTACGGAAATGGTCCAGTGATGTTCCGAATGGGAGGCTTGTATGTATCCCCATAATGATGATATAGAGTAGTATTCACCGACTCGTACACCGCATCTTGAGTCGTCTGAGTTACGACAATAATTCCCTATATACCAAAACTGTTTGACACGAATATATCGCCATTTCAGGTTACAATTCACGATTTGAGCTCATAGATACATTCTATATACATTTTGCTCGTCGTTGAGGACTATAGTCCGTTTGACTTCTATATGAACCAACCTTTTCATAAATCACATAAATTTGCGTTTGAATGAAGGATTTCTATGTGGTAAAAAACTAATTTCAGGTTAACACCATTCCAAAAAATATTTTTTGGAAGCAAAATGATTTTAAAATAATGATTTTGTCTATCTAGTTAATGATAGTATTTTTGCATTTTCTGCTCTTAAACACGAGGGTGGTGAAGGCTATTTAGTTGTAAAAATGTAAACAGATTGTGAAAACACGTGGTTTTATACTCAATATTTGACAGATGAAATGTCCATTATTCCATATTTGGAAATGCTAATTAGCATATCGACGGCCAGGATATCTTAAATTTAAATATCCCGTGATTTGTACTGTTTTTACTCGCCTGCTTATCTAGGGGAAATTCAAATGGCAGCCCGAGAGACGCGTGAGATGATGTAATAATCTAAAATTGACTGTAATATGCATGCGCAGAAAAGACATTCATGTGAACGGAGTTACCCACTGGTGGTAGTAAACAAACTTCTAATTTACCGCTACAATAATTAATTTACCATGAAATATCGTTATCCCATTAAGAAATGTGATAAACTCGTGCAAAATACTATATAAAATAAGAAAAAAAGTATTTGTTATTTAAAGTAATAGAGAATAATTATTTTTTTGTAATCGAATTGTTGTGCACTATTCTCGACGCCATTTTGGAACCCAAGTAACACCGGCCTGACCCAGGATCAGAAGCGTCGAGGTTGAAAGGTTACAATGACATCACTAGTGTCGAAACCGAGGCCGTTCTGATGGAAACCCGGTTAACTCGGGTCGAAACCGAGTCCGATATGAACTTACCCCTAGTTTTCCTCGTGAAAATCCCAACAACTTCGTAAAATAATCCTTTTTGATTGGTCTAAATAATCGAATATGGGGTTCATCTCAGAATGGATAGAAATTATTATCAATTATCTAGTCAAACAGTTGTTGCAACAAATACAGAATACACTTAGATTTGATATCCTTAGGAAGTAAAAAAATCTACAAAATTAATTTTACAAAAATACTCGATTTTATACTAAAACGACTTGACAAAATCCATACACTTTTGACTCGGCCCCTATGCAAATCAGAGCTATTTTTGGATAGACAATTCGCTGTTCCGTTTATTACAGACACGAGTAGGTATGAAAGGCAGAAGGTTAACATGCAGACGGACGGACAAAATCATTATTATACCTTCAAAAATTCTGGAAAACAAAATTCTTATTGGTATTAGTTGTCAAAAATGATATGACAAGCAAAAAATAAGCTTCATTAATTCGATTCTGAGATTTTCGGCGAAATGTTGGTCCATATAGAAGTCAAACGGACTATACATAATGTCATCATTAGAGGGGGTACATGCACGCTTCAGTACTTTCCGACGTTAATCTCCAATCAATGTGTGGATAATCAATAATCGAAGTAGCTGAGAAGGATTTAGTAGTAGACCCACTGGCATCCTTGGATACCCCGGATTCTCCATATTTGCTACACTATATTGCCGCCTGGGACAGATGGGTTGATAAAAGGATAAAAAAAATTGAATCGGTCGCCTTAAAATCGTTACGAAAGGCCAGCATTCACCATCCTCGGATATCACGGGGCCTCCCTGTTTGCTTCGTTTTATTGGTATAGCGTAGCAAATAGGGAGAGCCTGTGGTATCCGAGCATGACCCACTGGTGTTACAAATACTAGCAAACTATGGTTAGATACTGCAGTTGACGGAATATGAATGATTTTCTGCTAAATTGACGTTAAACCGATTTAGAAAAAAAGCATATTGTAAATTCTTATTTATCTCGGGACAAATCTTGTCAGAATGCTAAGACCAGCATGATAAAGAATTGTGGATTTTACTCCACCAAACTTTTTTTCTTTACTATGTACATATTCGTGATTTCCTTAACTATTAACATAATAAAATTGATTTCGAGGAAGAAAGGAAACTATTACGTACTGCATAATCATAAGCTTTTTACTCGTCTGCCTTAATGAGCATGAAGTATTCGTTTCGTATAATTTAATCAAGAGGCAAGCGGGAAATTCATTTAGATTTAGATTTGTTCTAACATATCTTCTTCGCAAAGCTACAAATTACTGTTGCACATTACAAAAAGGTTTCCGCTGTAAACATGTAATACAGAAACCATTCTCGACCAAAAAAATAATTCAGGATTCATGAATGTATGAAAATATTAATCGAATAACTAAAAAATAAAAATGAAAGAAATGCATATAGGTTTTTCGTTTCCCACTGCTTTGAATTTTTTTATGCATATAATTTAATGGCATCAAGCAGAACAAATGTTAGTTGATTTTCTGACATTTTTGGTGAACGAAAACGTTCACCAGTGTAACTAAGTAAGGGACCCCCAGTAGTTCTTAATAGCTTCGAATTAAAGTAGTGCCCATTCAAGTTCAATTTAGTATTTCTCTAGACTTCTTTTCGCAAAATCACTGTTTATTTCGTTAATAGCGTGAAAATTTAATTCTTTATCATGCGAAGATAATTAAAATACAAAATGAAGTAGCAACTTTGTTTAATGGATGATCCGCGTAAGCGTGTCGAGGGGTATAGAGCAAAATCAAAGTTCGTGTCTATACACTGTATAGACACATACTATGTTTTTGATCTAAGCCCTCTATATTGCAACGTGTAGTAATTTGCCGGATACACAATGTAATTTGAATCTATTTACGATTTACGCAACGCTGCATCAGTCTGCAAAATATTAGTTTGATTACATGCAAATCATGCTTTATGAAGGGATGTTAATTTCATATAGTTATTTTGGTGAGGTTCTTTTCTTAGAAGCTGAAGTGTGCATGGATGTCAACTAAATTTCACAAGAATTATCTCTGGGAACACTTTAACAGAAGGAATATTTAGGAATATTATCTAATGAAAATCCCTTCATTTATGAGCAGACTTTGTTTCTATATATGAAAAATATGCAATCAACATTTTTTTTTATAAAAAAATAAAGATTCTTCGGTGGCTTTTAACTTGCATTGCAAGAAAAATTTGATTGACTGGAATACCTTGGTATTATCGATTGGACAAATTTCATATGATGCCCATATTGAGTAGTTTTTCGACTATTTCTTTCACCTTACTATGCGAACAGGGACGTATACCATCACTTTCAGTGTTTTGATTATATGAAACTACATATACTTCGTTCACCTATACAAGCAAACGGATAAACGAGTTCTTATTTTTTTTCATTTTTTTATTTTTTTTTTTCTTTTTTGATAAATATACATTTTCTTCTAAAACATTTTTCCTACCGCATTACAACACTTGAATGTTGTGAAACTAAAATCAAGCATTTGCTGGACATTTTCACCAATTCAAATGTGCGCGAAGCAAACACTTTACATTCCGCTTTGTTGAAATATAAATTCCAAAAGTATCTGAAGACATTCAGTTGTGGTTAATCATATTGTGAAATTGACACGTATCTCGATGAAATCAGTGAATTCAAACATTTCCTCAACTCACTTAAATCGTTCAAAAACGCTAAAAAATCAGTCGAAAACACGTAGATTGTCAAGAATGCTCCACAAAATTTGTGTTTATTTTTCTTAAAGGTAGGTAAAAGAATGTTTTTTTAGTTCGTCCATTTGGACGAAATAATCGATATTTTGTTACCCCCCCCCCCTTTTTTTAATTCATCCAAGGCTCGCAACTCTGCTCATTCATTTTATTCAAAAATAATCTGAAAAAAAAACTTTTCAGTTTGGTCAACCTGGTCAGTTACACGATGGTTTTAGATGTAATCTGCTAATTGCACTGTGCGACTGTATAGTCAGCCGTGGACAATCAGCAGCTAAATTGATGGACAGACGGACACGGTGTACATGTAATTTCAATACCCGCTGATATTCTTTTGGAACTTTGAAGTACAGGCTTAAGGTAAGACCGTGGTGGTTAAAATGATTAAAAAGACGCTGACAATCAATCTTTTTGTTAAATAGAATTCATTTCGTCGTTGGTCACGTGCTTTCGATGCCTTTCAGCGCTATGGGACATACTATGTGTTTGCTAAATCAGCCAAGATAATTTTTTGAAAACATTATCCAACATGTAACGTATCTTGGTAATATCAAATCAGAGATCAAAAAGAAAGGAAAAAAGATATAGAGAAAGACATTCCCCAGACTTGGGAAAACAAAAAGAAAAGTGAATTAGTGACACCATTCACCGTTCGAAGAAGTACTATCTGAGATATCCGTAAGATGCCCTTAAGAAAAGAAGATTGGTTGTCGCAGAGGTCAACCGAATGTCTCTTTTTTGAAGAATTCTATACAAGAAGGTGAAATGAACATTCTTGGTTCAGAAAATCATCCAAGTGCGAAAAGTTTCTACACTAGTCAGCCTGCGCTGACAGTGCAGGCCGACTAGTGTCAACACTTTAAAAGTTAAACACTACAAAATGGTCCCATTTCGCCTGACGGATCAGATTATTTCGACGCCCAGCTATGTCAAATTTGTCCCTTAACAACCAATTTTCAAATTTCAGAAATCTTACACTGAGTCAAAGAAAACTTTAGTTTAAAAATGTTGCTGTCTTAACAGAAATCATTCTGTGCTGTTCCGTAATCCTGTAACGATGATTCATTAAGGGAAAGGTGGCAATAGAAAGGTATTTTTACCTGTAATGTCATTTAGAAGGGTGGAATAATGATGATTGTAGCATGTGTTTAGATTATCAAGTACTACCAGACTTACATTCTAGACATATATTATAGATACATATTGCACAGAACTGGAAATGCTAAAATTTACCAACTTACTCATTGATGTGCGTGATTAGATAATCAAGAACTACGAGACAAAAATTATAATCACATATCATAAATGTAGATTTATTTTGTACAGGTTTGGAAATTTTAATATTTACCAACTTAATTATTGTAGCCCGTGGTAAGATTATCAAGAACAAGCAAAGCAACTTTATACAGATAACCCGATACAGTTCTGGAAATGTCAAGATTACTTTCCTTAGGAGTCAGTCTCTAATATACCAAATGCAATTTCTGAATGACATAGAGGATGTTGAATGAGTGGTCATTGAATAATGAATTTATTAAACGAGTCATATATAAACAGATAAAAACGAGGCTGCGACGAGTATTTTGTCTGTTACAGATGACGAGCTTGACAATTTCGGTATTTGATTAACTCAAATTTGATATTCTATTTATAATATGAACCGAAATTTGGTGATGAAACAATATATATTTATCGATTTATATATGTGATTCCTCGAAATATATAGGGCCTAACGCCCTGTAAATGCGAAATAATGTCAGCAGATCCATTATGACGTCATTGCCAAACAAAAATATAACGTTGTTCTTCGTTCTTGGCTCATTCGCATAGTTATTCCACCGGTTTGATAACACCCGTGTAATAACAGAAATATTCAACGGGTTTATTTCACTCTGGCGACGTAGGTCATATTACAAAGTATTATTATTTTAAGAAACGATATTTTAGATGTTCAAGACAAGGGAAAAAGTAAGTTTCACTTTCAAGCAATTTATTTTAGGCAGTTACTGATTGGACCTTATTCACACAACATGCCTGTCATTTTTTTTTTTTTTTTTTTTTTTTTTTTTAGGTTTTAAGATCTCTGATGTCACTAAAAATATATTTTTTAAATAAAAACACCTATTTATGTTGTGGTTTGTGATCTACGTAAATTTCGGCAATTTGGTTTCAAATTTTCGCGGGGATTCGCGACTTAAACGCCGTAACTACAGCTTTTTAAAGCTGTAGTTTTGACTTTTAGGTTGCACCAAAAATTTGCGTTTTTGTCTTATGACGGTGATCATACATTCTGAGCCAACTGACGTTGTCCAGTATGCCGTCTCGGAGGTCAAGGAATTGGGCAATGCTGAACATCAATCGGACTTTTCTGTAAACTGGAAAGTACCCCGGACTTAAGTGTAGTTGAATATTGTGCCATTTTTAGGTGATTCGTATTCTAGTGGAATTCTAGTGATATTCTACATAGGCGTAACTAGGCTTTTGAAATCCATACGCACTCAGAAGGCGATCAACATAGAATATACAGGACAAACGCGATGTGTCGACTGTGACAAAATATTAATGTCCTCCGTCCGCTCCCCTTTTTTTTTGTTTTGAGTGTTGGTGAATAATCAAAACAATCACCAACGACATTTTTTCGAAAGAGGATTTACTTGTGTAATGTACGTAATGGTAGTTACGGCGTTGTTCTAAATGTCATCTTGACATCTTGATGCTTGTGACGTCAATAATCCCGATGTCTATTCCGTAGGGTCTCCGAGGAATCCCGATTTGTATGGGGCAGGCAATCCGGTGATTCCTGCATAGAATATGTAACGAGAGACATGTTGGTGATGGGTTCACTTGTACTTTAGATGGGAGGTAAATACGCTTTAAGTTGAAAATCATGATCATGGTTATCTTTCTTGTAGATGTCTGTGAAGGGGGCATTGGGAGTGAACGTGTTGAATAACGCTTTTGTCCTTTTCAAATATTTTGCAGGCAAATGTCGGCGAGACTTGGGCACCTAACCATGTATTTTACCACTAGAAGTGCCACGGATTAAATTTCCAGTATCTAGTTGCTCATCATATATGGTCAGACCCCACCCGATTTTTGGCCTTCTTTGTTCTATATAAAATTGCTCAACTTTAAGGTGCTGCAACGCATTCCACAACACTTCTCTTACATATTACGTCATTAGCGCTTCATCTACATTCAAAGATCTATCTTTTGAGACTAAAGAAACTTGGTCAAATCAGGTTAACTTTTGGGCTATTCAAGCGAGAGTGAAGGCACCGTCTTTTTCCCACCCATGAAGAGGACAGTTAGTTCGGGTACGCCCCCCGTCCCTTATCCTTCCTCCCGGAAAGGAAATCGTGCACAAAAAAGATCGAAACGAGCGTTATATAAAAGAAGAGATTCAAAACTAGCAAAAAATCAAATAAATATGCACGTGGATCACTATTCTCCACTTCAAAATGCCATTTTAAAGCCGAACTATTTTTTCTTTAAGATCTACTTTTACCATACAACGACCTCCGGAAGTAAATTCCAGTGAGGTCACTCCATATATATCACAATCATGGCTGAACCCATTGAGAGATAACTGAATCGGAAAGATGCATGTGTCTCGGTTGTCAATCAAACCACGGACACCAACTGGAACTTTCACGCGCTATCACGGTGATTTGTAGATAATTTGATATTTAACTCTTATGTGAAGACAATTTATATTGCCCCTTGTAAATGAAGTAAAATAGAGGCAGTGTAATGCAGAATTTTGAAATCGGTCCGATATCGTGATTTCGTGGTTTACTTCGTTTAATTCTTAAACCCGTATAATCGCTAGCATCATAGCAATGTCGAAAAAGGTAATGTTAGGCAACCAAGAAGTGGACCGATGTCTTCAGAGGAACTCCGAAATCGAACACAGTGATTAAAAAATTTACGCATTACGCAGTTTCTATTTGAAGGCTGGGAATTTACATGATACTTTGACATATGGTGCGATGTATCTAGATTTCGTCTGTTCACAAAGTCGCACGGTTTTGATAAAAACAAATCAAGTTACGCCAAAATCCGACCTCACGGCAACTTCGCGGGTTTAGCGCGATAGTCACACGGACACCGCGAATGTTGTTATCTTGGTCTAGTTACTACCGAAACCCCACGGTGATCGTATGTTGTTGCGATCAATATCTTGGTTTTTATTTCCCCTGTATGTTACTTTTGGCGATCGTCTGATGCAATTACTTCTTGCTACGGGCTAGCGGTGTTTCGAAAAATTGTACAACCTTTGTTGAACGAAATCATACGGTACAATTCGGCGATAATCGCAAGGACTGGCACCACATGTTTTGGGGATATGACCAATTTGCGGGCGTCATTCCTGCTATCTAGGGCGAACAGCCCTGCGTTAAGGGTGACAAAACGGTGCAAATTGTTTGCCAATTATATCCCGCTTTGCACGCAAGTATACGTGCAAAGTGGGGTATAATTTGCAAACAGTTCGCACCGTTTTGTGATCCTAATCGCAGGGCTGGTTCAAAGCTATATAACTGAAGAATGTACAGAAAAGAGGCATTTTATTATGAAAAGGTTTCATTGTTTTGATGAATTACATAACTTAAAACAGCCACTCCTAGTTTTTTGACAACGTTAGCATAATTTTCACATAAAATTTTATTACATCTCCATATTAATCCTTACTACAATTTACCAAATTATGAAATACTCTTAACTGTTTCATACACAACTGAAATTAGGTTTTTCATATGTCCATGATGTGAAAAGAATATGTGTGACCCGTAACGCGTAAAGGGACCATCTGGGAAGTGGCTTAAGTGTCGATTCCAGTCAGACTGCGCGAACTGCGCAGACTGACTAGGATCGAAACTTTTCGCACTGGGCTTTTTTTTTCGAATCTAGAATGATCAATCTGCCTTCCCGTGAAAGAACTTTTGAATCGCGATCTCTGGTTGCCGAGTACCAGAATCATTCTCTTTATCAAATATCTATTTTACAGAACTCCCATATGGTCCCTTTTTGCGTGACGGGTCACATACATTTATAATTAAATACTCATTCAGATGCTCGTATTCAAAAATGATAAAGACGTCTATACAAAATATACCTATCACCAGATGATACACAATTTTTGACTGAAAAAAGTTGAATATAATTTTCTGTTGTTGCTGCTGTTGATGTCGATGTTTTTGTTGTTGTTTTTGTTGGTGGTATGTTGGGGTTGGGTGTCTCAATTGTTGCAATCTAAAATTTCTATTTTGGATTAAAACTTTTCGGCCGTTTTTTTTATAAAAAGCGTTGTAGATGATGAATAAACTGCAGGTGCTAGGGCATGCACTTTGTCAATATTAAACAAACAATTCAGGGCTCGAGATTATAAAAATTTTCTCGAGCTCAACTGAGAATTTTATCATATTTTAAATTCATATAAATGTATGAAAATAAAAGCTAATATTAATAAGTTGTTATTTAAGTTATAACAACTTATTAATGTTATCTTTTATGTAAATACCTTGTACTTTAAAATGAGTATTTATTTATTTTGGGATTTCAGTGCAAATGAATCACAACTGAGAAAATAAGGCCATTCGTGTTTAACTTTTTAAGAAAAAATCCTTTCGGTGTTAAAAAATGGGACTCTTTGATAAAATGGGACAAACCACCTGCCTAGATCAAATACTAGCTTAAGTTATACATTCATTCAGTGAAGGTACTCTCATCACCATAAGTGTTTATAAGAATTGTCAGGGAATGAATTATGCTTTAGTCTATATTCTGATTACTAATTACAATATCATCACAGATAAGAGACAAATGGAATCTCACATGTCTGACAATATCTTGAAATATGTATTAGATTTCTTGAACCAGTCTTTGAGCAAATAAATAAATCAAGATCAGCAAAACAAAGGTATGGGTCTTTTTTTATTTTTTTTGACGATTCAATGACATAATTTTAGAAATGTTGTGTTTAACATAACGTTACATATATGTGACCAGTCACGCGAAAAGGGGCCATCTGGGAAGTCTTTACAGTAAATACTTGAAAAAGAGACTGGGTACAGCATAGATCAACCAGGGATCGCATTTCAAAATTCTTTCACTGGAAGGTAGATTATTTATTCTAGATTCAGAAAATAGGCAAAGTGCGAAAAGTTTCGACCTTAGTCAGTCTGCACAATCCGCGCAGTCTGGCTAGGGTCGATACTTTACGCACTGCCCAGATGGCCCCTTTTCGAGGGACGGGACACATATTTAAAACTGCAATATATTTCCTGAAAGACGACCATTCAAGTTATTGCATGTATTAATCGCATATAGATTATCCTCAAATAACTAGATAGGCTTTCTTGAAGAAAAAAACACCTAGTTTCAAAAGATGGTATTACTTTTGGTGATAGAAGTTATAGATAAAATAGTAATACCAGAAACAAATTAAAGACTACTTTTGTTGCATTTTTAAAGCTTTCTAAGGGTGTGTTGCTTTCTAATTTGAAATTGCAATTTGAAAATTTCTTTTAAACTTGATTCAGGCCGCCCAACATGTCCTATCTTTTCTGAAAAATGCTAACTCCCGTAATATGCAAACTCCTGTGGTTTGCATGATCTAGCTGATCTAGCGTGGGAACCATGTAACCAAACTCGCAAACTTTAAGAGTGTAGGTAAAAATCTATCATTTTGTAACCACTCGCACGACGGCACTGTTTTTATGTCCTACGGGGCATGCCTGTTTTGATGGTTGAGAGCGAAACATGCTGAGAAGACTTTATGCATCACAATGTGCCACCAAAAGTGTTATCGGTAGATTTCAATTTATCATCTCTCATTCTATCCCGCGAAACCATTCTAGTTATAACCAATTTCTTTGTTTTCCACAGTGTTTTCCACGTGAACTTTTCATTACTTGTATTTGTGTGGGAATCGATTAATACTAATCAGGGGAGAAAAACTGTCAACTCCGTTTCATGTTTTCCAAACATCGAATACCAAAGCAATATTAAAAAAATCATGAAACAAAAAGCATCCTAAAATATCTTACACGAAACATCTTCAATGAGCCATAAAATAAAATCAATACCACTTAAACTTTATTTGCATTAAAAAGGACAGGTTAACCAAAAATTAAATAATACGTTTCTCTAAGAAAGAGGCACATCAAGGAAAACCTCAAAATGGATACACGAAAAAAAAAATTATCAGCCCTGCGATCAGGATATCAAAACATTGCAAATTATTCGCAAATTATACCTAGCTTTGTATGAGCACTTGCGTGTAAAAGCGGGGTACAATTTGCAAACAGTTTGCACTGTTTTGTCATCCTGACTTTGATTAGACCAGCACTCAAATCATAGAAAAGGGGAGCGGACGGGGACATTTATCTTTAGTCACTGTCCACATATCTCCTTTATATTATATATTCTATGCTGATTGCCTTCTGAGTGCGTATAAATTTCAAAATTTTAGTTACGCTAATGTATTTTGTAAGATAGAAAGGGATGTCTGACCCTCAAACGTCATCTTGAGCTGATAAACGATATCAGTGTAGTGGTAGTAAAATCATTATACTTTTAAATGTTTGTTTAAATCAAACATGATAAATACTTGGCTTTAGTTATGCAGTTCGGGCCAAACAAATCATAACTTTAACCCTTTGCTGTTTAATCCCTGCTTTTTACGTGCCTGTGATTTTATGATTGAGAAAACATTGTGAAAAAAAAGAAATTGCTTCTGACAAGCAATTTCTTCTTTTTCCACACTATTTTCTACCCAACTGAATGGTTATTTTTCATATAAAATCCACTTTAACTTTTCGTCTGTAACACCTTTGAATTTGGACAGGTCCAAAATTTGGTAAACAGGAAAGGGTTAAATAACTCGGTTTAGAAATGTCGAACCTGACGGTTCAATAGCTCAATTGGTAACGGATCTGGGGCCAATTTCATCAAAACATTTAAGGCGTATTTTTTGTCTTAATGATGACTTTCGAAACAGTTACAACAACAATCACTTTACATAGGTATAACTCGAATACGGTATTATGACTTGTGAATACAGTACATTTGTATACGATCGACGAGTCAAAATATCGAATTCTACTTATATTGATAGATTGGTGATACATCATTTTTGTACTAAATATGTGGTAAGCCATCAGTAAGACATAAATAAAATAAAAATGTTTTGATGAAAATGGCTCCTGGCGCTCAATCACTGGGACGGTCACACCGATTAGTCCAACAGTCGGGTTTGGCTCGGCCAAATTTCATCCCACATTTGATACTGTTGAAGTCATGGTATTCGAAGAATACTATATTGATTCGGATCATTTTGAATAATTCAATTTTATTCATCCATCAAACGGTTGGATTTCATAACTCAATGAAAGCGTTTTTTGTGATCGTAGCTATTTTGTAAGACTCAGCGAAAAAAAAATCCCATTACTATATTGATTCGGATCATTTGAATAATTCAACTTAATTTGTGTCCATCAATATTGGTTTTCATAACTCAATAAAAGCAATTTTGAGTACGTAGCTATTTTGGAAGCTTCCGCGAAAAGAACACCCTTTAATATCATATCTTATTATGAGAGTACGTAGCTATTTTGTAAGCTTCCGCGAAAAGAATACCCTTTAATATCATATCTTATTATGGATAATTCTTTACGATTTGTTTGATGATGGTAAATTAAAAGAGATGGAGAGAGTATTTGATGATTTCACGTAGGTATGAAATTAAAAACCTAAGCCCACTTGCTCCGCGTACTCATACTTTGTGATGAGGTTTTTAGTTTCATACCTCTATGATATCAAAAAATACTCTCTTCGTATCTTTAATGCAAATTCGTAGTGATCGGCCCCTGTGATGAACCGGGTTGCCGAAGCTGGATTGAAAGCCGTAATCAAGTTGATAGTGATGGCTACCCTGGCGCGGTCATCACGGACTCTGAATGTCATATTGTCTACAATAAATTTCTGTTTTTAAAGATGTCTCGTCATAATGCGTGTCAGGTCACCGACATATGGGTCGAGGGCGTAACTCTCATTACGAACATTACGCAGGTTATGTAATAGAAATAGATCCTCTTTCGAAAAATGTCGTTTTGGAATGATCATAACATCGAAACTACAGCTTTTAAAAAAAGCTGTAGTTACAATGTTTTGATAATTCAGCAACGCTCAAATCATAGAAAAGGGGAGCGGACGTGGGACATTCATCTTTTGTCACTCTCAACATATCCGCGGCCTTTATCCCCGGCATACTCTGTATTGATAGCCTTCCGAGTGCATATAAATTTTAAAATCCTAGTAACGGCTATATTGGTGATGAACATGTCTTATCTGTAGTCAATCTCAATAAAATCATCTGTACGAAACCTCTACGCTATCTGACTCCACAGGCAGGGGCGTAGTGGTAGGCCGCAATATGGTGGATCTGATTTCAATGAGATTGGTCTTTAGTTTCACCGGCTGTCGCCAAACAACGATGTATCAGTGGGTTCCATCTCTGTTATGTTAAAAAGTACCGGGTTTGATCCCCGACGACGGCACTCATCCTTTCCGACTCATTTTGTCTACCACCATTGGGCATCTTCGCTAGCCAAAGGTCATTCACTTGAATAGCATACGGTACGTAGTGGGCATCACCCTTGGCTAGCCTGCGAAGCTGACCGTGAATGGGATGATAATCGTAGACCTATGATGGATGATAGCTGGATGCTAGGAAAGGATTTTATGGTAGATCTGGTATGAGAAATACCGGAATAAATAGATAGGTGCTCCAGCCTCCACGATCTCATATTGACTGAAAGGTTGTTAAACATTCATACAAACAAATTCTTTTCATTTTAACAGGGGTGGAGTTACACCGTGTGTTCAAAATACCTCAATTCAGCAAAGGTTTCCTCCCCTGTTAAACGTTCTACCGCATCGATTTTTCTCTATGCGCTGTATCATTAATAGTGTGGATATGCCGTCGTGTGAGAACCACGATTTTATATATGTAGTGTTTCCAAAACAATGCATTAAAAGGGGTTATGCCTAAATTATGAAAGGAATAACTCGATATATATGTGTCAAAAAGGTTTGCAAACTCACTGGACTTGCCGTTTTTGTAATATTTTTTGTCGTTGCCTGGGTAACGGTTTGGAACTTTACACAAGGTAATTGATTTTGTACTATTTTCACATTTTGTGTATGGCACCGATGTTTTCACTTACCGTACAAGCTCAAATACAACTCCGGGTGTTATTAGAATCATCATGTTCCTTTTAGAAGGGCCTGGGACGTTATTACAGGTTACAGTTTTTAGGACGTTTAAAGTGGTCAATAAACTTTAAGTTTTCCGAAAATCATAGAAAACATCGCATATCTTGAAAGTTTCGCAGAAGGAAATGGGGTTAAATTAGAGCATGTAGCTCTAGTTCACTTAAATAAGTCTTCAAAACTTATGATATCATATGAAACCAAAGATAATATAGTAATAAGGGAAAATGATATCCGCTCTTTATGGATTTTCGTTAATGTTCACTTTTCATTTTTATATGTTCTAAGCCTTACTGTTTTCCGCTTTAATTTGGGCGAGTCCGAATAATGTTTTGATGACAAAAATCATAAAAGTATCTGAGGCCTAATCCCATGAAATTACAATGTGCCCTAGCTCGGCTACATATATGTAATGCTGAGGTGCTGGAGAAAATTGATAACAAGTGAACACGATCCCGCTTTTTAGCACTCCTGAAAATACTTTGAAAAGCACCGTGGAAAAAGTTATTTCTTTAACAAACAATTTCTTAATTGCCTACAATGATTGTTTCCCTTAAAAGACATTTAAGCTTCCTTGAAATTTCTTAAAGTTGATATTCTCTGCTTCAAAGTTCGTTGAATTAACATAGAACCAGGTTAAAATTTTGTCGTCTGCTGTAAAGTTTTGATGGACAATCTTCACGGGTCAATACCCCATAGGTTAAAGGTTTTAGATTGTATTTGCTTAAGATAAATTTACATATTTCGACCTTTCTCGCTAGTAGTCAAATAAGGTGATGAGTGCGTGACCAAAACCTCGTAACTACAGCTTTGATAAGCTGTAGTTACGAGTTTTTTGTCACCCATCGACGTTGCGATGTTGTTTGACATTCACACACAATGGTATGTATATGAATCATGAAAGATGTTATCGTAAGGGATGACCAAACTGTCGTATCTACAGTTTAAAAAGATACATGATTAAGAAGCTTACGTCGCCCAACCTAGGATATCCTTAGTTTTCAGTCTGTTCAATCCGTTAGCATCATAAAATGTACATTTTCGATGTTCTATCCTTTCATACGGACATTTGATCAATATTTACAGAAAACGGCTCTCAACTTTTCGATTAATCTGTGATCAAGAAATTCAAATTATCCATGAACCTTTTCCTATTATTTTGACTTTTTTTTTTTAGAATTATTTGGTAACAAAACTTTGTATATTTTGTATTACTCTAAATTTCAAGCACAACTCTTGCATTACTTTTGACTGAATCGTTTAACGAGTTATTAAATGTTGACAAAAGTGTATCAATATTTTAGTTCCCCAAAAAAGTTACAGACGACAACGTAAAGGACGATGTGATTGTAACAGCAAATTATTATTTTGGATACGCTAAATTTATCAGTTTCCCGAAATATTTCACAAACGAGATGGTGTTTTTATTTATGGCTTGGATAGGTTGTAGGTTAGACATGTTTAATATCTCATGGAACGTTTCGTTGTTAGTTATAAGTGCAGCTTAGTCTACTTCTACATCTCAAGGGATATATAATTAGAAACAGTCGTGACCAAGAATGCATTAATTAATAACGTAGCTTCAGATAAAGGGAAAATTTGAATTTCGGCTGAAAATCTGTAATGGATTTCAAATTTAAATATTTCATCAAGGCTTTCACAAATCCTATAATGTGGGTACTCATTGAAATCGTTTTACGAAGACGATTCAAATGAGTACCCACAACATAGGATTTCATTGAGAAACACAAATTTGAGAACAACATTTCTCTATCTTATCTGTAAATCTGTCTGGTCATTGAAATAGTCTAATCGGAGTCTCTAGGTTGTGTTCTGTAGATATAAACCGTCTTAAGGTAGTGTTCCCGTAATAGTTTCGCAACATTTCGGAACACATGATCTTTCACAATAATAATTATGTTGACTTGGTTTTACTAATTAAACCATTAGCAACCTCGGTAAACACGGTTAAAGTTCCGTAACTTACTTCCGAAACGTTGCGTAACTAATACACAAATGCCACGTGCACACACTCAATTACGCGTGCAAGACAAACTAATTTTTGCTTTTGGTAATGTTTAACTGATTTCACATAAAACTTACGATGGTCTTTGATATAACACCTAATTCTTGTCATTTATTTTACTTTCATTTCAGATTGGAAAACATTGCAAACAAAGGACATTATGCAAGTGGTAAGATACCATTTAATACTTGATACAAAGATAAAGGGAAAACTCAATTTTGCTTTTTAATTTTGCAATAAAGTTTTTAATATAGCAATAAAACTGTCACAATCCCTTTAAAGTCGTTTTCCATTTAAATTATCTCATGTATTCTATCCTTTTACCTTCTAAAACATTTTTTTTAAGTTTTTAAAGGGGGACCAGAAAAACCCGGGATAGCATTTTCGTAAAAGGAAGCAAGTATAACTTATGTAGATTCAGTTTGATATAATTAAGCAAAAGCTAGAAATTTGGGTTCTTGTCAGCTTGCGCATTTCGTATTGTCTGGCCGGGATTTGTAGTCATCACGCTTTCAAAATGGTGTCATAAAGGGGAAGGGGGGATAATTTCTTAAATTGCAGGCTAGGAAATCCGGATGATTCTATACCCTCGGCTGTCTTTTTCTCTTTTTATTTAAGTAGGGCCCCGAAGGATCATATCCATCTATAACTTGTTTTACCGTTTAATCCTCTAAAAAGGAACTATAGAAAAAAAATCAAGTTACCATGATTCAGATTCTAACAAAAAGGAGGTCGTGTTTCTTGTGTTGCAAAATGTTAATATTTTGTCTACTGCAATTAAGTCATAAAGATAAAGTGGGGGTTCGTTCGAACCCCCGAACCCCTCTGGATCTGCCACAAAATAAGTGAGCAGTAATTGTAGTTAAAATATCGTGAAATTGACACTCATTCCGATCAAAATCACTTTTAATCATTCACTAAGCGCGCCATTCATTCATTCATTCATTTACTCAAATCGGTCAAAAACGCTCCGAAATCATTAGAAAACATTTAAAAATCGTTCATGACTTTCAGCAATAAATTCAAAAATGAAAAAAAAAATCTACGATTTTATTAGCTGGTGTGGTCTTTCAAGTATCTGAGTGGTCCACCAAGACGTACAAACAGAAAAGTCCGTATTTGTTATTAAAGGGAGGTAATTAATATCGCTAATTTTGTTCATCCTAAACAAAATTAGCTATATTGGATTACCTTCCTTTAATTTCACTAAAAACTCGCTCGACATGCTCATTTGATTTCATTCCGCAATAATTCAAAAATCATTCACCTTGTCAATTCACGATGTTCTTAACTGTAGGTATTGAAGAAAGATAAGACTGAATGTCTACGCGGACTGGTGTGAGCTTCAAGTCGTTTTCTCCCAAAACCTCGTAATTACAGCTTGAAAATAAACATTCGAAGCAGGGACCTCAAAAACCTTAAAGTCAGTAGGAATCCCTTTGATTCATGCTGTTAATACATTTGGGTACCATTGGTTTACATCGGACTAAAATCTTGATATTTGTTAATGCTAAAGTTATATTAATATCAAAGTAAAATAGAACAAATCTATAAAATGGCTAACCTCTGAAAGAAAATTGTCTTACTAAGCTCCCTTTGTCTTCCATATCGAATAGCCACAAAACATATCCTTGTCTTACACATACGTAGGATGATATTCAACATGACAATGTCATCAAACGCACATCATCGCAGTATATTTAGCATCTTGGTGTTTTTTTGCATCTTTAGCATCTTGCCTAAAATAGATATATTATTAAGCTCGTCAAGGCTCGCATAATAACATTCCAATTCTAGACTCAGTGAAGATCACCTTGTCTCAAACAAAATCTCGTGACGGATCCTATATGTCTCAAACAAAATCTCGTGACAGATCATATATGTCTCAAACAAAATCTCGTGACAGATCATATATGTCTCGAACAAAATCTCGTGACAGATCATATAGGTTTCGAACAAAATCTCGTGACAGATCCCGTATGTCTCGAACAAAATCTCATGACAGATCCTAAAAAGTCTCGAACAAAATCTCGTGACAGATCCCGTACGTCTCGAACAAAATCTCATGACAGATCCTATATGTCTCGAACAAAATCTCATGACAGATCCTAAAAAGTCTCGAACAAAATCTCGTGACAGATCCTATATGTCTCGAACAAATTCTCGTGACAGATCCCGTATGTCTCGAACAAAATCTCGTGACAGATCCTATATGTCTCGAACAAAATCTCATGACAGATCCTAAAAAGTCTCGAACAAAATCTCGTGACAGATCCTTTATCTCTCGAACAAAATCTCATGACAGATCATATGTGTCTCGAACAAAATCTCGTGACAGATCCTATATATCTCAAACAAAATCTCGTGACAGATCCCGTATGTCTCGAACAAAATCTCGTGACAGATCCCATATGTCTTGAACGAAATCTCATGACAGATCCTTTATGTCTGTGCGATAAATGGCGGGTTTTCTAATCAACTTTTTTTTTTTCTCTTCCAGCTAAAAGATCGAGGTATTCACATTTCATTTTCCGAGAACGGTAGTCAGCCATTCATCAACGACTCCCGAATCACCGGTACGGGATTTATTCGTGCTCAAAAGGTTCATGAAATCTGTCAGACAATAAAGACTAAACTTTGTAGAAAAAGAAAGCTGAGAGGCTCGTACTGCAGAAATGAGAAGAAGTTTCGAGTCGACTTCAGTGAAAAGCAACGTGCATTATTTTGTCCAATGTGTAAAATGGCCTCAACATTTTGGACGAGAGTATTCCGAATGATGTCGATAAATTACGAGAGGAAGTCCAAACCGATGCGAACGCCTTATGATGTTTCCATAGCCGATGCACCACAGAGTAACTTTTATTACGACGTGAATAAAAAAGTAGTGCTTCCGAACGAATTTGTAGAATTCAAGTTTCTTTTCGTGCGGGATCCATTTTCAATGTTATATGCTACATATGTGGATAAAATTATTGGACCGAATCCGGTTTATTGGCGTCAATATGGCACTGAAGTCAACAAAAGGCTCAAGAAAGAAAACGCCAACAGTTGTGGTGCTGATATATCGTTTGAAGAATTTCTAAATCATGTGATACATACTTATAACTCAGGGAACTATCTTGACTGCCATTTTGCCAAATTCTCCGTGTGCAATCCTTGTCGAATCAAATATGACTTTATAGGAAAGATGGAGACTTTTCAAAGTGATACGTCTGATATATTGACTATATTTAACCAATCCGACACGATTGAAGCTTTCGAAAAAGATTACGATGAACTCCATGCGTATGACGCCATTGAAGATTCAGTAAAGAGTCCTTTTGAATGGAAGGAGGATATTGTAAAATGTATAAAATGGCATCAAGCGTTACAACGTATATGGAAAAAGCTTCAAATTAGAGGAATAATAGGTCAGACACCATTCCCTTTAACACCCACAGAATCTGAGAAAATATCTGAAAAGGAATTTATCTCGTTAATGTTAGACCTTAGACAGAAAAGTGACCCTGTTAAAAGAAAGCTCTTTAAGAAGCAAGCGTATATTGAAGCATATAAAAACATTTCAACAAAGATTTTAGCCGGAATACGAGACGTGTATAAGGAAGAATTTGAAATATTCGAATATGAAATTAGCCCTTTTTCTCAACATTCCGACAATTTGCGATCATAAAAAAAAACAAATACTTATTTTAAACGGTGTAGATAAAGAAGAATAAGTAGCTTTGAACAAGTAATATCCCCATTGAGCAATTTCTCCGTTTTTCCACAGTATTTTTCTACTGATTGGCAGATTAATCGATTATAATCGATATTTTTACTTGGTTTGGGGATTCCGATTGTGTTAATCGTCTTAGAAATATCATAATCAAATAGTCAGTTCTTAATTTATAAATGAAAACCATTATATATTTTATTTGAAACTGACATCAGTTTTATGGCTGAGCGTGAAAAAGTTGCAGCTGCCTATATGTTTATAGGCAGTTACAACTATTTCCCTTTGAGCCATGAAATTGGTAGAAAAAATTGAAGACAGAGTCTTTAGGTCATGAGTTTTAACGAAATTCTCACATTGTATTCTTCAAAGGATTATACTGGGAGTGCTGTATTAATTTCTAAGAAAACGATTACACAATCGATGAATAGCTGATTTACCGTTCATACTAAAATCCAATTATCGATTGTAAATTAAAAACCGATTTCCCAACTTTAGTTTTTTCTACGCCATAAATTTCTCGATTCAACATTTTTTTATGATAATGTTGATAATTACAAGTTCTCAAGCATTTTTTTCTTTGCTATGTTTTGAATCATTTAAATAACATAATCTCAATTTTCGGAGTAAGTGTTCCTAGAACTTATCTTGTACTTATTAATCATATTAACATTGATTTCTAACTTGTGCCAAATCAACAACTCCACCAAAAATAGAAATGTTACTCATACATTCTTTATAGATGTGTTTGTCTTATGACAGATGGTGGCTAAGTTTTCATCATATAAAGATCGCGAAATGGTCCGTCGTACACGATTTAACCTCAAAGGAACTGATCACTTCATATTTGAACAATACCCAAAAGCCATTGCTGATCGTCGTAAATCCCTACGTCCACAAATGATAAAGGCAATAGGATGGAAAGCGTGCATGGATCAGTTATGATACCCTGTTTGTGGAAGGAAAAGCGGTCCGTGATGTTAGCCAGTAACAATCTGTGGAGGCTGGACTGAATATTGCCTGTTGGAACATTCACGGGCTTACTAGGCATAAACTTTAAGACCCAAATTTTGTGAAAATAATCACTTCTTATGATATTTGCTTTTTATTTGAAAGCTGGACAAATGTAAATTCCAAAATCAATATTAATGGTTTCACATCATTTAATTTTTTTCGTAAGGTCTTAAATAGGCGTGCAAAACGCTCTAGCGGCGGGATTTGTTTGTATGTTAAAAACAATGTTGTAAAAGGGGTAACTGTTATTAAATCAGAGCTTGAAAGCATTATTTGGTTAAAATTAGACAAAGATTTTTTTTTTCAAATAGAAAATCAATGCATTACAATGGTATCTTTACCATTATAAGTACCAGAATGTTGATGGGCGGGCGCAGCAACACATTCACGAAGATAATACTTCGTGGCTGTGATGATGTGGTTGTCGATCGGCAATATATAGTATACAACAAATAGATGACCTGTATTAGCGGGGCTGTTGTGGCTAGGAATGAGCATGATAGATCAATTATACTCATTGGTTGTTGCATCGCTCTCCTTATATATCAGACAAAATTTTACGCAATTCCGTCAACGATATTTAATTTTCATATTTAATTTTCATTTTTGATACTACCTTATTCACTAACACTCCAAAGAAATATTTCGACTGTACTAATACCATATCATATTGTTTGTAAATTACTGAGATGAAGATCTGTAAAAATCAAATCTGTTCAATAAAGTATCTTGAATCTTGAATCTTATGTTTTAAGATGATACACATATATGTGGTGCCAATTTTTGTCGTTCATGTGTTTTCTATCCTTTTCCACTGCCTTAAATCGCGGTCGTTTGATAAGTTCATATTGACATGCGAGATAACCCAAGTTTTCAAAATTATATCGTTGTAGAAATTATTTCCCTTGAATAGATCTCATCCCGCTTTACGATAGACACAAAGAAACGTCGAGAAAAAAAATCAAAACATTTTCCTTTCCGACAACGACTTAACTTAATATCCGCCAAGAAACGGCTGGGGTTATCTCATAGAAAACATTTTTTGGTACATGCTTTTTAATCGGTCAGATTCAGAAAAGATGGGGATGCAGCTTATAGCATGGCACCAAACTGTGGTAATTCTATCTCGAAGGTGACAATCAAAAGTCGTTGCAGCTTTATTCAAGCTGTTGTTACAAAGTTTTGGTCACCAATCAAGATATTCCGTTCCTTCCAGAGCATTTTTCTTAGAAGTACCACATGGCTGATATTTCTTCTATTTCGCATTTGTTTTATGCTTTTATCCCCTATCAACATGACTCGATTTTACTAAGATTGACCCCTGACTGTCCGTTTGGACGTCCGTTTGTCAGTCCGGTATATTGGTGTTTCCAGGGGCCCGGTTTACTAAACTTCTTTAGCAAGAAATAATCGTTAGTTAAAGTCACAAATCGTACCTGGTATTTTCATTCATTGTTCGATTCTGCCTTGCAATATCTCATTGGCATCGTCTCTAGAAGATGAGATGATGCATGGCAGAATTCCATATTTAGTTACTACTACTATTACTTTCAAATCAACTTTTATTTTAGACTTACGCAAAAAAATGACCGCAAGATGTTTAGTAGAATAGGCCCCGCGACTTAGAAGTTTATATGCGCACGTGAAAGGCGATTATAAGGAAAGAAATCGTAGATAGGAATGCAAAAAGCAGAAATTGTCGATAACTTTATCTTGGAGGAACAGTAGAAAAGATGTTTTATCCATTTATCATCATTATAATCACGATTATAGGCTGTGATAAAAAATAAAATTTTCAATTCACAAAGGATCATTTGTCCGTAATGGTAGTAGCGTTATTGCGTTAAATCAGGTCAACGATAGGCGTTTTTCTGTCACTGGTGGACAGTTGGTTAGGCATAAGACTTCCAATCTGGAAGTCGTGGGTTCGATCCCCGGTGGCGGCAGATATCCTTTCCGACGTTTGTCTCTCACCAATGGGTTGATATAATCGTAAACCTATGTGAGATAGCAGTCGGAGGCTAGGAAAGGGTGTAATGGTAGTACAGGTGATAGAAATACCAGGAATCCATTGTTAGGTGCTCCGGCCGCCGCGATATAACTGCGAAATTGTTGAAAGCGGCGTAAAACCCATTCAAACAAACAAACAAAGTCACTGGTGGATATCTCACACTTTCCTTTACCTTGAATAGCTGAATGATTCGAGTTAGTTTGTTGGTTGAAATGGGTTTTTACTCCACTTTAAACATTTTTTACAGTAGTAAATATACTTAACGATAGATTCCTGGTATTTTTCGAAACAGTACCACCATTACATCCTTTCGTAGCCTACAGTTGCTATACTATATTGGTTTACAATTATAAATCCATCGGTGGGAGACAAATTATTGGAAAGGATGAGTGCCGCCGTAGGAGATCGAGCCTGTGTCTTTATGATTAACAATCCGGCGCGCTACCAACTACACAATGACAGCGGCTTAATAGCTAATTGAATGTACGGACTCAATCTATTTTTTTATTATATATTTATCTGATTAAGTTTTTATTTATTTTTTTGTAATCGGTAATGGTTTAGAATCGCCCGAAGAAGAGTTACTTGAATAGCCCGTAAAGTGTTTTAATTGGTTGCCAACAACAACGAAAGTAGGGTATCGAAAAGGAAAGTAATGGAGTAAACCCCAAAAATAAATCACGAGTAATTGAGTCATATTCTCCCTTCGTTCATAATAAATAAAATATTTCGTGCATCGAAAGAAAATCTATTTTTAAGCAAACCACCGATATCACCCAAGTTCGTAGATCCAGCCACATGCATTTGTTTCATGATCAAAATTTTGTCATAGAGATCATTATATGTTGTGAGACAGTTGCCTGTGGATCCGAAGTCCGCGCCCGCAGTAATTTTATTACAAGTATAAGCAGTGTTTGTCAATATGGAAATCAAACACAAACCTGTGCTTCGATCATGATGCAAAACGGCGCGAACTTTTTTTTTTCAAATTATACCCAGCTTTGCACGCAAGTGTACATGCAAAGCGGGGTATAATATGAAAACAGTTTGCACCGCTTTGTCATCCTGAACGCATGGCTGCTTCCTCGAAAGATCACCTTATATACACAGAGAAAAAAGTATTACAGCATCCGAAATATGTAGCTACAAAAAATAAATTCAATAAAGTCAGAATATGATTTCTTTTCTAATATTTGTGGGAAAAGTCTTGATCGCCAAGCAAGTGAAACGTTTTTCCGTTTAAAAAAATGGCTCAGTTGTCGCAGATGTTGCAAGAGTAATGGCGATGTTCATACCCAACACCTGGGCCCGAGGTTATAAAACTTTTCTCATTCTCAATTCAAAATTTTCTCAAATTTCAAATTAAAATGAAAGTCTTCATTCTGTTTAAATACTCATTTTAATGTATTTAAACAAAAGATAATATTAATAAGTTGTTAAAAATAACAACTTATTAATATTATCTTTTATTTTCATTCATTTATTAAAATCTAAAATTTGAGAAAATTCTCAGTTGAGCCTGAGAAAAGTTTCATAACCTCGGGCCCTGATCCGGGGTATAAGGAGAATAGTGGATGCCGTGATTGTGGTCACTTTTGGAGATACATGATATTGACTGTACTGTTTTTGTGTTGATCAATTAAGGATAAGAGACAATGATCAGGATGAAGTCTCATCTAGAATATTCGATGCAGTCATGGTAAAAAGTGTACAAAAATTTAATAAAAGCATCTTTTTATAATTGCCATAAAATGCATGAATTTCGAAATGGCTGAATTAGAAAAACATGTTTGTTTTTGAGTCTCATTCACGATAATAAGGGTCACTGAAAACCTTTTAGTTTTTTCAGAACTACTTAAGAAAAAAATCGGGTGTTGCAATACTTTTTTCTTTGTGTTTTTTATGATTCAGGAAGCTGTCACCCATGAAACTCTTTTATGTACATGTGAGACTGAACAATCAAAGCGCTAGAAGCGCTGAAGGCCTGGTATTAATAGGCAAGGTGAAAGCATGCACTCCAATTTTTTAACCTTTTTAGCAAGGGTTTTCAGGCGAGGGAAACCAAGGGTTCCATTTACCTTTAGGGATCGTAAGCCACATTCCGAACTCACCTCAAAGGAAAATGTCGAACGGTATGCTCACTTTATAGCGCTGAGTCCGCCAAAAGCAAATAATTTCCCAAGGTATAGATTACTACGCCCGATGCCACTTTGCAGATAGGCGCAACTCACGTTTTTATAATTTTAGTTAAGTTGATTGGTTTGCTACTAGTCAGTCAATTTATCCATTAGATCATTCCATCTAACAATCGTAGTAATGCTGATTTTCTAAGGGCACAAGCCTGTCAGCTCTTTCTAAAGCATTGAATTGAATTCCATAAAGAAGTTGTGTTTTACTGTGGGAACACAAGAAATTGATAAGGTCAATTTCTCCCTTTCCACCAATATGGTCCACCCTATTCTTTATTTTTTTTATTTCTACCTTAGATATACATGAATATCAAATTACACTCGTGTCGATTTATTGCCTGCACTCTGTTCCAAGTTGGCCCAGTCTAAAAATTTGTCTTCTGTTTAAGGGTTTAAGGATGGGACAAGGCTTTTGTTTTTTTCTAATTTAGATCAATCCATTACAAGACAACAAATGTTTAGACAGGTCCAATTTGTGAAGGGTTGCAGATAACATACAATATGTGGACAAATTAGTAAAATTTGTAGCGGAAAGGGTAGAAAATAGTAGGGAGAAAGTGCTAGTTAGCAGCATTTTCTTCATTTCCCTATTAGCAAGGTCATCCATCAAGATCAAATATACAAGCTATGCATCTTTAACACAGCAGTGATTTGGGCAGTGATAAGTAAGAAAATATCTGGTATACATGATAAGACATGGTGAATAATCAAAGTTTTATTCCAGAAAATTGGCCCCGTGTGTATTTTCGTCTATTCAGTTTCCTCGCCTTCAGTACTATCACTACTTTTATTTTAGCTCGGCGTTGTGATATGCAAGCACTGCGTTGAACACACAAAGCACTTTGTGTCACACATAAGTTGATGACGTAAACTAGTCCTATTTTTTGCGCGTGCGTGAGCACTTGTAAACAAGCTACGTAGTACACACGTTGTTCGCTTTTTGACTCGATTATTTTTTCCTAGGCAATTTCCAGGAAACAGGGCTCTTTCCTATGGCCTGCAAACCCAGACCAAAAACGGCACTTCTTTAAAAGACATGGGACTTAATTGTAAGATTGTAATGATCTAATTCCCTTTGAAAAATACCGCAAAGAAGAGTCTGGCGGCCAGATTATGTACATATCGATGGCTCAGTGCGAAGCAGTTGTAACCGCCTATTAAATATAGACAGTTACAAGTGTTTCGCGCTGAGCTATCGATGTATATAGGACTTTTTTTTATTACAAACGCGCGTAATCACGATGACACGATTAATATAATTGTCAATTCCATAAAATGTCAATATCATTGAGGGTGAAATTGCGATATGGAACAATGATCTATGTTTAGATTCAATATAGTATTTACAATGAAATGAACCTTGTGGCCTACATGTATACTTAACTCCAACAGAAACGTCCACACAATACAAATTGAAATTATTAAAAACCTTTATACAAATTTTAATCTTTCGTTGACACTTTTGGTAGAACAATCATATAGCCGCATGTATGGAATGAAATAATAATGCTTCCCGAGACCGTTGTTAAACAAATACGCCTCACTTGACAACACCATCAAAAAAAGTTCACACAGCTGAAAATGGTTAGTCCGTAATGGATAAGAGCAAGTGAGCTCTACCGCAATACCCACACAATAAATCGTTGTCAAAAAAGCTGTTCATTTTGTCTGAAAGATCTAGCGTAACCAACTCACATTGCATGGATGGAGGGTGGGTGGGATAATCATTCATCCTGTGATAATTGTGAAAACCAGCATGAAAGAGGATAAATCTTGGAAATTAATGCTCAGGTACGATTGATGAGTTACAGTAGATTCGGCAATTATCAAGCGAGCTTTTAAAGTGCGATTTTCTTTTAGAATTTAGGCTTACAAGACGCTATTTTGAGCGTTGACAGGAGTCATATTGTCTACCAGATTTGTTAATTGTTAGTGTGCCAATGCTTAACAGAACGTCCGCTATTGTGAAACAACAATACGATTCGATTTGATAGGTCATAAGCAGTGAAGTTTTTAAGAGAACATATATTTGTTGACGTTTCTTTTGGAGTAAAGTATATATAAAAGGACCGGCCCCTTTAAACATTGTTTAGTTTTAGTAAGCGTGGAAATAGGTTTTCAAATGATATATTCACTAACAATATCATTCGCCTTACCATTTATTGACAATATGATTAACAATCCGGCGCGCTACCAACTACACAATGACAGCGGCTTAATAGCTAATTGAATGTACGGACTCAATCTATTTTTTTATTATATATTTATCTGATTAAGTTTTTATTTATTTTTTTGTAATCGGTAATGGTTTAGAATCGCCCGAAGAAGAGTTACTTGAATAGCCCGTAAAGTGTTTTAATTGGTTGCCAACAACAACGAAAGTAGGGTATCGAAAAGGAAAGTAATGGAGTAAACCCCAAAAATAAATCACGAGTAATTGAGTCATATTCTCCCTTCGTTCATAATAAATAATAAAATATTTCGTGCACCGAAAGAAAATCTATTTTTTAAGCAAACCACCGATATCACCCAAGTTCGTAGATCCAGCCACATGCATTTGTTTCATGATCAAAATTTTGTCATAGAGATCATTATATGTTGTGAGACAGTTGCCTGTGGATCCGAAGTCCGCGCCCGCAGTAATTTTATTACAAGTATAAGCAGTGTTTGTCAATATGGAAATCAAACACAAACCTGTGCTTCGATCATGATGCAAAACGGCGCGAACTTTTTTTTCAAATTATACCCAGCTTTGCACGCAAGTGTACATGCAAAGCGGGGTATAATATGAAAACAGTTTGCACCGCTTTGTCATCCTGAACGCATGGCTGCTTCCTCGAAAGATCACCTTATATACACAGAGAAAAAAGTATTACAGCATCCGAAATATGTAGCTACAAAAAATAAATTCAATAAAGTCAGAATATGATTTCTTTTCTAATATTTGTGGGAAAAGTCTTGATCGCCAAGCAAGTGAAACGTTTTTCCGTTTAAAAAAATGGCTCAGTTGTCGCAGATGTTGCAAGAGTAATGGCGATGTTCATACCCAACACCTGGGCCCGAGGTTATAAAACTTTTCTCATTCTCAATTCAAAATTTTCTCAAATTTCAAATTAAAATGAAAGTCTTCATTCTGTTTAAATACTCATTTTAATGTATTTAAACAAAAGATAATATTAATAAGTTGTTAAAAATAACAACTTATTAATATTATCTTTTATTTTCATTCATTTATTAAAATCTAAAATTTGAGAAAATTCTCAGTTGAGCCTGAGAAAAGTTTCATAACCTCGGGCCCTGATCCGGGGTATAAGGAGAATAGTGGATGCCGTGATTGTGGTCACTTTTGGAGATACATGATATTGACTGTACTGTTTTTGTGTTGATCAATTAAGGATAAGAGACAATGATCAGGATGAAGTCTCATCTAGAATATTCGATGCAGTCATGGTAAAAAGTGTACAAAAATTTAATAAAAGCATCTTTTTATAATTGCCATAAAATGCATGAATTTCGAAATGGCTGAATTAGAAAAACATGTTTGTTTTTGAGTCTCATTCACGATAATAAGGGTCACTGAAAACCTTTTAGTTTTTTCAGAACTACTTAAGAAAAAAATCGGGTGTTGCAATACTTTTTTCTTTGTGTTTTTTATGATTCAGGAAGCTGTCACCCATGAAACTCTTTTATGTACATGTGAGACTGAACAATCAAAGCGCTAGAAGCGCTGAAGGCCTGGTATTAATAGGCAAGGTGAAAGCATGCACTCCAATTTTTTAATCTTTTTAGCAAGGGTTTTCAGGCGAGGGAAACCAAGGGTTCCATTTACCTTTAGGGATCGTAAGCCACATTCCGAACTCACCTCAAAGGAAAATGTCGAACGGTATGCTCACTTTATAGCGCTGAGTCCGCCAAAAGCAAATAATTTCCCAAGGTATAGATTACTACGCCCGATGCCACTTTGCAGATAGGCGCAACTCACGTTTTTATAATTTTAGTTAAGTTGATTGGTTTGCTACTAGTCAGTCAATTTATCCATTAGATCATTCCATCTAACAATCGTAGTAATGCTGATTTTCTAAGGGCACAAGCCTGTCAGCTCTTTCTAAAGCATTGAATTGAATTCCATAAAGAAGTTGTGTTTTACTGTGGGAACACAAGAAATTGATAGGGTCAATTTCTCCCTTTCCACCAATATGGTCCACCCTATTCTTTATTTTTTTTATTTCTACCTTAGATATACATGAATATCAAATTACACTCGTGTCGATTTATTGCCTGCACTCTGTTCCAAGTTGGCCCAGTCTAAAAATTTGTCTTCTGTTTAAGGGTTTAAGGATGGGACAAGGCTTTTGTTTTTTTCTAATTTAGATCAATCCATTACAAGACAACAAATGTTTAGACAGGTCCAATTTGTGAAGGGTTGCAGATAACATACAATATGTGGACAAATTAGTAAAATTTGTAGCCGAAAGGGTAGAAAATAGTAGGGAGAAAGTGCTAGTTAGCAGCATTTTCTTCATTTCCCTATTAGCAAGGTCATCCATCAAGATCAAATATACAAGCTATGCATCTTTAACACAGCAGTGATTTGGGCAGTGATAAGTAAGAAAATATCTGGTATACATGATAAGACATGGTGAATAATCAAAGTTTTATTCCAGAAAATTGGCCCCGTGTGTATTTTCGTCTATTCAGTTTCCTCGCCTTCAGTACTATCACTACTTTTATTTTAGCTCGGCGTTGTGATATGCAAGCACTGCGTTGAACACACAAAGCACTTTGTGTCACACATAAGTTGATGACGTAAACTAGACCTATTTTTTGCGCGTGCGTGAGCACTTGTAAACAAGCTACGTAGTACACACGTTGTTCGCTTTTTGACTCGATTATTTTTTCCTAGGCAATTTCCAGGAAACAGGGCTCTTTCCTATGGCCTGCAAACCCAGACCAAAAACGGCACTTCTTTAAAAGACATGGGACTTAATTGTAAGATTGTAATGATCTAATTCCCTTTGAAAAATACCGCAAAGAAGAGTCTGGCGGCCAGATTATGTACATATCGATGGCTCAGTGCGAAGCAGTTGTAACCGCCTATTAAATATAGACAGTTACAACTGTTTCGCGCTGAGCTATCGATGTATATAGGACTTTTTTTTATTACAAACGCGCGTAATCACGATGACACGATTAATATAATTGTCAATTCCATAAAATGTCAATATCATTGAGGGTGAAATTGCGATATGGAACAATGATCTATGTTTAGATTCAATATAGTATTTACAATGAAATGAACCTTGTGGCCTACATGTATACTTAACTCCAACAGAAACGTCCACACAATACAAATTGAAATTATTAAAAACCTTTATACAAATTTTAATCTTTCGTTGACACTTTTGGTAGAACAATCATATAGCCGCATGTATGGAATGAAATAATAATGCTTCCCGAGACCGTTGTTAAACAAATACGCCTCACTTGACAACACCATCAAAAAAAGTTCACACAGCTGAAAATGGTTAGTCCGTAATGGATAAGAGCAAGTGAGCTCTACCGCAATACCCACACAATAAATCGTTGTCAAAAAAGCTGTTCATTTTGTCTGAAAGATCTAGCGTAACCAACTCACATTGCATGGATGGAGGGTGGGTGGGATAACCATTCATCCTGTGATAATTGTGAAAACCAGCATGAAAGAGGATAAATCTTGGAAATTAATGCTCAGGTACGATTGATGAGTTACAGTAGATTCGGCAATTATCAAGCGAGCTTTTAAAGTGCGATTTTCTTTTAGAATTTAGGCTTACAAGACGCTATTTTGAGCGTTGACAGGAGTCATATTGTCTACCAGATTTGTTAATTGTTAGTGTGCCAATGCTTAACAGAACGTCCGCTATTGTGAAACAACAATACGATTCGATTTGATAGGTCATAAGCAGTGAAGTTTTTAAGAGAACATATATTTGTTGACGTTTCTTTTGGAGTAAAGTATATATAAAAGGACCGGCCCCTTTAAACATTGTTTAGTTTTAGTAAGCGTGGAAATAGGTTTTCAAATGATATATTCACTAACAATATCATTCGCCTTACCATTTATTGACAATATATTTGAAAGTATATCAATCGATATATTGATTTAATAGTATTGTTAATAATACTCCAATACATTTCGGGGCCCCTTTAAAAGTTTTTGCAAAGAGAACAATAGTATTTATATATGTTTACTTTTCACTTTTTAATAATGCATTTCATTGGTGTGAAAATAAATCGAAGTATCACATGATTTGGGGATTATTGAATAAAATTCCGTTTTTTTTTTGTGGAAATTACCGTTTATTTTCATAATCTTTACCCTCTGTTAAAAACTTCCTGCTTCTCAATTTTCTTTTTACGTTCCATGTAGATAAAGTCTTAGCTATATCTAAGGCTTTGTGCCTTAAATGGTGGCCTTTTCTTAGTGTGAACCGTGTGTCACTTATGGGCCCTCTCTATTAGAAAATGGTAATAAATATAAGTAAATTCTGTTCCTGTATTGTTTCAAAACTAGATTTTCCTGCTCGTCTCCATGTTGTGAGGAAGAGTAAGGGTCGGTCCTTTATTAAAACACATATTGCACAGTGGGTTTTTACATTCAAGTGAGTGCATCCGTTCACAGAACAACAATGGTTGCACGGAAACAAGTTGCTGTTTGTGTCATTTTGTTGTTTGTGGACACTAATTATGTGTATGGGTCGTCCGTCAGTGCTAATGTTCCGACCCCACCGTCCTACCCCGTGGGTGACGTAAGGAGATGTTTGGCCCAGATGGACAAGTCTGTCCAGCGGTTTGAAGTGTTGCCCGGGGGTGGCTGGGATAATCTACAGAACAAGGAAGTCGGACAGGTGTCTTTTATGAACTATTCTCTTTGTAAGACGACGGACGACGGGAAGTTTTTGGTGCCAGATGCGGTTTATACCATACCTGTGAAGAGTAGCCGAGTCGAGACGTACGCCGAGCTGATCGAACATTGGTCCAACTACACGTGCGTTACGAGCCGAGGCATCAATGCGCACGCTGGACTGAGTCTCGGTCATTTTGGGATAAGTGGATCGTTTTCTAGCGAATACCAGCACGTGAAATCTCAGCAGTATTTCGACCAGTCTATCACTTCACGCATACAGGTTTGTACGTCATTTTATTCTGCCCTGCGTTCAAGATGAAAGCGTTCGCAAAACGTTTCAGAAACGGTCTTCCTCCAAGCAAGTCTATGTTTGCAAACCCTTCGGCACCCTGAACATAGGACTGTTCACTTTCATCTATCTGGTATACAGGGACCAATAATATAGGGTTAATTCACAATTTTTGATTTGTTTCAATGAGGTTTTACCCTGCTCTCAACAATCTTTCAGTTATATCGTGGCGCCTGGACCACCTAACAACGGATACATGGTTTTCTCACGCTAGGCCTATTACTACCATCACACCCTTTCCTAGCCTCCAGCTGGCATACCACATAGGTTTCGATTATCGACCCATTGGTGGGAGACAAATAGCTGGAAAGAATTAGTGCCGCGGTCGGGGATCGAACCCGAGACCTCTAGATTGTCAGTTCGACGCGGTACCAACTGCGCTACAACGGCGGCTTCTCACGTTTTTTAGGGCGATAACATTTGCAGAGGCCTAAAACTGGATTAACGCCGAGTGCAACGCACGAGGGCGTTTAACCATTTTGATGGTCTCTGCAAATGATTATGCCGGAAAAACGCGAATTGACGCTATTATTGCATAAAAAGAAAGACTGATAGAGATTTTTGCATAAAATGTATGTTTCTGGGTCGTTAAAGGCATACGGTAACGGACAAAACCCGGGCGTTAACGAGAGAAAACGCGGATTAATCAGCAAATTCGCGTGCCGTTAACGCCCGGTTTTTTAACTTAAATATTCTCGACCTGGGCCTATAAACTTTATTAGTTTCCTTGTTCAACATTATTATAGAGCATACCTAAAGACGTTGCTGTAAACCCTGCGTTAATTGCGTGACGTCATAAACTTACCAAGCAGCGTCGGTAAAAACAAGATAGACGGTGTAATGCATGACGGCATATAAGTAGGTTTGTAACTGGTTTTACATCGTTTCTATGAAATTGTTTTAACTCTTTTCTATCATTTTATGCAATAAAAGCGTCAATTCACGCTTTTTCGGGCGTTGACATTTGCAGAGACCCTCAAAATGCTTTAACGCCCCAGTGCGAAATACCATTTTTCGGGTCTCTGCAAATGTTAACGCCCTCAAAAATGTGAATTAATCTTATATTTCAAAATGATTTACTAGTGTAGGAACCCTTTAAAACAAATCCAAGCCCAATGCCGTGCCAGAAAAATTGCGTTATGCATTGCATCGTCACTTCTTTCATACCTGCTTGGTAATTTTATGATGTCACAAAATTCTACGCAGGAATATGATCAGCGTCTTTAAAATTGTTTATGCTCTTTATTAATGTAAGACAAAGAAATTGATAAATTGTATAGGCAAAGACCGAGGATAATTAAGTTTTAAAAAACGGGCGTTAACGGGCACGTTCATTCACCGTTTTAAATACGTTTTCTTCCGTTCACGCCCGGTTTTAATGTTTGCTTTTAACAACCCGAAATATCTTAGAATATCGCTCGTATACAATCATTTAATCGTTAATCATTAACTAGAAACAATTCACTTGTGACGGTACTACAGTTAAAGACACCGTGAAATTGACATTCACCTCAATCAAAACCATTCTAAATCGTTCATTCAGCGCTCCAGTCATTCATTCCAAACACTCACTCAATCCATTCAAAAACGCTCAAACCTATTGAAAAATATCCAATCAACAACGTCATTCAAAATAAATTTAGATAGAGAACAATCGCGTATTCACTGATATAATTTAATTTGTAAACGTCTGAAAGGTGCTTGGAGAAATAAGAAGCTATCTATAGAACTTTTATACGTTTATTTTATAAAAGGGAGGTAATCAATATCACTAATTTTGTTCATCCTGAACAAAATTTGCGAGATTGGATTTACTCCCATTAAATTCACTCAAAACTCACTCCACACACTCATTCAATTGCATTCCTATATCATTCCAAAATCATTCACCTTGTCAATTTCACTATGTTGTTAACTGTATTCACCAACAAGAAAAGAATCAGTGTGTCGTCTGAATCTACACGAGTTCTTCATTAATGATACTTTTCTTTTCTTTTTTTTCTTTTTGCGGCAAGGGCATTAATCATATCTACCAGGGCGTAACTTTAGTTTCGGTTTCACAAGTTGCGAAAATTTCCGTCAATTATTTTCGGTAATTCGATCTGCAGACTGCATGAATTACCAAGTCGCTGATAAAAGGGAACATCTTTTCGAAGTATCAATTGCGGCCTTCTGCGCTTAAAGCAAGCTGCAGCTCTGTTTTGGACTGGTGCATTTTCAAAGAAGCTGCATACGTCATTTCTTACATGATAAAGTTTAAGAAAGATGTCTTTTAGGGAAGCAATGTGGATAGAGAAGAAGTTATATTGTGAAATTGACTCGCTGCGATCAAAATCAATCTAAATCGCTCACTTAGCGCTCAATTCATTCATTCCAAACACTCAACCCTTTCAAAAACGCTCCAAAATAACTAAAATGGATAAGATAAACATGAAAAAATGAAAATAGCTAGAAAAAAACGCACCTTCACTAACATTATTAAAATCAAAAGCGTCTTATTGGTTCTTGAAGGAAAAAGAAGCTATTTACATAATTTGTATTTACGTTTATTAAAGGGAGGTAATAAATATCGCCAATTTTGTTCACCCTGAACAAAATAAGAAAAATGCATTACCTCCCTCTAATTTCACTCAAAACGCAGTGATCGCACTAATTCAATTTTATTCCAAAATCATTCACCTTGCCAATTTCACGATGTTGACTGCTTGTTAAAAGCAATTTCTTCCTTATCTATAATAGCATCGCATGCTGAGAGTCCTCTATGAAAGCGATACATTGCAATATATGAGTCTGTGGTCTAATGGTTAGGACGATGGCTTTGGGACTAAAAGGTCTCGGGATCGAATCCCAGCCATATTATGGGAGTTTTTTCTGAGCAAAAAATTATATCAACGTTGCTCCTCTCCTGTATAAATTGGTTCCTGTGAGAATGCAAGTCTATGTGCTGTGGCTGCCGATGTGCGCTGTGGTTTACAGCATACTTGCAATTCGGTGATCGGGGGTTAAAGTGTGAAGTCGGTTGAATATTTCCGGCATAGAAACAGACTATAAACCAAACGTTTTATAATGTCATCCTGCTTTCTGAAGTCAGGGACTGTATATTTAGGGTCGGTGCTGAAGTCAATTTCCTCACCAGACGCACCAAAAAGGGAATTATTGTGCTGGAATATTTTGAAAATACTGGCTACAATTATTCAAGTTTTGGAACCTCCCTGTGCATCTGTTTGATCACTCTTTGCAAATTTAACCTCTTGTCGTCTTTTAAAAAAAAAAAAAAATCAATCGTCCATAGGCCGCATCGCACGCTCGGAGTCCTCTTTACAAGCGTTAACAATGCAATAGAAGGAACGAAAAGATGTCATACCTAATGTCTATATCTCAGAACATGATAATTTGTATGATTTGGTTTTCACTTCAAACAGGCCCGGTATGTACGCTACCAAGCAAAACTCGAACCGGATACCCCCTATTTGGCCGTATTTCGAGACCGACTCAGGAAGATCGCAGCACATCTGACATTAAACAAGACACAACTAGCAACATACGAGAGTCAACTGTTGGTACGAGATTTCGGAACTCATCTAATAACGTCGGTGGATGTTGGGGCTGCTCTTGTTCAGGTACTCATGGATACATATCTATATTCCATCTCGCTTGAGCGACCACGTCTATTAAGCGACCATTTTAATGATAGTAAGCGATCGTTTTCAAACCACTGTTCTTTAAACCAGAATATCTTTAAAAGGGTAAACATTTTCATCTAATAATTATCATAAATGAACCTTATGTTGTTAAAACTCATTTGAATCGTCTCAATGAGACGATATTTAGAGTTTTGACAACGTAGGATTATTAAGAAATTCGCAATAACACACTACATGTATTAGGGATAAGGATCATTGAGAAATTAAACATTATCCATCTAAAAATTGTCACACATGAACCCTACGTTGTTTAAACTCATTTGAATCGTCTCAATGAGACGATTTTGAGTTTTGACAAATTAGGATTATTGAAAAATTCGCAAAAACATACATATTCAATCAAAATTATGTTTCTAATTTTCAAGAAAATGAACTAAACGACCATTCACTTATACGACCACGTTCTGGTGGTCCCGTAAGAAGTTGCTTAATACACGTTTTACTGTAATTTCATTTATATACGAAGCTAACTACTTTTATCATTATCATAGCCGTTTCAAAAGATTTCACCGGCTTGTTGCCGATTTTCTATGGATTTTTCTACAGCATTTGAAGCGCCTGTAGCGTGCAAATATACCCTGGTTTAATTGTTTCCCCTTCTCTTTATAAATGACAAAATAGGATCATAAGCAATTTTAACTATTTTTCGTTTCCTCATAGTTACAACGATTATTTCACGGATTTAGGGTTTCAAGCACCTTTGCTAACAAGTCATTAGGCTTTTCAATTTCGCGTGTCTATGGCATTGTAGTAAAGAGTTGATACGTTGGTCATGCAATTTATTAGAATCCCATCAGCATTTGTATCACAAGAAGAAAACTTTTCTTATTTTTTTCTTCTCTTTTTCATTCTAGGAATACTATTATTTAATTGTGTTGTAGTCTCCGTTTCCGTTTTAATAATATGTCAAGTTAATCTGATAACCATAAGTATTTATTAGTTATTACGTTTATCCACCATTTCAGCTAGATCAAGTACGAGGGGAATATGTTCGTAATTACGATTCCAGACTCAGTACAGTCAAGGCTGCAGCAAGCGCTAGTTTCTTCCAAGTGTTCAGTATAGGTGGAAGTTATAGTCAGAGCACGTCGGTAACAGAGATTAAGGCTTATAAGGGTAACAGAACAGCATCGCATATTGATACCATCGGTGGTCCCGTATTCAAGTAAGGCAGCTTGCATTTAACTACATGTGCATGTATAATTAAGGCTTTTGTTCGATTACCAAGATTGATTTGTTTGTTTAGGATTTTATACTTTGAGCATCATTGCAGTTCAATCCCGACGGCTAGTAAACCTACCTATTGTTTCCTGTAGTTTCTTACACCAGAACAACACTATTTCAAAAGAGCCAGCAACTGCTCACCCCACTTAAGCGTACTACTCCTCAAACGCCAATTATAAGAAGATTAATGATTCAACAATGCATTTAGTTAAATGCAACACGAAACGGTTGGCCGAGCCGGGGTTCAAACTCAAGACCTGAGAATTGATAACTCAATTTTGTTACAGACTGAGCTGACCGGGTCCGGCCTTAATCAAAATTTAAAGTTTGATTTTTATCACAATTGGCGCTTTCTATTATGGTATCGCTCTTTAAGACACATTATTCACAATCAAGTTTGTTTATGTACCAACGGGTCATTTGTCGGTTAATACGATATTCTTCGATTCGCCAAGTATCCTTATATCCGATTTTCATTGTATTCATATTGATGTCGATACCAATGGAGAAATTTTTTTTCAGTTGCCCTCGGACCAATTTCATATACCATTTATACCTTCAATTATCATAATTGAGGATAAAGAATAAGCAGATTTTATCATTATTTCGTTATGTTATTCGTTGTTAAGTTTGATTTCAGAGCACTAAATACAGCTCCCAAAATGCAATTTTGTTACAGTAAGCCATTTTTAAATTACATTAAATTATATTAAGTGCACGCAATTTACATTTTTAACCTATTTTAAGTATTGGTCTTATTATTTCGTCAATTGTTATATTCATTCATTTCTGATATTTATTCAGGCCAATGAATTACACAGCGGGCGCGTGGAGCGAGTCCATTGACAACAATATGGTAGCGTTGGATAGAGGCGGAGACCCTTTATACTTCTCCATCAATGAACAGACGCTCCCTGACCTTCCAGTAGCCGAGATATTTCAAGTCTACAAGTATGTGAGGGCCGCCGTGGAAGCATACTACAAACACAATATATACCGTGGATGTACAAATCCGGATTCGCCAAACTTTGTTTTCGAGGCCAACGTAGATGACGGTACTTGCACGCCACCGGAGACCAACTACACGTTTGGTGGAGTGTACCAGCAGTGTACGGGTTACCCTGATCTGTGTAAAACTCTTGTACAGAAAAATCCACGAACTGGGGATTACAGCTGTTCGGAAGGATATGACGCGATAGAACTACAAACAGGAACGAAGTACACCCAAGTCAGACGGCGTAGTTGTCATGGTTGTTGGCTCTTCTTCACTTGTTGTGACGATTACACAGACACCGTATCGGCTCAATACAAAGCCTACTGGTGTGCGGCTACTGGTGCTGTCCCGGCCAACAATGGTTATCTATTCGGTGGTCTCTACACTAGTATGTTGAATAATCCATTAACAACGACCAAGAGTTGTCCAGAACAGTTCTACAGTCTCAAAATCTTGGACAATCTGTTTGTATGTGTGAGCGATGATTATGAGCTCGGATTTAGGTACTCATTGCCCTTCGCTGGATTCTTTAGCTGTATATCTGGTAATCCATTAGCTTTACGCAAAGACAACAAGGATCAACTTCGATCAGATGGAACACACTCACTCATGTCCTTCATGCTTGAATCAGGGCCATCGTCCTATCCTCGTGAATGTCCGTCGGGTTACAGCCAACATTTAGCGGTCATTTATAGGAGCTGTGAAGTCAACTATTGTGTGAAGTACGGAGCTCTGTCCCCTGGAAGCCTACCACATGTTCAAAGGCCGCCATTCATGGAAGCGCCTGCTTCCGAATATGCGCAAGCAGATACCGTCTCTAACTCTTTTGTCTTCAATGACGACGGAAGCGTTTGGATGACCATGGGTGAAGCCGAACAGACGCTTGGTAGTAAGCAAGCAACTGATGACACCCCAGCCCAAGATTCAGAGCCGCCATCTAAATCAAGTGTTGGGTTGTCAAGTGGTGGAGTGGCAGCCATCTCCATATGCGGCACACTTCTGTTTATCATTCTGATGACGCTGGTCGTGGTCGGTGTCAGACGAAGAAAGAGTAAGGTATACAGGGAGACGGACCCATGGTATGAGAGTGAGCACGTGACCAGGCGTAGAGGTATCTTCCCGCGATATGACGGGAGTTACAGTCACATGGAAAACCCGGCCTCAGCAGTCACACAGACGTAGATCTCAAAATTAGTTAAACATTGTTTCAGTGTAATGCACAACCTGTATACACTTTAATAGATATTTGGGGACTTGTTAAATAAATCTTTGGGTACTAGTTCAAAAGATCTTTGGGGACTTGGTCAACGGAATATCCAATCTAATACGTTGTAAAAAAGTATACATGTAATATTTTGGCATTTTCCAAAATATTATACTTCTTGATTGAAGTTGAACTGTTTGGTGAAAATGGTAGAATCAAAATTAACCATCCCATTTTCAGTGTTCCCGTTCGACTAGTCCTATAACTAAGGATCAAAATAAATATGCATTTCAAAAGGGCAAATATTGGATACATGTAATTACTATTGATATAGTTAAATTTCAGTACATTTTCAGTATAAATAAATGCTAATTCATTATTATCAGTCATTACTCATACATATACATGTCTCCAAATTTTAGTATGTAAAACATATAACATTAAAGGTTGTATTTTTAAACCCTGGAAGTGTCCAAATTAGCTAGTATTTCCAGATGTGATTAAAACTGCACAAAACTTCAGAATGAATATGGTCCATGATTTATGCAGAAGAAAGACTGATATAAGGAGGCCCAGAGACATCAAAATTTGTACAAGCTAATGTCTTTTATTGGTCCTATGTGCGGCCATGGGAATCCCTTTTATAATCTTTCACATTCATGTGTTATACATTCCATTAAGTAGAAAGTCATTGTTTTTCTCTCACATTGAGTAAAACAGTTCTAATAACTTTACCTTTAAAATTAAGTTTTCACTATCAAGCAATGGTTTGTACATTTTAGCTCACAAAATGGCAAAAAGCTTTCTTTGACAGTCATAGGAGAAACATTCAATGCTTACAAAAGCAATAGTATCATTTGTGCAAGTTTAACAAAAATCAAATGAGAGACTTCTAGGTTACACTATTTTGGATTTAAAATCGTAACCCCATCTGGCCAAAGTCTTTTAAAAAATCTATAAGTATTGCCAAGCCCGTTTGTCTTTCACTGATGGGTGAATGAAAAAAGCTACTTAAGTGGCAGAAGCAGATGGTGTCTTCTGATTGAGCTGTTGGAGAGAAAATGTGAGAGCATAACTGATAAAATATATTGAGGGTTGGTGCAAGACTGTAGTAAGTGTATATACAATTTGTATATACACTTACTACAGTCTTGCGCCAAACCTATGATATAAATGGTTTTTAACCTAATACAACATCAAAGCCCAATAAATTTCCTGTTGATAACAATGATCAATGCTGACCACAAGAAGGAAGTTTAAAGTTTACAATCATATGACAGATTGATGGAATTATGCAAAATTATTGTAAGTGTCTATAAATAAATGGGTACTTGACAATAGTTTTGCACTTACCCCTCAAAATGTATTTCATAGGTCAAGTAGACTAAAGAGAAAAGGGAGACAAAAACACACCAATGCATTGTTATATATTTATGTCCATACTTTACTTCCCAAAAATCTCAAATATATCCTCTCAAAATATCCCACTTCTAGTTTCCCTCATTTTTTGTCCGACAAATTATTGAAATATTATGTTTAATCAGACAAATAAATCATACATATTTTGGTAGGTCCAAGTTATTATAAGCGCCTTTAAATATATGGCCATTTATAATGGCAAAGCCATTTACCTTTTAAAATACTCTTCATCATTTTAAAAACTTTTTTTAAACATGTCAATTCTTCTTTTTTCAAAAAGTGGACTTAACAACTAACCCTTAAATCAAAATACATATAATCAAATCAGTAAAATCTTATAAGATACACAATCATACATATTGACTGTGCTGAAGAAAATGCCCTATGAAAGAGGAAAGAAATTGCCTTTTACATGAAATTTTCCTTTTTCTTTGAATGCATTCTGCTCTTCTTAACCCTTGTCATGCTGAACCCGGAATATTCCTGCTTTGGCAAAAGCTATAGACCAACACCAGCCTGCACATATGTGCAGCCTGGTGTTAGTCTACACCACCTGTTTCTCACTTTTAAACCAGAATTGTCAATATATTTAGTTTTTAAAATAAAATTGACCTACAGTAGGTACTTTAAGTGCTTTTTGCCATTTGATTTTGATGAAAATTTTCAGCCAAAATTTATTCAGTATGACAAGGGTTAATACTTATCTTTAATTTTCATGTCCCCTAAAGTCATTGTCCCTGTGCTTAAGTGTCATAAAGTTAAGAACATCATTAAATTGACAAAATAATTATATTGGAATGATTTTGGAACAAAATTGAGTGAAATAAGGGTGTGGAGAAAATTTTGAGTGAAATTCAATCCTGATTATTTTGTTCAAGATGAACAAAATTCAGGGCTTGAAAATTCTTGAAATTTCTACTCGTCCTGCTATATAAGGAAATATACTGATACATTCATTTCATAAGTGAAATTTTGCAAGTGATTTTCAGATTGAATGTAGTTGATGATCCTAAATTTTTAGGGATTTTTTTAATGTTTCAGAATGGTATAAATGAGTGTTTCAGAATTGTTTTGAGAGTAACAGTCAATTTCACAATGTTGTTAACTGCACCTGCTTGTACAAGTTATAGATACCTACACCTTATTTGTACTGTAAACATGACATTGGTGCATAAAACTTCTCATTGATTTGAACCAACTACCTATGGTACATGTGTTTTGTCTATTTAGAGCATATCTGCCTATCAACACCTTATCCTTTTGAATTTAAGTCTTGATTCAAACACATTTCCAGTATTTAAACCATTCTTTTTACCAGTAGGCTCATGTTTTTCCCACCATAATTAAGCATAAAGCGAACAGTTTTGGTTAACATTCGACTTCACCCATGGGCAGGCTGATCTTAGTCTGTACTATCTGCCAAAGCTTTGTTTACAGCAGAAGGGTTTATCGTCAAAATAATTAATTTTTTAATGATAGGGAACATTTTTCATGAGAAATTAAAGAATGATTTTTCCCTACTTCTGCTGAGTCTACAACATTCCCTACTTTGTTATTGCTTTGTGAGATACTATGTACTACAACTGTCTTTAAAAGGCATCATTTCTCCTCATTCTTATATGTGACCCGTCATGGGAAAAGGGCTCATCAAGGAATTCTGTATAATGAATGATTGAAAAAGAGATTTGTTCCAGTTTAGGTCAACCAGAAGTAGCATTTCAAAAATTATTCCACTGGAATGTAGATTGAGCACTCTAGATTCAGAAAATAAGCACTGTGCAAAAAATTTCCACCCTAGGCAGCCTGCACAGTCTGACTAGGGTAGTCACTTTACGCACTACCCAGATGGTCCCTTTTCCCGTGACTGGTCACATATTCTTTCCAACCTAGCTGATGGAAATTTTTCTCATTTATTACAACTTTAAGCTCTTTCATTTCCATCCATGGCTTGGTAAGGATTTTTTTTCCATCATTAATAATATTATCTCTTAGTTCTGCATCCTGAAGATTTCACCACAGCCCCAATGAGTGGGTTTTAGAATAAGCCATGGAGAGCATAAACGGTGGTGTTCACATTATATAAATGTTAGATTCAGATCAACATGACAGTGTTATTAGTGAATAAAACAATTAATTTTTACACCCATTGGGTCCTTCTCACCATCTTTATCACAGAAATAAACAGTCAGTCTTGTATTCTTCATGAATCTGAAAAAGATTATAGTTAACTTGTATTAACTCTTATCCTGAAAAATATAAATAACATTTTAAAGAAAGTATAGGTAAACCATAATATAAGAATGTTTATAAACAGACTTTAGTCAAGTTGAATTGTCAAGCTCTCTGACTATACTGAAAGAGCTAAAAAATGCAAAACTACTGGCATTTTAACCATCCTTTGAAGTTACAAAGGTAAACGTCATGTCATGATGTGCCATTGTGTAAAAGTATAATGCTTTCAAAACCAACTTCATCGTGAAGAACTAACATTACAACGGCAACAAGGTGCCAAATTGTCACAAGATACGCCCGTCACACTGCTTAGTTTTAACTGGGGGTTTGAATAGAACTGAGGTTATTTTGAATGAATATTTTTTGCACCCATGTAGTTTCATTATCCTAGCTATTATACTTTTAGAGATATACTCAAGACAAGATTCTAGTATAAAAAAAAAGGGCAATAACTCAAAAAAGGGCCAGGTAGAATTATGGTTCTTGTACACTGCACTCCCCCTTGATGACATCTATACACCCATGAAGTTTCATGATCCTAGCTTTTATACTTTTACAGATATACTCCGGACAAGATTCAAGTCTGAAAAACAACAAAGGGCAATAACTCAAAAAATAGGCCAGGTAGAATTATGGTTCTTGTACACTGCACTACCCCTTGGTTAGATCTATACACACATGCAGTTTCATGATCCTAGCTATTATACTTTTAGAGATATACTCCGGACAAGATTTAAGTCTGGAAAACAACAAAGGGCAATAACTCGAAAAATAGGCCAGGTAGAGTTATGGTTCTTGTGCACTGAACCCCCCCTTGGTGAGATCTATACACCCATGAAGTTTTATGATCCTAGCTATTAAACTTTAAGAGATATACTTCCGACAAGATTCAAGTCTGAAAAAAACAAAGGGCAATAACTCAAAAAATAGGCCAGGTAGAGTTGTTGTTCTTGTGCACTGCACTCCCCCTTGGTGGGATCTATACACCAATGAAGTTTCATGATCCTACCTATTATACTTTTACAGATATACTCCGGACAAGATTCAAGTCTGAAAAACAACAAAGGGCAATAACTCAAAAAATAGGCCAGGTAGAGTTATGGTTCTTGTGCACTGCACTCCTCCTTGGTAAGATCTATACACCCATGAAGTTTCATGATCCTAGCTATTATACTTTTACAGATAAACTCCGGACAATATTCTAGTATGAAAAACAACAAAGGGCAATAACTCAAAAAATATGCCAGGTAGAGTTATGGTTCTTGTGCACTGCACTCCCCCTTGGTTAGATCTATACACCCATGAAGTTTCATGATCCTAGCTATTATACTTTAAGAGATATACTCCGGACAAGATTCAAGTCTGAAAAACAACAAAGGGCAATAACTCAAAAAATAGGCCAGGTAGAGTTATGGTTCTTGTGCACTGCACTCCGCAATGATGAGAAGAATACAATTGCCAAGTTTGAAGTCAATCGGACTTCAAGTGACAGAGTTATGCTCCGGACAAAGAAGTGGACGCCGCCGGACGCCCGGACGCCCGGACAACCGGACGCCGGACGCCACGGGTGATCCCATAATACGTCCCGTCTTCGACGGGCGTATAAAAAGCAATATCAATAGTGAGAAAAGGGGGGTTTTGTGATGAGTTTCTTTACTCTATCAGTATACAGGTGATTGCATTTGCAATTAAGTACCGTTACCTCATGCTTCGAAGATATCAGTTCAGTCTACCCTTTCTAATGGCTTTACAACATTTTTCCGTGTTTTCAAATTTCCAGGTTTCACTATACTATTTTTCTTTACATTTCAACCCGTCTGGCTAATTTGTGCAGGCTGATTTTGGGTCTATTCGGTCTGCAAAAAGTTTGTGTTAACCAAGAATAAAATTGTGAATGCCATTATCCAAAGGAAGGGCTAGGCGACCTCTGATGAGCTTTTTAAGAAGCAGACGCTCTAACCATGGACCCTGAATATACATAATCAGTCAATCTTGCTCAAGCGACCATGTCTATTTAGCGACATTTTTATTAAATGACTGCTTTCAAAATCTCCTTTTTTTAATCGAAATATCTGAAAAAATAGATATCACTGGTATAAACAAGAGGACCATGATGGTCCTATATCGCTCACCTGAGTTAGTCACTCATAACTTGTCAACCATGTTATGAACACCAGAATTTGTTTGATGTACATTTAGGGTGGTTTGATTTCATCCTACTGCATTTTGATTTTTTTTAATATTTTTAAATTTTCAACTTTTCTCTTACCATGGCAAATTCTTTTAACAACTTTCGTAGACCTACACAAAGAATATCCTTGTAAAGTTTAAAATTGATTGGCCAAATGGTTAAGGAGGAAAAGAATTTTGTCTTAAGATTTTTGGCAATTAATGCTATTTTTCAGCATTTCTGTTACCATAGAAACAAGAGTCTTTGAAGAAATGAAATTATCTTGGCAACTTTTGAAGAACTTGACCTAAAGATCATCCCTGTCAAGTTTCAGCTTGATTGGCCTAGTGGTTTGGGAGAAGAGGACTTTTTTATGAGATTTTCGCCAATTTTTCAGACATTCTGTTACCTTGGCAACCAGGGTTTTTGATGAAATTAAATTCTTTTAACAACTTTTGAAGAACTTCACCCAAAAATCATTCCTGCAAAGTTTTAGCTTGATTGGCCTAGTGGTTTTGGAGGAGAAGAATATTTTCTAATATTATCAGCCATTTTCGGCCATTTTTCAGACATTCTGTTACCATGGCAACCAGAGTTTTTGATGAAATTAAATTCTTTTAACAACTTAAGAAGAGCTTTACCCAAAAATCATCCCTGCAAAGTTTGAACTTGATTGGCCTTGTGGATTAGGAGGAGATGAATTTTTTCTTACATTTTCAGCCATTTTCGGCCATTTTCAGACCTTCCGTTACCATGGAAACTAGAGTTTTTGAAGAAATTAAATTCTTTTAACAACTTTTAAAGAGCTTCACCCATGGAAATTCCCTGCCAAGTTTCAGCTTGATTGGCCTTGTGGATTTGGAGGAGAAGAATTTTTTCTTACATTTTCAGCCATTTTCGGCCATTTTTCAGACTTTCCGTTACCATGGAAACTAGAGTTTTGGAAGAAATTAAATTCTTTTAACATCTTTTAAAGAGCTTCACCCATGGAACATCCCTGCCAAGTTTCAGCTTGATTGGCCTTGTGGATTTGGAGGAGAAGAATTTTTTCTTACATTTTCAGCCATTTTCGGCCATTTTTCAGACTTTCCGTTACCATGGAAACTAGAGTTTTTGAAGAAATTAAATTCTTTTAACAACTTAAGCTTCACCCAAGGAACATCCCTGCCAAGTTTCAGCTTGATTGGCCCGGTGGTTCAGTAGGAGAAGATGTTTAAAGAAATTGTTGACGGACGGACGGACGGATGACGGAGGGTGAGTGATCACAATAGCTCACCTTGAGCACTTTGTGCTCAGGTGAGCTAAAAATAGTATAAATGAATCCTATACCTTTAAAACTCACCAGAATCATCTCAATAAGATGATTCTGTTGAGTTTTTACATCATAGGATTCTCGAGAATTACACAATAATATACATATTAGATTTCTAAATTGTAAACAAAACATGTATTTAGCGACCGTTTTCTTTAATGACCGTTTTTTGATGGTCCCATTCCTGGTCGCTTAATACAAGTTTAATGGTACACATCTATTTTCAGAGCGGCTGCTCTAACAAGTAGTTACTTCCTACAATTTTTAAATGAAAATCTTGAAAGACCATTTAAATTGTATGCACAAGTCGTATCATGCATGATTATCACACAATGTTTTCACTCATTCAAATTGTCTCAATGAGATGATTCAAATTGGTTCCAACTACATGGTATTTGGTAACAGATACATTTAAATGAAATTTTAATGAAAGGCAACATGATAGGTACATGTACCTGGACATTTAATGACATGTCGAGTAGAGACTATTGGATTTTGTAATATCTAAGTTAATTTCCATTAAACATGCTTTAAGACTATATTAAGACTATATTTTCATTCGGAAAAGAACAGTTAAAGTAACCTTTTTAAGTAAAATTTTGAATATATCAAAAACAAATATTCAAATATTCAAAACAATTATTCAAATATGAATTTTGCTATTCGTTTCCAATCCCTAGTATAAACTCTTGTTGTACTGATTCGAAATTTTCTTTTTAACCAAATGCTATTTCAGTAGCAAGAATATCTTTAGTTAATATTCCAAGTAAAACACAAGCTAAAACACAAGAAACATCCTTTAATAAAACATACCAAGTACTCCATAATTCTACATTAGTTGTAAGACATCTGGATAACGCAATAAGTATTTACAGAGGAAATATTGTGCAAAGAGGAGAGATTTCTTGAATCAAGCATATTCCCCATCAGTGTAGTGCACAGACCTTTTTTCTTAAAATTTGGGGAATATGTGATAAGGATTTCTATAGAGTAAACCCAACAAAAAACCCCATAATACCTTTATCACATACAAGCATACTTTATAGTCCTGTTTGCATTTTAACCCACTACCAGACAACAAAAAATTTTTAGACTAGTTCAGTTTGAGTGAAATTGCAGACAACAATATCTAATCAATGAGTTTTTAACATCTTCGTCTTAATGCGAATAATATGTTGCGGAGACAAGGAAGAAATTGCGTTAACCAAACAATTTCTTCATTTTCTTTATCCTATTTTAAAGGATTTTTTTTCTTAAAAAGCTTCAAAAAGTGAGAAAGTATGGTAATGAGTAAAGGAAAATGCATGATATATTATAGGAATAAAGAAAGATATGTGACCTGTCAAGAGAAAAGGGACCATCCGATTTTCTGTAAACTGAATTATTGAAAAAGAGATTTGATCCAAAAAAGGTAAACCAGAAGTCGCTTTTCAAAAATTCTTTCACTGAAAGCTAGATTGATCATTCTAGATTCAGAAATAAGCACGGTCCAAAAAGTTTTGACCCTAGTCAGTCTGCGCAGACCGCGCAGTCTGACTAGGGTCAACACTTTACACATTACCTAGATGGTGCCTTTTGTGTGACGGGTCACATACAAGTACATTTAAAGATATTAAAACAACACCAACACCACAAGGAATATACCATATCTTTCCTAATAAATACAAACACAAGGTCAACTAGCACTTATTGAAAAAACTTATTCTACATTCAAAGCAATTAAGTAACAGGAAATGACCTTCAAATTAAAGTGAACTCATTCCCAGATTGTAGAAAATTAGACTTGTCCCATTTCAATGAAGTAACAGATGATAATGTGTATTCTAATTTATAAAGTGTAATTTAGAGTAGATACCAAAGCAGAAAAATAACAATTTGCTTGTAAGTGTTGATATAAAAAAAAATATGATAGATAAAAGTTCATGCACTATGCAACTAGAGCTGTCGCAAAGCAGACTAATACCCCCAACAGTGCTTTGTCAATTGAACAAAGGCTGACTGCGACCTTGACCTTTGACCCATGTGAACCAAAAACAATAGGGCACTTCCTTTGGTCATAAGCAGCAATTGTATGAAGTTTCATGATTCTAGGTGGCTTGGCTCTTGAGTTAAAGTCTGGAAACGAAAAGGTCTACGGATGGACTGATGGACAGACAGACATAGTGAAACCAATATACCCCCTCTACTTCGTAGGTGGGGGTAAAAATATAACATAATTCAGAAAAGAACCAAAGTCATATAATGACTATCATGACTAGATGAACCTTTTGCAAAACATTAAATTGTCAACCCAACCCAGAGATATACATAAACTAGGTTATCAGAATACTTTCCTAGCATGATAAAGCAAGGCAATTTTCATAGCAAGGTAAAAGTGGTGAAAAACTAACCTTTCACATCATTACGTAGAGCGTTCATTAACGGTTGAGCATTATTTGTGAGATTTTTAACCGCTTTATGTACAGTATTATTCATGGATTTTCTGACATTTTCCGCCACAGTTATAATGGTGTCTTTTGCATGTTGTAGGTTTTCTAGAACGATAATTTCCAAAAATATTTAATTTAAGTTTCATGCTTTTCAGTAGATTATAAAGACATATTGGTATATAACAATCGGTTAGTCCAAAGCCTTTTAAATTAGCAAAAGATTTATCTTGTTTTCTTTCATTTTACTCTACTTTCCATTTTCTAAACGAGACACACTATGCTCATGACATCATTATGTTGCCAGGCAAATTTCACATTTCATCTCTAATCAAAGAAATAGAATAACCATTTGTTTTATGCAAGATTAATATATTTTCATTCGATGCTGTTGTTCACTCAATGAAAGGCAAATCAATATGAAAATTGAAGTAAACAAATATCCTCTTAACCAATCCCATATTGTGATGTGAAGAAGAAAATAATAATTTTTAAAAGTATCATTTCTGATTTTCCAACAATATTTTCTACCTTTTTAGGTCACATATTTATATATCTAGGTCACATATTTATAAATCTAAAATAACTTTGATTTACTAATTGAAGGGTAATTTGGTGAAGCTTAACCCTTTCCTGTTTTACAAAATTTTGGACCTGTCCAAATTCAAAGGTTTTGCAGACGAAAATTTAAAGTGGATCTAATTTGAAAAATAACCATTCATTAGGGTAGAAAAAAGTGTGGAAAAGGAAGAAATTGCTTGTCAGAAGCAATTTTTTTCTTTTTTCACAAAGTTTTCTCAATCATAAAATCACTGGCACGTAAAAAGCAGGAATTAAACAGCAAAGGGTTAAATCAATTGCCTGGTAATGCCTGTTAATGTTTGATGTATAATTACCTTATTACGATGTCAGTCTGGTTTATTGCAATAATATTTCACCAACCAAATGAAATTCATCAGTAAAATACTTTTTTTATGTGACAGGTCACACATATACATGTACAGCATAACCACTAGTTTCAGTGTAAGATCTATGTATACTTCATTGAGTCAACAACACAAGCTATATTTTCATAAGTGGCGAAAATGTTGATCTATCTTACTCAAAAAGCAAATGATTATTCCATTTTTAATGCAAAAAATGAAACAAAAGATGAAAACTTGAAGACAAATTTTCTTACAGCCTGTCATTTTGCATGTGATTGCTATGCAACATTTATGATGATGTCATTTTATTTTGCCTTGCTTAGATGACATCATATAGGGTGAAAGAACTTAAGCAGGTATAAGTTTTTGATAACCTCACTAAATAGTAAGGTAGTGAGTTTATCAAACTGACAATCTACCATTATTCTGTGAAAAATCACCGAAAAGCTTTAAAGAATTATTTTAATCAACCTAAGCTGATTGAGATGTGCTTCAATCCCATTTAAGTGTTAGTAAGTGATCACAATAAATTTAACCCTTGTCATGATGAACCCAGAATATTCCTACTTTGGCAGGAGCTATAGACAAACATCAGCCTGCACATATGTGCAGTCTGATGTTAGTCTACACCACCTGTTTCTCACTTTCAAACCAGAATCAATAGATTTAGTTTTTCAAACAAGAGCACCGCCTACGGGTGCCTACGCTCGGCTGTAAGTGCTGGATGGTAAAAAAACTAATGGATGGTAAAAAAACTAAGTAGACAAAGGGGCATAATTTACAGAAAATGTTTCAAAAGTTATCCCCCTTGAAAAAAAGGTTGTCCTTTGGATGGTGAATAAGTGTGCCAAGTTTCATGTGAATGCCTTCAGTAGAACCAGAGATATCACAAAAATGTCAAAGTTTTCGCTTTTTTTTTCACAAATTTGACCTTGAAAAATGATCTTGACCTAGACTGATGACCTTGAATTTGGTACCAATAGAAAGTGCTTGTCCCAGGCAATCATCATGTGAAATATGAAGACCCTGTCACTTACCATTCAAAGTTATTGCAATATATCAAAGTTTTTGCATTTTTTTCACAAGTCTGACCTTAAAAATGACCTTGAACTTGACTGATGACCTTGAACTTGGTACCAACAGAAAGGTCTTGTCCCAGGCAATAATCATGTGAAATATAAAGGCCCTATCATTAACCATTCAAAAGTTATTGCAAAATGTCAAAGTTTTTGTGTGTTTTTTTCACAAATTTGACCTTGAAAAATGACCTTGACCTTGACTGATGACCTTGAATTTGGTACCAACAGAAAGTGCTTGTCCCAGGCAATTATCATGTGAAATATGAAGACCCTTTCACTTAACATTCAAAAGTTATGGCAATTTGTCAAAATTTTTGCATTTTTTTCACAAGTTTGACCTTGAAAAATGACCTTGAACTTGACTGATGACCTTGAACTTGGTACCAACAGAAAGGTCTTGTCCCAGGCAATCATCACGTGGAATATGAAAGCCCTATCACTTACCATTCAAAAGTTATCACAAAATGTCAAAGTTTTTGCACGACGACGACAACGACGACGACGACAACGACGACGACAACGACGACGACACCAAGGCTATAGCAATACCTCGGGTTTTCTCCGAAAACAGCCGAGCTAATAAAAATTGACCTACAGTTGTGTTTCTTTCAGTGCTTTTTGCCCTTTGTTTTTGATGACCAATTTTAGCCAAAATTTATTCAACATGACGAGGGTTAATGAATATTTCTACAGCAACTGGTATTCTGCGTTATTAATGAACTGGCAGGGCGGGGCTTAACCGTGACGTAATTTGGCGAGTTTACTTTTCAATAGTTTGGGTTCTTTCGAAATTCAGTCGGTAATCATCATAAACGCGTGCAAATAACTGTATCCTAAAACCTAAAAGATTCACCTGCTTTAAGAGAGTGAACACATTTTATCGTTTGGTTACTTGATTAAGCTGAAGTTATGAGGATTTGGTTACCAATTTGCGATTTAAGGTCTCGAGTTATTAATGTCGACTTCCTTTAGCAACGACCCTTAATTTTGGCTCCGCCCTGCCAGGGCATAAATTATGGATAATAAACAGAACAATTCATGCATGAGATGTCAATTAAAATACATCATGCACCATTTTAATTCAGCTTCACCAAATTTCATGGGGAATTAAACAACAAGTGAGAAAGTTTTAAGATTTTTTTTAATTAATTTCATTCATATCTTTGTCTTTTTCTCTTTTTAAACATTTTATCATAGATGAACAAGTTTAAGTGAGTGATCAAAGGTCAACTTTGCATATTCCCATATAAACAAAATTGACTTATAACCACACAATCAAACTAGCGCATCTATGATCAACAATTATAAACAATTCCAGCTTTAACTTAACTACTAGGTTGCTTAGACCAAAATCAGACTACAAATAAGTGCAGACTGGTCTTAACCCTTTCCAAAAACAAGACAGACTTTTGACGTATCTATTAGAGAAGGCTTAGGATAATATTGTGGCAAAAGAAGAAAATGCTGATCATCAGCATTTTCGCCTTTTATCTCAATATTTTATGCTAAACAATACACATTTTCTACCTTTGATATAATTTATTTTGTCGTCTGCAGCAGCTTTCAAATTAGACCACCTTGAAATTTTGTTGTTTGGTAAAGGGTTAATTCAAACGGAAGAAAACAGAATCAGTCAGACTAAGACCATATTTTACCCACCACTAGGTTTTTCCACAACATTAGGCTTGATTTCTGGTACCTCAGCTGGGATAGGTTTACTGTGGGATGCAAACACTTCTGACAGATCTACAATAATAGAATAATACCATGGTCTTAAAAGCAAATGTGACCCGTCACACAAAAAGAGCCCATCTGGAAATTCCATTAAATAATAATATGGATAAAAGATTAGTTCTAGTACAGGTCAACCAGAGGTCACATTTCAATTGCACTTTCACAAGATGGTAGATTGATTATACTAGATTCAGAGAATCATTATTTGCAGAGTTTCAACACTGGTCAGTCTGTGCAGATCTCACATTTTAACCAAGGTCAACACTTTTCTCACTTACAAGATGATGCCAATTTGCCTGACAGGTCACAAATTGAAAAATTATTTTCTATCTCAATCTTGGCCTGGGGGTCTCAATGTAACAAGAGTGCCATCAACAGATGTCTACCCTTGGCTATTTGGTGCTGTAGAGTGGAAAATAAGTTTCTTGAACTAGAAAGCCATGAATGGCTTGAGTCACTCCACAGGCTTGAAAATCTTGAAATAGCAAATCAAAGGTTTGCCTAGATTTTAAAATATTTTGGGTTCTACTGATGTTGAAATGAATTTCAAAGTTTCCACTATATAACATATAGAGAAATGACCTCTGCCCATACATATTTTCATCCAATGATATTAATTTTTCACTCAAGGATCTTTCAAGTGAAATTTGGTTGATATCCATCAATTACATTCTGAGAAAATGATTTTCAAAGTTTCCACTATATATCATATAGAGAAATGACCTCCGCCCATAAAATACATATTTTTCATGTGATCACAATAGTTTTTGTTAGACTGATAAAGGTTCACTCAAGGATCATTCCAGTGAAATTTGGTTGATATCCATCAGTTACATTTTGAGAAAATGATTTTGAAAGTTTATACTAAATAACATATAGAGAAATGACCTCCGCCCATAAAATACATATTTTTCATGTGATCACAATAGTTTTTAGTAGACAGATAAAGGTTCACTCAAGGATCATTCCAGTGAAATTTGGTTGATATCCATCAATTACATTCTGAGAAAATTATTTGTAAAGTTTCCACTATTAAGCTCATAGAAAAATGACATATGCCCATTAAATGCATAATTTTCATCTGATCACAATAATTTTTGGTAGAGTGATAAAAGGTCACTGAAGGATCATTCATGTAGAATTTATTTGGTATCCATCAATTAGAATCTGAGAAAACTCACTTTTTACCATATTTGGAAATTAGCCAAGCCCATTAAATCCATGTTTTTCATTGGATCAAAATTTCTTGAACAACTTTAAAAGAGGGTCACCCAAGGATCATTCCTGTGAAGTTTGGTTGAAATTCATCCAGTAGTTTCTGAGAAGATTTTTAAAGAAAAAGTTTACGACCGGACGCATGCACGCACAGACGGACAGATGGACAACCGCACAACGGACACAACGCCATGACAATAGCCCCAGTGGCTTTCAGCCAGTGGAGCTAAAAAGGAGCATTATTTGTACAAAATGCATCTCAAGTCATCACTTTTTATTATATGTTGCTATTCTGAAAAGTTACAAGTTTGCCAAGTTTCAAAAAATGCCTTTGTTATACCAGAGATATTGAAAAATGTTATAGTTTTTGCACCATGTGGACACATGGTTGTAGCGATACCTCGAATCATCTTTCAAAAGAGCTGAGACCTAGAATAAACAGGTTTAAGCTTTTTACAAGTGACAAGATCTTTTTATGGTTAATATATTTGCAAACATATTTCATGGTGGAGTACAATTCTACCACACACTGAACTATATCTAGCAGATCCATCAATGCTTTGTGACAGATTTTCATCATTCATGGTTTTGGGTTGTTTTTTTTGTGTGTGTGAGCTTGTGTGTGTAGTAAACTGGTTTTGGTTAAGACACTCAAAAGTCATTCGGAACACCACTTGGCCAATCTCACAATCAACCTCAAATGTACATAGACTGACTATTTTTAAAAAACACGGGAAAACCTTGGACAAACTCGATGACGTCAGTTAACCCTTTCCTGTTTTACAAAATTTTGGACCTGTCCAAATTCAAAGGTTTTGCAGACGAAAATTTAAGTGGATTTAATTTGAAAAATAACCATTCTGTAGGGTAGAAAATAGTGTGGAAAAAGGAAAAATTGCTTGTAAGAAGCAATTTCTTCTTTTTTCACAATGTTTTCTCAATCATAAAATCACGTAAAAAGCAGGGATTAAACAGCAAAGGGTTAAATTGGCGTTAGCCCTTGAAACTTTGAGTGAAGACTTTTGACATCGCCAACGCTACTCCTTTAAGTCATTGACATGAAATCATCGTATCCTTGTATGAATATCTGTAGATTCTAAAATAACGGCTGAAAATTCATAATTTTTGAGAGTGACAAATCATTATCAAAAATTAAGATTTTTTCAGCCGTTATTTACTGTAAAATGTCAATCTAAAGAAAGCGCCAGTTATTTCTTCCCTAGTTTTTCTTACACTGTTCCGTCCAACAAAATGCACAATTTTGTTACATACCCATCTGCCTTACATACATCCAAGGTCTGTTGCAGTTTACGCAAATGGCCGTGTGATGTTCCGAATGACTCAAAAGTATGCCCACAGATATCAACAGCTGACCAAGAAGTAAGAACTGTACCCCACTTTGAATGCTAAAACACATTCAAAGCACAGTTCTATTTCTAAAACATTTTGCTAATATTTTCAACTTGAATGTAGTGCAAGTTTTGGTGCTCCAACTGTCACAATATTTGACACAACAGGTCAGCCTTCTCTGTGACCTTCTCTTATATATACAGGCATCAGTTTTATAGTTTATGTATCCTATAGACAATAAAGTTTATCTTATAACTATACAAATATCCGTGTGATAACAACCCATATGATATTTTTTATGATATCTCATAGTTAATTTTAGAACAATTATATAATGCAGTTATTTTTAGAAACTTGCATTTCAGTTAAAATCGACGAAAACAAGACAAAAAGAGGTTATAAGATAAATATAATACATACTAAGTGTATTGTCTGAAAAAATATCTAATTCGGATGTTATAATTGATAATTGTCTCGGCAGAGCCTCGACAATTATCAATTCTCCCAACCTCGTTAGATTTTTTTTTCATACAAAACACTAAGTTTGTATTATATATATATTACCTTCAACAATTTGATGATAAGCAAAATGTAGATATAACAAAAACAATAGATTCAATGCAGCAACAACTCCACACACCATCATTCTTTGTGACTGGCCTGTAGTCCTTGATAATACAATAGATACCTGTGAGATAGACAAAATGAAGATATGATGAAAACAAGAGGACTGTTGGCCCTGGGTTGCTCACCTGAGAAAAAAGCTTCATTACCTAGGTATGTCCATGCAACCACAGAAAAAGAGATTTTCACTTATTCAATCAGATAACATTTGAAATAATCATTCCCAGCCCCCCCACCCACCCCCTCTGCTTCTCCCCAGTCATTATTTATTTAAGCTTTTTTCATAAAAGGTCTGTGATCAGCTAATCTATGCCAGATATACAGGCTGAGTCTGAGACTTTTAAATTTTTCTTTAATGAGTTGATCAATCCATGTCAAATATAAAGGCTGTAGGGATTCAAAATTTCAGCAAAGGACTCCCCCCTCCCCCAAGATGCTCTGCATCTGATGAATCTACAGTCATGATTTTAGCTAATTCAATAAATGTCCATATGCTGATCATCCATACCAATTTTCAAGTCTGTAGGACTCCTGGTTCATTAGAAGAAGTTTTAAGATTTCAACAAGGTGCCAAATTGTCACAAGATACGCCTGTCACACTGCTTAGTATTAACTGGGGGTTTGAATAGAACTGAGGTTATTTAGAATGAATATTTTTGGCACCCATGTAGTTTCATGATCCTAGCTATTATACTTTTAGAGATATCCTCCGGACAAGATTAAAGTATGAAAAACAACAATGGGCAATAACTCAAAAAATAGGCCAGGTAGAATTATGGTTCTTGTACACTGCACTCCCCCTTGATGACATCTATACACTCACGAAGTTTCATGATCCTAGCTCTTATACTATTACAGATATACTCCGGACAAGATTCTAGTATGAAAAACAACAAAGGGCAATAACTCAAAATATAGGTCAGGTAGAGTTGTGGTTCTTAAGCACTGCACTCCTCCTTGGTGAGATCTATACACCCATGCAGTTTCATGATCCTAGCTATCATACTTTTAGAGATATACTCCAAACAAGATTCTAGTATGAAAAACAACAAAGGGCAATAACTCAAAAAACAGGCCAGGTAGAGTTATGGTTCTTAAGCACTGCACTCCCCCTTGGTGAGATCTATACACCCATGAAGTTTTATGATCTTAGCTATTATACTTTTAGAGATATACCCCGGACAAGATTCAAGTCTGAAAAACAACAAAGGGCAATAACTCAAAAAATAGGTCAGGTAGAGTTGTGGTTCTTGTGCACTGCACTCCTCCTTGGTGAGATTTATACACCCATGCAGTTTCATGATCCTTGCTATTATACTTTAAGATATATACTCCGGACAAGATTCAAGTATGAAAAACAACAAAGGGCAATAACTCAAAAAATAGGTCAGGTAGAGTTGTGGTTCTTGTGCACTGCACTCCTCCTTGGTGAGATCTATACACCCATGCAGTTTCATGATCCTAGCTATTATACTTTTAGATATATACTCCGGACAAGATTCAAGTATGAAAAACAACAAAGGGCAATAACTCAAAAAATAGGCCAGGTAGAGTTGTGGTTCTTGTCCACTGCACTCCCCCTTGGTGAGATCTATACACCCATGCAGTTTCATGATCCTAGCTATCATACTTTTAGAGATATACTCCGGACAAGATTCAAGTCTGAAAAACAACAAAGGGCAATAACTCAAACAAGAGGGCCATAGTGGCCCTGAATCGCTCACCTGAGTTTATTGTCTGAAACATATTAAGAGTCATTTCCTTTCAAGATTTATGACTCATACAAATGGCACTGTGCTTAATCAATGATGCACATTCTCTCACTGATAATCATTTTGATGATAAACTCTGAACATCAGAATATGAACATCAGAATATTCAAGGATAAAGGTAATTGAAAGAATAACACATGAAAATAGCTATCTAACACATCTGTCTTTAATTATTTAAATTTTCAAAGATACAATTCTTTCATAATTTTAGTATTTTTACAAATCAATATCACATTAAACCCATTACTGAAATTAATCATTTTAAATCAGATTAAAATGCAGAAGTTGCAGACAGATCAAGTTAAGATTTAAATGAAAAGGAATATGAACAGACATAAAGGACAAGGAATATTTTACCAAAATTACAAGCACTATACATTAAGCCATAATGACACATACAGTAATTAAGAGAGAAAAACTCATAAAATATGCTTAATTTATCAGTACTTAAACTTTTCATGGAACTTGACAAATAGTTAATGAAAATGCAGAACAAATACACTAAGTGAATTGGTAAAGGTATGAAAATATCAAAACATCTTTGAATAAAGCTTAAGAAAGTCTATTCTTGGTATCTAAACATCATTCTGTTCAAGAAATATAATTAACAAACAAACAACTTGCAAATTTTCTCCATTAAAAGTCAAGTACATCTGGGTTTTTATTCTCAAAATATGTGGAGAGGTAAAGGTAACAAATATATACTAGTTTTAACAAGGAGGCTAATGATTTAGTGAATCTACAAATGATAAATAAAATTCCTTCAAATTGTGGTGTTACATTAATAGTACAGAAACAATAAAGAATCTTCTCAATAAGACTTAAATATCTATAGGCCTATTCTTCTTCATTGTGATACATCATCCAGTACTGTTTATTTCAAGCTCTTTACACTTGAGTCCAATAATAGCTATATTTTATATCTCAACAATAATAATTTATAAAAGTTTCTGAAGGTCAAAGGTGAAGGTTTCAACAAATTTCGTGTGATCAGCACCCCAAGCTTGGTTTGAAATCCTTGTCTCATGACACCTCAAAAGACTTAGGATTCAAACCCTTTGCTTACACTTTGCTACACACAACCCTCTCTTCATGTTTCATATCTAAATAGCTTTAAATTACTTTCATGAGATATTGGATGTAATCAGTAAGCCCAAGCTTGGTTTGAGATCCTTGTCTCATGACACCTCAAAAGACTTAGGATTCAAATCCTTTGCTTACACTTTGCTACACACAACCCTCTCTTCATGTTTCATATCTAAATAGCTTTAAATTACTTTCATGAGATATTGGATGTAATCAGTAAGCCCAAGCTTGGTTTGAGATCCTTGTCTCATGACACCTCAAAAGACTTAGGATTCAAATCCATTGCTTTCACCACTGAACCAGACAAAGTAAATTCCTTTTCATGTTATTTCTCACATAACTGGTTAGCCATGATTATAATAACAACTCTGATGTCCAATTTAACAAAGAAAAGCATGCCCAATGTTACATTCTCCTCTTCAGACAAACTTCTGGCATTTAAAAACAAAAAAACTAGAAAGCCATGAATGGCTTGAGTCGCTCCACAGGCTTGAAATTCTTGTAAAATCAAATTAATGTTTTGACTAGATTTTTAGATATTTGGGGTGCTACAGATGTTGAAAATGATTTTCAAAGATTCAACTAAATAACAGATAGAGAAATGACCTCTGCTACTAAAAGACATATTTTTCATTAAATGAAAATAATTTTTTGCTGCATGATAATGGGTCACCCAAAGATCACACCAAAAATATTTGATTGATATCCATAAGTTACATTCTGAGAAAATGCTTTTCAAAGTTTCCACTATTTAACATATTGAGAATTGACCTCCACCCATAAAATGTATACTTTTCACCCAATCAAAATATTTTTTGGTACACTGATAGAGAGTCACTCAAGGATCATTCCAGTGAAATTTAGTTGATATCCACATATCAGATTCTGAGAAAATGATTTTCAAATTTTCCAATATATAACATATGGAGAAATGACCTCTGTCCATAAAATGCATATTTTTCATCCAATCAAAATAATTTTTGGTACACTGATAAAAGGTCACTCAAGGATCATTCCAGTGAAATTAAGTTGATATCCATCAGTTACATTCTGAGAAAATGGTTTTCAAAGTTTCCACTATATAACATATAGAGAAATGACCTCCGCCCATAAAATGCATATTTTTCATCCAATCACAATGATTTTTTGTAGACCTATAAAGGCTCACTCAAGAATCATTCCAGTGAAATTTGGTTGATATCCATCTCTTACATTCTGAGAAAATGATTTTCAAAGTTTCCACTATATAACATATAGAGAAATGACCTCCGCCCATAAAATGCATATTTTCCATCCGATCACAATGATTTTTTGTAGACTGATAAAGGGTCACACAAGGATCATTCATGTAAAATTTAATTGGTATCCATTGATTAGAATCTGAGAAAACTCACTTTTTGCCATATTTGGAAATTAGCCACGCCCATTAAATCCATGTTTTTCATTGGATCAAAATTTCTTGAACAACTTTGAAAGAGGGTCACCCAAGGATCATTCCTGTGAAGTTTGGTTGAAATCCATCCAGTAGTTTCTGAGGAGAAGATTTTTAAAGAAAAGTTTACGACCGGACGCACGCACGGACGGACGGACGGACGCACGACGGACACAACGCCATGACAATAGCCCCAGTGGCTTTCAGCCAGTGGAGCTAAAAACACAAAAAACCCCACTAAATTCAAAACAACTTTATCGTATAGGAAGCTTATGCTATTTTGAAATCTAATTTGTATAAAAATACACTGTAATCACAGGTCAAAATACAGTATTGCAGTTTAACTGTTAGGCACAAGAAAGACATAACCTGTTCATTTTTTATGGAAGTTCAACAGTTGAATACTGCAAGACATATGTTAATTAACCTTTTCCTGCTGAATTAAATTTTATTTCATACAAATTGCCTATTTCAGGGGCATTTCAACAAGTCTGGTTTAAATTGCCTGACAAGTAGTAAGTAGAAAGCAGACAGATAAAATCAGGCTGCATATCTGTGTGTGCTGATTTAGTCTATATTGTCTGTCAAAACTTTGAATACAACAGGAAGAGCAGGATGAGGGTTAATTTTATTATATCATGTCAATGTGACCTTTTAAGGTCATTGCAATGCATAAAGTATTCAAGTTTTACAATGACCAATAATTTTACTGCCTGCAATTAACTCTTGCTGTTCTAATGAATACTTTCCCAGACCAGTCAATGAGTTATAATTTTGGTAATGGGTAAAATGTTATACATGTTTTAAAACTCAATGTACATTTACATCAAAGGATAATAGTTAATCTTAACATGATTCAAAGAATGAGAAGATGAATTAGATGTTTGACAAAGTAGACTAATACCCCCCCCCCCAACACACACACACTGGCACTATTTCCAAGTTTCTATGTTGCTTTTTGGACATAGTTCAAATTTGTCCTTAGACTTATAAGACCTTATAATCACTAGGGCACTTTCTTGGGCCAAGGGCAATAAATGAGCAAAGTTTCATGATTCAAAGTCACTTTGTTATTGCATTAGAGTTTGGAAATAAAAAAAGGTCTATGAACAAATGGATTGATGGATGGTTGGACAGATGGAATGGACAGACAGATGAGGTAAAACCAATACACCCCCTGTACTTCAAAGATAGGGGTTTAACAAGTATATTATACAAGCAATTTGTAGTAATGAGTTTACTCATTACCAGAAAACCAATTTCAGGCTGGTATAAATTGATTAAGTTGCTAGTACATTAACTTCAAGATGTACGTTAGTTTTGAAATGAGTACTACATGTAAGAAAACCTTGTGAAATAGAAAATGCTTGTAACATGCAAATTTCACTTTATAAAACTATTTTAACAGATACAACATTTGATTTTCAGTTTCAATGTTTCTTGATTTGTCTTATGTATTCTCTTGTTGAATTTGGACTTTTTAGAAATTTGAGCTTCTGGTAATGAAAACCCATAATCATTTTGGAAAGATATGTTTTCAATATTTTGTCAAAATTGTGGCCACCCACATCTTCATGAATAACCACCAGCAATACCAACCCATAGTTACGGGTCGGTATTGGATATCAACTACGGTGGGTGTTGATTAAAGAATAAAGCGAAATGATAGCTAAGTATAAAAGTACACAATCTTGTGATCTGACCAGTAAGTTTCTACAACACCCATATTACCATTTGTGTTTGACAACACTACATCAAGAATAGTCATGTAGTCTGTTGTTGGAGTTTCATTCAAAACTTTACATGACAATTTATCTTGAATTACCTCCCATATTTCTTTATTTTCAGACGAATAGTTAATGTTAAAATCTCCCATTATGATCAATGGTTTAGTTTTGTTTAAATGTGGTATGAAATTTTGATCAAGACAAGTCATGAAATGATGCTTTGTTGTGCCTGGAGATTTATACATAAATGCTACCTGAAAGTTTAGTGACCCATATGTTAAACTGACCAACACAAATTCAATATTTCTAGAGCTGTACTTTTTATGATTATTGATGATCACATCATTATGTACATAAACACATAATCCATGTGCAGGTCTTTTTCTTGAATTATTATCTTGATCATTCCTAAGTAAATGAAATCCATCCAAGATAAAATCAGATGACTTATCTTCACTGTGTAATCTAGTCTCTGCTAAACCAAAAATATGAGTTGAGATTAAATTTGGATCAGCTTTGATATCTTCATAATGTAAATGTAGAGATCTGCAGTTGTTGAAAGCAATTTTGAAGTGTTCCTCTTTATTCACTGATTCTAAAGGGGTAAAGCATAAATCAAGCCTAGCTTCTTTCAGTAATCTTTCCATTTCTACCTTTACCTGGCTATCTATTTTATATGCTGTTTCATTGAAATTTAGAATTTGAAGCTTTTCCATAGATTTTACTCGACTGACTGCAACATAATGTAAATGTGGAACTTTCCTTGTTCTTCGCTGTGACAAGTCTATTACAACACTGTCTAAAGTAGTTCCTTGTGCTCTATGTACAGATCGTCCAGCTGAAGGTTGAAGAGGAAACTGAATTCTCTGATATGTTTTTTTATTGTAAATAAATGTCCTCTCCACATCAAAGATTGGAGTCCATTTGTCATCAATGTTACTATTGTAAAATCCTCTATTTCTATACTTTAATCTCGTTTCAATTCCAGCATTTTCATCATGAAAATGAACCCAAATGATACTAGGGCGGTTTGTTTCAGCTTGTCTGTTTTCTATGAATTTCACTGTACAAGATGCACCGTTTGCCAAACCATCTTCTGTATTAATATTAACAGTCAGATCGTATATCATGTTTACAACAACAGTCAAAGATTGGTGTAAATTTGCCGTAATGTTTGGGTCACTTGGTAAGCTTGCTAATGCACGTTCCTGTTTCTCTTTAGATAAAGTAGGTGCAGTTACAGCATCATGGGAAGGAATAACAACTTTTTCTGTATCTAGGGAACTAATCATTGAGTCATTGAACAAATGCATGAAATAGTTTTCAGCAAAAAGATGAGGGGAATTAAGTTGATAATTATCTTGATCTTTTGAAACAATGCAGTTTTCTAATTTCATTTTGTCTTTATCTGTTAGAGCATTAACTCTCAATCTGTTCAACATTTCCGCAAATTCTTTATCATCTTTTTGCCTCATTATTTCTGTAAGTTCAAAAACTTTAAAAAGTTCTTTCCATAGATTCATGGACAGCGATGATGCCCCATGTGAAAGATCATTAAATATCCAATCACCACTTACAGGTTTTAGCTGGTAAAGGTCACCAACAGTTATTACACTGACACCACCAAACGGTATTCTTGTACCTCTCAATTCCTGTAGTCTTTGATCAATGAAACTCAACATAGTATTGCTAACCATTGATATTTCATCAATTATAACAATTGACAGATTACGGTATTTTGATCTGAATGTATTTAGACTATCACATGTTAAGGCTTGATTAGACTGTTTATATTTCTGTTTAAAAGCTGAAGAAATAGTTGATCCTCCGATATTAAATGCTGCCTTACCAGTGTAAGCACACAAAAGAATTCTAATGCAATCAGAGTTTTCACCTTCCTTCATATTAAGCATCCTGTATAAAGTTTGGTACAATGCTCTGATAACTACACTCTTTCCAACACCAGCCCCACCTGACAAAAATGCATATAATGGCGCATCATTTGTCTTAATCCAGTGGATAACATGATTGTAAAACTGCTTTTGTTTGGAGTTTAAGCATCGCAGAAGTTTTCTGTATTCATCCTCAGACAATATGCTTTCATTTAGATTAACCTGGGATGTTGAAACACACAATCCTATCTCTTTACCAATATCATACTCTCTGTGTTCATTGACTCTATCTGGATTAAAGTATATGAACTCTTCAGATTCAACTGACTGTTCTTCAGCAGTATCACCTTCTACTTGTTGAGTACCAGGAGCAATTTCATCATATGCATCATACTCTGTTTCAGCTTGCTCTCTTGCTAAGTCAAGTTCATCAACATGATGCTCATACTGGCTGCATTTGTAATCTATTGTACGCTTCATATTTTGATAATGTTCTTTGTAAGATTTGTAACAACCTTTTAAATCTTTTTCTTCATCTCTCCATGGATGGAATAATAAAATCTTTTCTCTGAAATGGTTTTCTTCATCTGATTTAATATTGAATCTTACATACCGTATAACTTTATCTGTTTTACGTCGCTTGATAGTTATCCCATTCCGAAGTCTTAAAATGGTTTCATCTGAAGTGAATTCCTCATTGCCATTATCACGTTCATCCTCATTAAGTTCTTCTAATTCTTCAAATTCTGATTCATTTGGGTATGTAATATCTAGTTGAGAAACATAGTCAGCTAAACACCAACTGTTTAAAGCATTTGGTCTTCGAGCATACCTTTTACATATGTTATCTGACATAACATCAGTTGATTGATCTGGTAAGTCATCAAGTGCTGATTTTGATTTTAAAAGCTGAATACGTTTGTCAGGGGAAGATGTATTGATAAATGTCACATCTCTAGTGCTCCTTGTTAAAGACATCTGAAGAACAAGATAAACAGCCTCTTGAGCACTTACTTCAACACTATTTGAAAATATATTTCCTATGTGTCTGACTTGTCTTTTAATGTCCAAGTTGCCATTACGAGCTTCTTTTGCTGCAGCATACAATAAGTTACTCATACCTCTTTGAGATTTGCTGATGTATGAAACAATGTACATAGCACAAGCATATGGATCAAGCACAAATTGAATATCAATATTAGCTTTCCATGCTTTCAGAACATTTTTGTTGTACATATTGACCCTGACTTCATTTGGTTTTCTCTGTAGAAAAACTTTTGAAGCTACTAGTGAACTGCGGATACATTTCAGATATTCTGATTCTGACATGTTTGCAACAGACTGAAGGAACTCTTCAAAAGTCATATCATAACCATCTTTATCATCATTAATTTTTTTTTGTAGCTCATTGTACTTTTTTTGATACTTATCTCTGTCTTCTTCAAGAGGATCTAACACTATTGTTGTTTGAAGAGGAGGCAATGGGTAACCAAAACGACAAATTTTATCTTGTTTTTTCCGACAAGTCCGTGAATGTTTATGCACTTGAAGTTCAGTAAGATGTTTGATTTCATCCTGTGAGTTACTACATTGCAAGTATTTATCAACATAGTCAACTATTTCCTGGTTTGTATTTTTCTTGAATTTAGGCGCATTTTCTATCCAAACAAGCATATGAATATGAGGAGAACCTCGTTGTTGAAACTCTACTCTGTAGAAGTAATTAGTCACCTTACCAAGTGGTTCATGGTCACTCTTTAAGACAGTGTTAATGAACTCCTGAACTCTATGATCAAAATATCTTGAGCACGTAACTGGATCTTTCTGTATGAGGCTAATTTTTTGTTCCCATGTCAGATTTTCTAACTCCTCATCAGTATAGTTCACATTATCATTCAGATGAGCAAGCATTTTTAATAAATCAGTCCATCTTGTATCAGCAGAAGACAAAGACATAAACCATGTTGGGAGACCAAGCTGTCTGATCATTGCAAATACATCTTTTTTCTTCAAGTCTAAATAAGCAGGTGAATTTCTCAGTTGTTTGAAAATATAGTAACCACTATCTTTCTTCACAAAATTATCAAGATAATCAGAATCTTTGGCATTTCCAGCAGTTATATTATGGCCATCTGTTTGACATCTTCTGACAGCAAGATTCACCTTGTCACTTAGCTGCTTCATTTGTATCTTTTTCAATTTGAAAAATATATTTGGAACACTATTTGCAGCACGCCTGTCTCTACTTCTCAATTCCCATTTTGCAATATCACTATAGTGAACCGGTACCTTTCTTTTTTCATTTTCCTCTCTTCTTTTTCCACAAAAGATTGTTGGAAAACAAAGATACTCAGAATCCTTGTCTTGATAAATACTTAAAGGTTGTTGACCCTCACCAGCAAAAGTAAATGAACAATTTCTGTTTTCTTCATTTGAATCCTGAACCATGGTATCAATATTTCCAACATTTTCTTGGGTAACTTCTTCAGCATCTGAGTCGTATAGTTTTTCATTATCTTGCATTTCATCATCTCTAAATGATTCCTCTTCCTGTTTATGATCTTTTATACTTTGTGTGTCCAGATATTCTTTAACTGATTTATTAGCAGATGAAGTTACTTTTGATATCCACTCATCATCTATGTTGATTTTTGAATCTTTGTACAAGTCACTTGTGTTCATCAACCAATTAAGGGCAACCAGTACCTTCAGTGGTCTTACATTTTCTGAAAATGCACAAGATTTATACGAAATTTTTTTTTTTAGCTTCACTGCCACAGTAACATTCTCATCAAAAGGTCTTGGTAATACATTTACAACTGGTTGTATATCAATTGGTACATTGATAACATTTCCTTTAATAGATAACTGACGGCCTCTAGGTAATTCTCTTATTTGCATAAATGGTATACGTAATGCAATCAAACGCTCCTCTAAAGCATGCAAATCAAGCTCTTTCGGTTTTTCTGGCCAAATCATTCCATTCATAACACATAATTTTGGGACTTTTCCATTAAGAATACTATTTTTGCATGTGTTACATATCCATTCCTTGTCAGCAACTGATTTTAAACCAGTTAGATATGTAGCTGTTTTATCAATATCTTTACTAGTAACCTCAGAAACACCTTGCTTAAACCAGGTTTGATGACAACAACTACAAACGTATATTGGCCCAACAGCTACATTTTCATGGAATTTTTCAATGCAAACATCAATATCTGACCCATATCTTCTTTTTTTAGCAGCTGCCGTTTCCTGATCGCCAAAGTCAGAGTCTTTCCTCTTCAACATTTTTTTGCAAATACCAGCCATTTTTTCCATCTGGGCATTCCTTTTGATAGATCGCCACTCCTGTTTCTTTGTACGTTCTTTATCCTTAGTGAATGGATCTGATCTAGCTCTCTTTTTGGATGCATTTTGATAAATCAATTCTTTAGCTTTCATGGTCTGTGATCGTCTTGCCTTTCTCTTAGCTTCAAGTTCAGCAAATCTAAAATCTTCAAGTTCTCTTGCTTTGCGTATTGATTTTCTAGAACTAGCTCTGTCTTTCTGTTTTTGTGCTGAACTCAATCTAGCCTGTCTTTTCTTTTCCAACTCTTTTACCTTGAAATCAACATTGGATCTAGATTTTCTCATTGATTGTCTATTACTTACGTTATCTTTCTTATTTTGCTCCAAACTCTGCCTTGCCTTTTTTTTCTGATCTAGTTCCTTTAACTTGTAATCACTACTTAACCTTGCTTTAGTCATTGACCTTCTATTAATTAATCTATCTTTTTGTTTTTGCTCCAAGGTCTGCCTTGCCTTTCTTTTCTTGTTTAGTTCCTTTAACTTGAATTCACTACTTAGCCTTGCCCGAGTCATTGACCTTCTATTATTTAATCTTTCTTTTTCTATTTGGTGTAAAGTCTGCCTTGCCTTTCTTTTCTCATTCAGTTCCTTTAACTTGAAATCACCTCTCAACCTTGCTTTGGTCATTGAGTTTTTATTTATCAATCTGTCTTTCTGTTTTTGCTCCAAACTCTCTCTTGCCTTTTTTTTTATCTGTGATTCGTTTTTTCTGAACTCATAAGAAAGCCTTTGGTGTCTTTTATAATTCTTAAGATATTCCTTTCGACTAACAAATCTAGTAGTTTCTTTCAAAGATTCCTTTAATTGTTGATCTTTAAAATAATTTTCTATTAGACTATCTTCCTTGCTTTTGTCTGACATATTTATCATGTTTTTTTTTAAACTGTTTTTTTGTGTTGGGCTGTTTATTTCTGTAACCACATTTTTATTTAAAAGATCTTCTTCCAAAGCATGAGCAGGTAAGTAATTAATGGGAAGAACTTCAAATTGAGACTCAAGGTCAATTCTCATACTATCATACAATGCATACAAGTAACAAACCAAGTCTTCAAGACAAGCAAATGAAAGGAATATAGATTTTCCATCTGGATTTGAAAGCCCATCATTACCGTGTGAATGAGAATCAAAAAAGTAAAAATTATTGCCATCTTTGAAAACAGCAGAGCATATTGCTCCAATCATGACCAAATTATACCTTGAGATATCTAGAGAGAGCATAAGAGATTCTTGCAAGGTAGGAAGAGGCGAGTCTGTTTTTTCTTGAATTGCTAAACCAGATATCACATCTGACTTCAGTATTTTATATGTGACATTTGAAACATTGACTACAGCTGGAATGTCTTCAAAAGAAAGAAGTCGGTTGTTGAAACTACATAACTCACTAATAACTTTTTGATACAAGACATCACCCTCAATTAACACTTCATCCAAAGTTTTTGTGTCAGTAATACTGCTTGCATAAAACATTGCACAAACACAGTTCATTACGCATTGGCTTCCTCGAGACTTTTGACTAAACATTGTATCTGCCTGATGAAAGGAACCAAAAATGACTTTCTTTGCATTTAAAACTTTGTACAAAGGCGTTGCAATTAAAAGATCTTCTAACTGATCATTATGTGTTCCTTTGTCAATTGTGTATGTTTCAATATTGAACATTGACTCATGTTCATGCAATGCAGTTTCTTTAAGATCTTTATCTGTGAATACTTCAAAATGATTAACTGCAGACACATTAAATGTTTCCAAATTCATATCAAAATCTTCATGTGACAGATTCATATAACAATCTTTATTTGGCAAATTCATATAGAAATCTTCATTTGGCAAAGTCACATAGCAATCTTCACTTGCCTGCACGTCGACAGGACTTGGTATAGCTGCCTGCACCCCCACAGGACTTTGAGCTGCATCCTGCACATCGACAGGATGCACTGCCTGCACATTGACAGGGCTTGCTAGAGATTCATTCTCTTCATCTTTTTGCGTTGCTGTAGCTCGCCTTCCTCTTAAATAATCCCGTCTCTCCACGGCACGTTGGGTTGATGACTTCTTCTTAAGTCTAGGCATGATTAACCTGAAATGAGCATTATGATATTTTGACAAAAGTCTAAAATTAAACTGATCAAGATGTGTTTGTGAAACATGAATGCCCCCTCAACAGCATTTTTTTTTTTAAACTTTGACCTTGACCTTGTCACATGACCTTGACCTTGTCACATGACCTTGACTTTGGTGTACAGCTTTGTATGTCAAATACTTTTGAAGAAAAGGCAAAGGTTCAGTTTGGTTAAGTTTTCGGACAGACGGACGGACAGACAGACAGACGAACTTGAGTAAAACAATATGCCCCCATCTCTCGATATGGGAATATAAAAATTGCACCTTTACCCTTAACCTGCTGCAATTAAATTCCCTTTCAAGCAACTTGCCTATTTGGAGTCATTTCATCCAACCAGACTCAAGTTGTTTCTTAGTAGAAACTATGCATTGAAGGCTAAGATCAGACTGCATGCTAGTGCAGGCTAGTCTTAGTATTTACATAAGAGAAGTTTACTTTTAGTCAGCAAGACATATAAAGAAAGTAGAATATCTTTTCAAACCCCTACTGTCTGCCAAAACTCTGTAGACACCAGAAAAATGATATGACCAGCATGAGAATTGTTAAAATTTAACCTTTTTAAAAAGAAGTCAAATCCAAGAATACTTCTTTTACTGATATATTATGTGAAACAATAATGACTAAAGATCTACATTTTTTTTCAAAAGCTTGACCTTGTTAATCCTTGTTAGATTACCTTGACCTTGATTTGACATTTAAGTGAGGTCTTGCTTGATGCCAAATAATATCATTTTATCTTGAATAGACTAAGTATATTGAAATGTTAGGTATTTTGTTTAAATTAATTGCACACACAAGAATTTTTTATAATCCTTTATAATTTAATAAAATGAACAAGAAATGTTTGTAAAACATTAATGCCCCCATTAAAAGCATGTAAATAGCCATTTTTGTCAATAGACAAAGGGCAATAACTCACCAAATATGATGAGTAGAGTTATGGTTCTTGTGCACTGCACTTTTCCTCAATGAAATCTTTCCACCTGTGAAGTTTCATGATTCTAGCTTGCATACCTTTTAAGGACAAAAAACAGTGAATGGACAGACCAACCGACAAGGGAAATATACCCCCTATTCTTCAAAAGGAAGGCATAATTATTCTTAGGCAGATATTGGATATTAAAGCAAATATTAAGTTTAGGTCTGAAATACTAAATTCAGATTTGACACAAAATTAATGAAGCCATGCGCCCTCAGGTCCAGTTGCTTCAAACTTTCACTGGTCCTCTTCTCTGAGTACTGGTCCTTCAGCCCTCAAGCAATTTTTGCTCCACACAATACTCAAGTAATAAATATAAGGTTGTACACAAATTCATTTCAGACATGAGACAAACAGTGTAGAAAAAAAGAAATTGCTTGTCATAAACAATTTCTTCTTTTCCCATAGATTTTTCCTTCTATTTTATACTTACAACTCTGTTTCGACTTTCAGGGTCTTCTAGTATTGAAGTCATTTACTAATAAAAATTTACCGTCCAGAAGGACCTGTATCATAGAATGAAGTGTCAGTCAGGCCTCTGGCCTGAGGACTGGTGTTAGTATTTACTGCCTATTATCAAAGTCATGAACCCAAAATTCAGCATTAAATAATCTGTTTGTAAATAATTTATGATATTATTGAGGCAACAAATCAACTTACACTATGATGAAGAAAATGGTAAAATCCAATTTGATCTCTTGTACTGATAAACAGCTCTCCTCCACACACTTTTTCAAAAAATCAGAATGATAAAACAGTCCCAATCACAATTAACTAACTGTTCCAATCACAATTAACTAACTGTTCCACTCAAAATAACAATAAAATAACTGTTTCAATCAGACACTTCACGATGATTCAAAATAAGTGTTTAAAATGTTGCATATAATTGTCACAATATCAAAGATAAAACAATGGAATTATAGTTCAACACTAGATTTGCTGTCAATATGATGTTTATGGTACTGCGTAGATAATCCTTTTTAACCTGGAATAAGGATAAGAGTGTAAACAAGAAATATTCTTGAAACACTAATGCCCCCGTAGCAAGGTTATTTTCAAGGTTGGCCTTGATAAATGACTTCGATCTTTTAATTTTAGATAATAGGTATTAATGAGATAACCTTCATGCCAAATATGAACAATTTTGTACGTTACATACTTTGAGAGCCATAGAAAATGATGTCAAGTTCACAGATTAAGTTTATGGCTTAAGTTTTGAATAAACAGACATACAACGATTAAACAATATTCCCTTAGTCTTATTGATGTAGGCTAATGAAAATGCTTCTTAGTAGTGAGTAACTTAAAAGAAATAATAAGAGAAATAGATAGTTTAACAAAAATATTTACTCATCTGAGAGATGGGAGAAACTTGGGAGCTATGATCTTTAAATGTCTCTTTGAATTTTCATTCAGAGAACTTTAAGAGAAAGCTTTTATTGACAGCAATTGATTTCAATGAACAAAATATATCATTATATCAAAGAGCTGCTATTTATTCAATAATACTGAATTCAGAATAGTACAGTATTGCACAAAAATCATAAGTAAGAAATATACATCTGGAAAAACGTTATCAAAAATGCGATATCACCCAGTCTGAGGCCCTTCTGATGCACAGGAGAGTTAAATTCCATTGATTAGCATCACTAAGTGTAATAAATTCAGTCATCATGAAAATGATTACAAAAAGTGATACGATTTTATTTCAAACGTAATTTACAGCATTTTTTACACTCACCTGGTACGGGTTGACGTCTGACAAGTTTTTTTTCTTTATTGTCAACATACAATTGTCTTAAGTATGCATTTATATGATGATAATAAAGAGAAAATACAACTGTGATGTAACTTTGCCTCTGAAAAAACTAGTATAAGAATAAGACCATGGTTTTGTGATTAAAAGAATCTTTTTTGAAATAAATTAACAATAAGAAACAATGGTAATGGGTTACACGGGTACAGTTCTAAATCCATCATTTCAGAAATATCTGAGTTCAAATGATCAGCAGTCTATGCATGGTTCATCTGGATCTGAAAATAGAGAGAAAAATAATGCATTTTGATTCAAGCTCTGATCTAATTATCTAGTTTTTTTTTTTACCAAATTAAAACTTACAATTTATAGATAATAATTGACAAAAAAGGTTGCCTCTTAAATGTCGACATGGTTTTCTTTAGATGACCAGTTTTTAACCTCAGTTTACAAAAGTGACCTTTAGAGTGCATAAAAGATTTTTCTAAGACTTGACTCTGTGACCTTTTTTTTACCCTACTTGACCCAATTTCGAACTCATTTGAGATTTTATCAAGACAATCATTCTGACCAAATTTCAGGTTGATTGGGCAAAAAAAAAGGACTTTAGGGTGCATAGAAGGTTTTTCTAAGATTTGACCCCGTGACCTAGTTTTTGACCCCGCTTGACCCAATTTTGAACTCATCCAAAATCTGATCATGACAATTATTCTGACCAATTATCAGGTTGATCGGGCACAAATTATAAAATTTCTTATCAAATTGAAATTTTATGAAAAAGGTTATCTTACCAAATTATTCTACAAATAGAATTTTACCCAGGTTAATCGAGCACGACTCGTTCGATTAGACGCTTACAAAAATAAACAAGCGTCTCGTGATCAAGATCACTCACGTGAATTCACCATGAATTCAGTTTACTGTTCAAAGCGAGGAGAGCAAAAGATCTCTCTGAAACAGAATGGGGTGGTGGTGGGAAACGTATAATTTGGTAAGATAACCTTTTTCATAAAATTTCAATTTGATAAGAAATTTTATAATTTTATTTCACTCGGTTATCTTACCAAATTATTCTACAAATAGAATAGATTTTAAAGCAGTACTTACCATAAAAGGCGGTGCTTTTGCTGTTTCAGTATTTTGAAGAAACCATATAACCACTAGATCATAGTCTTTTCTTCTTCCACAGAATATAACACAAGAAATTGAATTTGTGAAAAAGTACAGCAATAACCAAATTACAGTTCCCACTATATACATGTGTATGTACAACATCACCTTACATATAGTCCACTATATACAATGTTACTTAAACACCATTTAACCTCAAAAACTTACAACCGCGACTCGCTGAAAGGCTCAACAAGTCCTACGATCTCAACACATTGCAGTTCAAATCCCGCAAATACGATCTGATAAAAGTGGATTCAGATGACCAATCTGCCGAATTAAGTATGGATTCAACAGAAGCCCCTCTGAAAAGGGCAAGAGAGGGTCCCATAGCTCTGGTGCTATGTCCTTTAGCTTTTAACTTTTTGTCATTCAATGTCAATTTCAGAGTCTTAACTATCCAGTTGGAGATAGTCTGTGCTGACACTGGTTTGTGTGGTTCAATGTAGCTAAGAAAAACCTTTGTTTCTTCTTTTCCATTTGATAACTTGCGAAAACGTTCTGTAGCTTTCAAGTAATAATATAAACACCTTTTAGGGTCCAGTCTCTTATTTTCTGGAAAAGCTGGAATGAATACTGTTGCCTTGCGATGGGATTGTCTGTCTTGTTTTGCCAATCCATGTCGAATAAAAGTAATACCTTTACTTTGAATATTTACAGATTCAGGGCCTATCCTGAAAGACTGCAGGTCACTGCATCTCCTGAAAGAAGTGATAGCAATCATAAATACAGTTTTTAATGTCAACATTTTAAGGCTTATTTTAGGCAACGGTTCAAATGGCTTCTTCTCAAGAGCATCTAGCACTTGCAAAAGATTCCATTCTGGGACCAATTTGACTTGAGGTGGTCTAGAATTGAACACCCCTTTTAGTAATTGAATTACATATGGATGTTGACCAACCTTATGGCCATCAATGCAAGGTAAAACAGTAGAAAGCATTGACCTATAGCCATTTATAGTACTGTACTGTAAACCTCTATGATATAAATGAGTGACAAAATCTGCTATCTCAGTTATAGTGGCACAATAGGGATCAATTTTCCGTGAGAGACACCAGCTATTGTACAGTTTGAACTTACAGGAATAATCCTTCTGCGTTCCTGTCCGCCAGGCAGCCATGAGCAATTTTCTAGATTTTTTAGAAAAGCCAATCGTTTCGAAACGTTTGTTGATAACATCCAGGCTGTTAGATTGAACAACTCTGGATTCTGATGATAAATCTGTGTATTGGGTTGTACAAGTAGATTTTGAACCACTGGCAACTTCAGTGGAGTTGCTATTGCTAGATCCAAAAGGTCTGGATACCAATGCCTCCTCTGCCAAAGCGGAGCTATTAGTATAATTTGACAATGGTACTGCCGTATATGTCTCAAAATTTTCTGAATTAGACAAATAGGGGGAAAGGCATATGCAAACATGTTCTCCCACGAAATGCTCAGAGCATCTATCGCAAAAGCCTGACTGCATGGAAACCATGTGCAAAACACTGGGGTCTGATGGTTTGTCTGGGATGCAAATAGGTCCATCATTGGACTGCCCCATTCCTGAAAGATTCTCTGAACAATAGAATGGTTCAATGTCCATTCTGTTGCTCTGATTTTGTGGCGACTCAGATTGTCCGCAAGGCAATTTATCTTCCCTGCGATATGAACAGCTTTTATTGTTATCTTGTTCGCAAGAGCTAAATGCCACAGGTCCCATGCAGCTATACACAGGCTTCCCGATTTTGTGCCCCCTTGCTTGTTGATGTATTGTACCACTGTCGTATTGTCTGTTCGTACTAAGACTGTTTTCCCATGAAGTTTTGGTAGAAAATACTTCAGACTCAAATGAACAGCTTTCATTTCTAGTAAATTGATATGCAGTTTGGCTTCCTCCTGTGTCCATGTTCCCTGCACATAATTGTTTCCCAAGTGTCCCCCGTACATGACTTTTGAAGCATCCGTGGTGAGAGTAACTTCCGCCACAGACTGCTGTAGGGATCGACCCTTCATAATGTTGGCTGAATTTTGCCACCATGCCAAATGTGTTATAACATGTTCTGTTACTGGTACTAACATGTCCAAAGGGTGTTTGGATGGTTTCCAGTAAAACAGAAGGTGTAATTGAATTGGTCTCATGTACAGGCGGGCATTTGGGATCAATTCTATGCAAGAAGCCATTAAACCCAGAAGAGCAAGGAAATCTCTGGCTTGTGTCTGCCCAATCACAAGTGAACTGATTGTCAATTGTAGTTTTTTCTAGTCTTTCTTGAGTGGGACATACTATTGATTTCTTGAGATTGAAAAGTGCTCCCAAGTAAACAAATATTTGTTGGGGAACCAGGCCTGACTTCTCTAAATTGATTATAAAGCCTAAAGATATCAATAGGTTTACAGTCTGGTTTAGATTGGTCAATAGCCTGTTTTTCAATTGGTTTAGATTTAACCAGTCGTCCAAGTAAACTGCTAGTCTTATGTTTAATGTTCTCAAGTAAGCTGCTACTACTGAGACTACTTTCGTGAAAACACGAGGGGCTACTGTAGGACCAAAGCACATCACTTTCCATTGATAACATTGCCCTAGATAACAGAATCTCAGATACTTTCTGTGATTGGGAAAAATTGGAATGTGCAGATATGCATCGCTTAAATCTATGGACACGGCCCAATCGTGAGGTCGAACTAAATTTAGTACCTTCTGAAGAGTGTCCATCTTGAAATGCTTTTTGCTCAAATATTGGTTGAGAGGTCTCAAGTTTATCACTGGCCTCATTTTGCCATTTTTCTTTGGGACCAGAAATAAGGTACTGTAAAAACCTTGATGAGTTTCTGATAGGGGTACATGCTCTATAGCATCTTTTTCTAAAAGGGTATTTATTTCTTTTGAAATGATATGGCTCTCTGATGATTTTACCTTTGTGTTGCGTATGCCCGAGAATGGTGGTTTTTGAACAAATTCCAACTTGTAACCTTCCCTTATTATTGACAGAACCCATTGATCTGAAGTGATTTTTTCCCATTCTGACAGAAAATATCTGAGACGGCCTCCTACTAGAATATGGGGTAAAAGACATAAAGTTTTGCTTACCAAGTCATTGTTTTTTAGGAATCCGAAAGGAAGGAACAGAATTCTCCTTTTCCTTCGGCTTCTGAGCCTCACTATGGCTGTTTCGGTAACCATACTTAGAGGTGTTCTCCTTTGAAAAAGAAGTCTGCTTTGGTTTGTTCTTGTATCCAGAATGAGAATCTACCCGAGCCTGTTTGAAATTAGGACGATAGTCAAAAGTAGTGCTTTTACGTTTCTGTGATTTATGCTCAAAAAACTCAGGCACCAAATCAGTTAATTGCTCTTTCTGTTCTTTCCTACATTTAAGCTTTTCCTGTAAGCCAGAACCAAATACTCCATCACCATTCAGTGGTAGAAACATAACTTTAGATTGAATGTCTTTCAAAGTGTTCAAACCAGAATCCGACATAGCAGTCTTGCGCCGAATCATGTGATGAAAAGCACCTGATCTCCCCGCTTGATCCAATGCTTTATTAGACATGTCGTACAAATCGCGAACATTCTGAATGGCCCGATCTATATTACAGTCTTTGTCTTGTAGAGTCTTGAGCAGTGAAGCCAATCCCTGTTGCACATAGGCTACTGCAATAATATTCATCCTGGATGCCAACTGACCCTGGTATCCTAAAGTTTCAATAGACTTAAGAGGCTGAGTACAAAGTTGTCTATTCTTCCCCCAAGGTTTGAAAATCTTAGGGCCATGCCTTTTAGCTAGCATAGGCTCTAGTAATTCATCCAATCCAGGCACCTGTAACACAGCTGAGGATTTTTCATGTACAGGAAAACACATTCGATACTCCTCTTTATATGAAGAAATGCGTTCTGGAATTTGAGCCCTCCAAGATTTATTGAGCATTTTAACCTGACAGTCATCCAATATCAGCCCTGAATCTGAGCATGTATTGACTGTAGAACTATCATCTCCAAATAATTGACCCAATAATTTTGGTGTTTCAGGATTTGTATACTGTGTGAATCTTCCTTTGTTAGAGTCCTCTGACACTGAAGAATGTACACTGTCTGCTTGTGACTTGCTGTCCAAGCCATATAAGTCCCTAATCTCCCTTTCTTTAGGGTGTAAAGACAAAGTGTCCTCTTGAACTATATCCTCATCTATCCCATTGTTCAAGCTAATTAAGGGTCTGTGCCTCCCTGATGGAGCACTATCCCTCGTAGTCTCTGGGTCTGCTCTCGGCGAGGTACAAGTACCACCCGTATGCTTAGCCCGAGTAAGAGTGTTCAAACCTTGCATAATTTGCTCCAAAGTAGAGTTCATGTTAGATTCCATCTGGGAAATGCGTTTATCCATTTCTTTCAAACTCAATTTCGATGACCCGGCAGTTCGAGTCGTCTTCGAAGTCGATTTGTCTTCACTTTTCGCGGAAGTAGCCACGCTGACATTCGACTGTTTATCCGACGTCTCCGAAAAAGCTTCGTCAATGGAAGCTTGCGCCATTGTATAGTTAAAGTGTGCACACAATAATAAAGCACAAAAGAAAAATAAGTCCGAGCTCGACGAGCGCTGAAAGTAAACTGAATTCATGGTGAATTCACGTGAGTGATCTTGATCACGAGACGCTTGTTTATTTTTGTAAGCGTCTAATCGAACGAGTCGTGCTCGATTAACCTGGGTAAAATTCTATTTGTAGAATAATTTGGTAAGATAACCGAGTGAAATAAAAATGTTATCTTTACAGTGCATACAAGGTTTTTCTAAGATTTGACCCTGTGACCTATTTTTTTTACCCCACTTGACCGAATTTCTAACTCATCCAAGATTTTATAAAGATAATTATTCTTACAAAATTTCACATTGATTGGGTAAAAAGTATGGACTCTAGAATGCATAGAAAGTTTTTCCTAGATTTGACCCCGTGACCTAGTTTTTGACCCCACTTGACCCAATTTTGAACTCATCCAAGATTTTATCAAGACAATCATTTTAACGAAATTTCAGGTTGATTGAGCAAAAAATGGGACCTCTAGTGTGCACAGATTGTTTTTCTAAGATTTGACCTAGTGACCTTGTTTTTGACCCCAACTGACCCAATTTTGAACTCATCAAAAATCTGATCAAGACAATCATTCTGACCAATTATCAGGTTGATCGGGCACATATTGTGATCTTCATAGTACACACAAGGTTTTATTTAAGACTTGCCTCTGTGACCTAGTTTTTGACCCCACTTGACCTTATTTTAAAATCATCCAAAATTTTATCAAGACAATTATTCTGACCAAATTTCAGGTTGATCGGGCAAAAAATGGGACCTCTAGTGTGCATACAAGGTTTTTCTAAGATTTGACCCTGTGACCTTGTTTTTGACCCCACTTGACACAATTTTGAACTCATCCGAAATCTGATCAAGACAATCACTTTAACCAATTTTCAGGTAAATAGGGCACAAAATGTGATCTTTACAGTGCATTCAAGGTTTTTCTAAGATTTGACCCTGTGACCTAGTTTTTGACCCCTCTTGACCAAATTTTGAACTCGTGTAAGATCTGATCAAGATAATTATTCTTACAAAATTTCAAGTTGATTGGGCAAAAAATATGGACTCTAGAATGCATAGAAGGTTTTTCCAAGATTTGACCCTGTGACCTAGTTTTTGACCTCACTTGACCCTATTTCAAACTCATCCAAGATTTTATCAAGACAATCATTTTAGCCAAATTTCAGTTTGATAGGGCTAAAAATGTGGCCTCTAGAGTGCATACAACTTTTTTCTAAAATTTGACCCCTTGACCCAGTTTTTGACCCCACTTGACCCAATTTTGAACTCTTCTGAGAATTTATCAAGACAATCATTCTGACCAAATATCAGGTTGATAGGGCAAAAAATATGGACTCTATAATGCATAGAAGGTTTTGCCAAGATTTGACCCTGTGACCTAGTTTTTGACCTCACTTGACCCTATTTCAAACTCATCCAAGATTTTATCAAGACAATCATTTTAGCCAAATTTCAGTTTGATAGGGCTAAAAATGTGGCCTCTAGAGTGCATACAAGTTTTTTCTAAGATTTGACCCCTTGACCCAGTTTTTGACCCCACTTGACCCAATTTTGATCTCGTCTGAGAATTTATCAAGACAATCATTCTGACCAAATTTCAGGTTGATAGGGCAAGAAATATGACCACTAGACTGCTTACAAGGTTTTTCTAAGATTTGACCCTGTGACCTAGTTTTTGACCCCACTTGACCCAATTTCGAACTCGTCCGAGATTTTATCAAGACAATCATTCTGACCAAATTTCAGGTTGATTGGACAAAAAATATGGCCTCTAGAGTGCATACAAGGTAAATGTTGACGACACACGACACACGACACACGACGTACGACGGACGACGGACATCCACCTAACCACAATAGCTCACCTTGAGCACTTCGTGCTCAGGTGAGCTAAAAATAGGCCAGGTAGAGTTGTGGTTCTTGTGCACTGCACTCCCCCTTGAACTTTATACACCCATGAAGTTTCATGATCCTAGCTAATATACTTTTAGAGATATACTCCGGACAAGATTCTAGTATGAAAAACAACAAAGGGCAATAACTCAAAAAATAGGCCAGGTAGAGTTATGGTTCTTGTGCACTGCACTCCGCAATGATGAGAAGAATACAATTGCCAAGTTTGGACGCCGCCGGACGCCCGGACGCCCGGACACCCGGACGCCCGGACGCCGGACGCCCGGACGCCGGACGTCACGGGTGATCCCATAATACGTCCCGTCTTCGACGGGCGTATAAAAATGATCCAAAGTACTACCCCCTCCCCAAGACACTCAGCACCTGGTGACCCTACAGTCATGATTTTAGCTATTTTTATTAATGTCAATATATTGATCACCCATGACAATTTTCAAGTCTGTAGGGTTCCTGATCCAGGAGAAGAATAAGGTTAAAGATTTCAAAATTGATCCAAAGTACTACCCCCTCCCCCCTAATGCTCCGCATCTGGTGGCCCTACATTCATGATTTTAGCTATTTTATTTTAGATCCATATGCTTATCATCCATGCCAATATTGAAGTCTGTAGGGCTCCTGGTTCATTAGAAGATGAAGGATAAAGTTACAAAATTTTCACAAAAGTACTACCCCCTCCCCCCTGGTGCTCCGCACCTGGTGGCATTACAGTCATGATTTAAGCTATTTTTAGTAAGGTCTATAAGCTGATTCTCCATGCCAATTTTCAAGTCTGTAGGGCTTATGGTTCAGAAGAAGAAGAAGGTTAAAGATGACAAAATTTTCACAAAAGTACTACCCTCTCCCCCCTAGTGCTCTGCACCTGGTGAATCTACAGTCATGATTTTAGCTATTTCTATAAAGGTCCATATACTGATCATCCATGCCAAAATTTTCCCAAAGTCCCACCCCCTCCCCCCTGGTGCTCCACACCTGGTGGCCAAACAGATATGATTTTAGCAATTTTTATTAAGGTCTATGAGCTGATCATCCATGCCAAATTTCAAGGCTGTACGGCTGCTTGTTCAGAAGAAGAAAAATTTTAAAGATTTCTTAAATTTTAAACTTTGATTGCCATAGCAACCTGAGTTGTTCAATGATTTTAATTCTTTTAGCAATTCTTAAAGGGGATCAGCTAAGGAACATTTCTGCCAAGTTTGGTTAAAATTGGCCAAGTAGTTTTGAGGAGATGTCGTTTTAAAAAATTGTTGACAGACGACGGACGACGGACAGACGACGGACAAAAGGTGATCACAATAGCTCACTTGAGCACGTTGTGCTCAGGTGAGCTAATAATAGATATAGTACAGCAACACCTCAACACATCATCATTCTTTGTGATGGGCATGTAGTCCTTGATATACAGAAGATACATGTAATTGTAGAAAGAAATGAAGATATAACGGAAACAAAAGATGCATTGCAGCCACAACTCGACAGACCATCTTTCTTTGTGATTGGCCTGTAGTCCTTGATAATACAATAGATACCTGTAATGGGAGACAAAATGTAGATATAACAGAAACAATAGATTCAATGCAGTAACAACTCAACACACTATCATTCTTTGTGACTGCCCTGTAGTCCTTGATGATACAAAAGATATTTGTAATGGTAGACAAAATGTAGATATGCCTAGACTGTAGCAGAGAAGGTAATACCCCCTAAAGCTGCTTGTCAATAATCAAAAGCCATCTTCCATCATAGGGCCATAACTCTGTCAAAAGAAAATGGGTCTTAACCAAAATTTCACATGCACATATCTCCTTTGTACTGTTCACATCTGTAACAAGAGGCCCAAGAGGGCCTGTATCGCTCCACTGGCTTAAAAATCTCAAGATTTGAAATGGAGATATTGAAAATAGAAGGTAATGAAAGTGAACAGCATTCAGAAGGAATTCAGATTTTTTCTAGGTTGAAACTAACTTATGAAGGAATGAACTTAATTAACTTATATGTAAAATTACAAGAAAGAAAACTATTTAGATATAGATTGAAACAAGAGGACCAGAATGGCCCTAAACCGCTTACCTGAATTTTATTGATCCAGTGGATATCATCCAATCCAAATTTCTTGAACATCTTTAGATGAGGGTCACCCAAGGAACATTCTGGTAAAGTTTCATTAAAATTGGCCTAATGGTTAAGGAGGAGATGTCATTCAAAAATTTCGGGGTCAAAATAAGCCCCGCCCTGGCACGCCTATATTTGGGGGTCAATCCAAATTTCTTGAACAACTTTAGATGAGGGTCACCCAAGGAGTATTCTGGTAAAGTTTCATTGAAATCAGCCCCATAGTTCAGGAGAGGATGTCATTCAAAAATTTTGGGGTCAAAATAAGCACTGTCCTGCCACGCCCATATTTGGGGGTCAATCCAAATTTCTTGAACAACTTTAGAAAAGGGTCACCCAAGGAATAGTCAGGTTAAGTTTCATTAAAATTGGCCCAATGGTTCAGGAGATGTGGTTCAGAGATTTCAGGGTCAAAATCAGCCTCGCCCCGCCAAGCCCATATTGGGGGGTCAATCCAAATTTCTTGAACAACTTAAAATGAGGGTCACCAAAGGAACATCCTGGTAAAGTTTCATTGAAATCGGCCCAATGGTTCTGGAGGAGATAAGGTTCAAAGATTATGGGGTCAAAATAAGCCCCGCCCTGCCACACCCATATTTGGGGGTCAATCCAAATTTCTTGAACAACTTTAGAAGAGGGTCACCCAAGGAACATTCTGGTAAAGTTTCAATAATTGGCCAAATGGTTCAGGAGGAGATGTCGTTCAAAGATTTAGGGGTCAAAATAAGCCTCGCCCTGCCACACCCATATTTGGGGGTCAATCCAAATTTCTTGAACAACTTTAAAAGAGGGTCACCCAAGGAACATTCTGGCCAAGTTTCATCAAAATCCACCCATTGGTTTAGGAGGAGAAGATGTTTAAAGAAAAATTTACGCATGCATGCACGGACGGACGCATGGCGGACACCTCGCCATGACAATAGCTTGCTGGCCTTCGGCCAGTGGAGCTAAAAATTGAATGAAATCCGCTAATTTGTTGCTGAGATATTGAGCAGAAATAAAAAAGCTACAGACAAGCCAATAGACAGACTGACTGACAAGCTCACTCCTATATGCCCCCAAACATAGTTTTGGGGGGGTATAATAAATTTGATATAGCAAAGACACTACACACTATTAAAAAAAACCTAGGTCAGACAAGTAGGAAAAGGTCCTAGATTTTTAGAAAAGAAGGAATTACTTACAACATTTAAAGAAAATATCTCAATATTTTTTTAAAGAACATGATGGAATTGGTTTAAACTGTGTGAAAATTCAGTGTTATTGGAGTGAAATTGGTTATATATTACAACACCAAAGACTAAGATTATAAAGCTATTTCTACCAAGAACTTTCCCAACTTTCTGAATGTAATTATAGATTTATTTGTGTCTAAACATTGAAATAAACACCAAATCTGATATCTTTGCAACATTATTTGACCCCAATCATTACAATTTTAACAATTTGACAATGTACAAACATTTAGCAGCTGTTACATAGTGTAATTAGAAGATTGCCTACCTGTCTACAGATACTTTGGGACCTTATTTATCTACAAATCGCATAGTGGAATTTCAGAAATGTCAACCACAGGTTCATTCTTAAATTTCAAAAGTATTTCTTCAGTCTTCAAGGAGATTCAACAATTCTTCAAGTTTCTGATAATTCTTAGTTCAGAACAAAAAATATTTGTGACCTGTCACACAAAAAGGGACCATCTTGGTAGTGTATTAAGTGTCAACCCTAGTCAGACTACGTGGAATATGCTGGCTCACTTAGGCTAAAACTTTTTGTTTTTTGCTACATTTCTAATTTTGAATGATCAATTTACTTTCCCACAAAAGAAATTTTGAAATGCTAACTGTGGTTGGCCTGCACTAGAACCAAACTGTTTACCAAATATGTTTTAAACAAAATTCCATAATGGTCCCTTTTTGTGTGATGGGTCACTTTTTTTGAAAATAGTCATGATCATTACTCTTACCATTCTTAATGTTGATAAACCTCCAATGGAAGCCCAAAGGACATAAAAGAACAAATGATCATGTGATGTATGTATGATTGTTCCCAGGAATACCACAATACAATGGCTAAATAAGCCATAGCCCTGAAATTATTAATTTAACACTAATCATCGATCAGAATAATTATCATTTAAAAGAATTTGATTGATATTTCAAGATAGTTTTGTAAATTAATTGTTCCTTTGTATGGAGTTTAAGCTACTTTCAACATTTTTGCAGTTATATTGTGGAAGCTGGAGCATCTACCCTTGGTTTTCTGTTTTTTTTTTCAAGTTAATACACCCTCAACTCTTCATTTTAGCCACCAGCTGCTCATCCCACTTAACCCTTTCCTGTTTTACAAAATTTTGGACCTGTCCAAATTCAAAGGTTTTGCAGACGAAAATTTAAAGTGGATTAAATTTGAAAAATAACCATTCTGTAGGGTAGAAAATAGTGTGGAAAAAGAAGAAATTGCTTGTAAGAAGCAATTTCTACTTTTTTCACATTGTTTTCTCAATCATAGAATAACATGCACATAAAAAGCAGGGATTAAACAGCAAAGGGTTTAGCATACTTATTTACATAGATGCCTTGGTTGGAGAATAATGACTCACACCATATTGACATTTGTTAGATGAATGTTTGCCGTGATGGGCTTCAAACTCACAACCCAACGATTGGATACCCAATGCATGACTGCTGAGCAAGCCAAGCTGGGCTTGTCAATCAAAGCAATAAAGTTTGAAGCAAATATTCTCTATAACCTTTTTCATGATGTATTGCTAGATTTAGTCAAAATAATTTAATTCATTTTTAAATGACTTTTTTATGGTCAGCAACAAACAGTAAATTTAGCTCATACTACAAGAACAAAAATTGATATGTCAGACATACCAGGAAGATTTCATTATTTTAGGACTCTAGATGAAAGGGTATTATTTCAAAATGCAAGAAAATCTAGAAAGCCATGAATGGCTTGAGTCGCTCCACAGGCTTGAAATTCTTGTAAAAGCAAATAAATGTTTTGACTAGATTTTTAGATATTTGGGGCTCTACTGATGTTGAAAATGATTTTCAAAGTTTTAACTATATAACAGATACAGAAATGACCTCTGCTATTAAAAGACATATTTTTCATCAAATAAAAATAATTTTTGGCTGAATGATAATGGGTCACCCAAAGATCATACCAAAAATGTTTGATTGATATCCATCAGTTACATTAAGAGAAAATGTTTTTCATAGTTTCCACTATTTAACACATTGAGAATTGACCTCCACCCATAAAATGTATATTTTTTATCCAATCAAAATAATTTTTGGTACACTGATAAAGGGTCACCCAAGGATCATTCCAGTGAAATTTGGTTGATATCCGAAAATCAGATTCTGAGAAAATGATTTTCAAATTTCCCACTATATAACATATAGAGAAATGACCTCTGCCCATAAAATGCATATTTTTTATACAATCAAAATAATTCTTGGTACACTGATAAAGGATCACCAAAGGATCATTCATGTAAAATTTGGTTGATATCCATCAGTTACATTCTGAGAAAATGATTTTCAAATTTCCCACTAAATAACATATAGAGAAATGACCTCCGCCCATAAAATGCATATTTTTCATCCAATCTCAATGATTTTTTGTAGACTGATAAAGGGTCACTCAAGGATCATTCCAGTGAAATTTGGTTGATATCCATCAGTTACATTCTGAGAAAATGATTTTCAAATTTTCCACTATATTACATATAGAGAAATGCCCTCCGCCCATAAAATGCATATTTTCCATTCGATCACAATGATTTTTTTGAGACTAATAAAGGGTCACCCAAGGATCATTCATGTAAAATTTAATTGGTATCCATTGATTAGAATCTGAGAAAACTCACTTTTTACCATATTTGGAAATTAGCCACGCCCATTAAATCCATGTTTTTCATTGGATCAAAATTTCTTGAACAACTTTGAAAGAGGGTCACCCAAGGATCATTCCTGTGAAGTTTGGTTGAAATCCATCCAGTAGTTTCTGAGGAGAACACTTTTAAAGAAAAGTTTACGACCGGACGGACGGACGGACGCACGACGGACACAACGCCATGACAATAGCCCCAGTGGCTTTCAGCCAGTGGAGCTAAAAATCATTTTCTCTTGACCAAATGCTATGCTGTGGGAACTCAATGAAATTGTCTTATCAAGAAGGTTCCAATGAGTAACCACAACATAGTGTTGGGATTAAAACAAGAGCACCGTCTACGGATGCAAAGCTCAGCTGTAGGTACTGGATGATACAAAAGTCTATGTCAAAAAAGCAGCATAATTATCAAGAAAATGCTTCCATTTATCTTACTTGATAGTCTGGATAGCTCTTGTGATGGTGAACACACATGCCAAGTTTCATGAAGATACCTTCAGTAACACCAGAGATATGCTTAAGGTCAAAGTTTGTCATGCTAATGCTTACATCAATGTCAAAACCAATGAAGCCAGGGTGATCATATTTTATCTTATAACTGTACAAATATCCGTGTGATAACATCCCATATGATATTTTTTATTATATCACATAGTAAGTTTAAGAACAAAGATATAATGCGGTTATTTTTAGAAACTTGCATTTCCGTTAGAAACATCGATGAAAACAAGACAAGTAGAGGTTATAAGATAAATATAAAACATACTTATAGATCCACAGGTTAAAGTGAGTGACCAAAGGTCAATTTTGTCTATACCTGTATAGACGAAGTTGACCTTTGATCACTCACTCTAAATTGTGGAACTATAGTGTATTGTATGAAAAGATATCTAACTCGGTTGTGAGAATTGATAATTGTCTCGGGCAGAGCCTCAACAATTCATCAATTCTCCCAACCTTGTTAGATATCTTTTTCATACAAAACACTAAGTACATATCATATATACCTCAGGTTTTCTCCAAAACAGCTGAGCTATTAACAGATTTAGACTGTCTTCACTTCCTCTTATCTGGAGCCCTGTTATATGTTAAGGTAGTGGACCCACAATAGTTCCTCAATGTTTCGGAAGTATTGAACTTTAACAGTGATAACAAAGGTTTCCTAATGATTTTCATTGGGAAACCTTGGTCAACATTGTGAAAGATCATGAGTTCTGAAATGTTGCAGATCTATTACGGGTCTACCTCTTTAAAACTTACCATCATAGAAAGTATCTGTATAAGTGTTAAATGTACATTACACACATAGGACATACACCATACTAGACCAGATGCACCAAACCAGTAGGTAAAACACACACCAAAAGCTGTTCCCATTAATGTACCCTCTTCCTGTAAAACAAATAATGTACATTACAGACGGAACATACACCATACTAGACCGGATGCACCAAACCAATATGTAAATCACACACCAAAAGCTGTTCCCATTGACGTACCCTCTTCCTGTACAAGAGGCCCATGGCCAAATTAAATACAGAGAGTTTTGAAAATGCAATCATGTTAAAACATATTTTTTCTTTTTTCAATCTGTTTGCTATTGTTGAATGTAAACTTCCTAAATCTAACATTTTTACTTGATTGAAATACCTAAACTGCAGTAATTTTCGAGTCTCTTTCTCTATTTTGAGGTACATTTTTATCTCAACAATCAATCAAATGATTGTTTGGAGGAATTTAACCTTCAAAGAGAACGAGAGCTGTTGCAGGACAGCAAAGCTTGACTATACCTAGTGCTGGATAGTAGCACCAAATCAATATTAACAATGGAAATTCAATTAAATGTAAGTCGAAAGAAAAGAATCTTTGTCTGATGGCTGGTATTATGGTCACAGAATCAAGTGCAAAGTTTCCAAGCAATAGCTTAAGTGGATAGAATTAAAACTAAGATACAATACTTGTACGTGAAAAACTTAACCAAGAATTTCTTAGTCCAAAAAGGGTTCAAATTCCACAAAATTCAATATCAGAGTATTGAATCTTTGTCTAGAAGCTGATACTATGGTCAAAGAAGCAAGTGCAAAGTTTCCAAGCAATAGCTTAGGTAGAAATAGAGATTTAACTGATATACAATACTTGCACGTAAAAACTACCCCAAGAATTTTCTAGTCCAAAAAAGGTTAAAATTTCATAAAATTCAATATCAGAGTAATGAACCTTTGTCTAGAGGCTGGTATCATTGTAACAGAAGTGTGTGCAAAGTTTCAAAGCAAAAGCTTAGGTAAAATTAAAGATATTTACTGATGTACAACATTTGCTCTTAAAAACTTTACCAGAATTCAACATTTGAACTAAAAAACTTTACCAGGAATTTCAAAGTCTGAAAAGGGTTAAAATTCCATTAAATCAGGGTTTTCCCTAGAACTTTTTCTGAGGGGGTCATTGTGTCCCCTTGGTTCACAAATATGGGGGTCATTTGTCCAAATAGGGGGTCATAATTTTTATCCCTTTTGAACATAAAATTTAAGACCATCTATTCGGATAAATTGGACATAGATCTATGGTGTGTATGTATTTTCAAATCAAACTTTTTTATTGCCTCTCATATTGTCTCAATATCTTGCATCATTTAGATTTATATGAAAAATTATCCAAAATTACACTTTTAAGCATTTATTTTTTTCTTTATTTTCATAACCCCAAATGCCCTAGCTGCTGACAGAAAATTAATATTTTGACCATCATCCCCATTCAACCTGATCATTACTAGTCTATCAAGCCTTTCTGGGTCTAATCTGTTTCTGAGTATACTTTTCAAAAATTTTGCTGTGAAAAGCCTCTTTCACAGGGTGCATTGGACACTGGGAATAGTAGTGAAATTTAGGCCAATCTATAATGAAGTCTGGATATATATTTGAGTATTCAATCAAGAGTAATTTGACAAAACTATCAAAATTACCATAATCTACTTATTGGACATTACTAAGTGCTTTAATTGTAAGAATTGCCCTGAGGCTCTAAAGTTTTCACACCCAGAAACAAATGGATTGTCTTGACGAGTCTTAATGTGAGGGTGACATTTCATTACAGCCATTCGTATAGGGAGAGCTATTTTTCACAAAAACCCTGGGGTTTGACTGAAGCCTTTTTCTGGGAGTTAGGGCCAGCTTCTTAACTAATATCGCGTTCCGAAATGTCAGATTCCTCGGCAGTTATTCTACTTTGGCCAGCTGACGCATTGTTTTGCTTAAAAAAAATCGTCAGCTTTGACTGCACAATGATGCTGTATACAGCGTTACTAAGTGACGAAGGGTTCTCGATTTGACGTTTTATTCAATCAACTCGACAAGAAATGAAGCAAAAGTTTATAAAATCAGTCTGGTTAATCTGTACAGAATGGTTAACATTAATTTACGACTTTTACTCCTTTAAAAACGACCCAGTTTAGCGATAAAGGACAGGGACCAGTCTGCAGAATCCTATTCGTCCCCAGTAAATTTCGAACGTAAACAAAAGCTGTTTTTCCGGTTCTTTTTAGATTGCGTCCCATAGTCGCAGTTATTTATTTTTTTTGCGTCATTTACATCAAAAATGCGTCAAAACGCACAAATTTGTGCGTCAAGGAAAACCCTGCACTAAATTCAATATCAGAATAATGATTCTTTGACTAGAGGTTGATATTATGGTCACAGAAGCATGTGCAAAGTTTCCAAGCATTAGGTTAGGTAGAAACAGAAATATTACAGATATACATCAGTTGCACATAAAAACTTAACCAAGAATTATTACTTCAAAAAGGGTTAAATTGAAAGAATTAACCTCCAAAGGTAACAAGAGCTGTCAAAGGACAGCAAAGCTTGACTTTTCCTAGTGCTGGATAGTAACAGCAAATCAATATTGACATTGGAAATTCAATAAAATGAAAGTCGGAAGAAAAAAATCATTGTCTAGAGGCTGGTATTATGGTCACAGAAACATGTGCAAAGTTTCAAAGCAATAGCTTTAGTAGAAACAGAGATTTTAAACACTTGCATGTGCAATGTAAAAACTTAACCAAAGCATTACACCAATGCCTGGGTGACCAGAATAGTCCAGCTAAAAAGCTACAAGGAATTAATTTGAAAGTTATTTTGATGAAGTCAAAGAAATGTCACAAAAAGGCTCAAATTCAAAATTCAAGTACAAATTTCAATCAATGTATCAGGAAACCTGATCTGTGTGTGAGATGGGGAGATCTTTGTGAGGGTTTAGGAGATGCTCCCCATTTTGAACATGGTTATGCGATCAAAAGGGAGTTGCATCTCTCTGGGGACTTGCAAGGGTTTTCATTTTTGATACAGGACAGGAGATTAGGTGTTATAAATAATTAACAGCCCCCCTTCCCTATTTAGTCACTATAAATCTATTGACAAATCTCTAATTATTCACAATCTCTTATTACTTTTACTGCTCACATGCAAGGTTTATCATATTGAATAACAAATGAAAATTATATTCTTATGTGAACTTAGTTGATTGGAATGAATAAATGTTTGAACTTGAACTTGAAATACAATTAATCTTGTGTTAAATCCTTCTTGTACTGAAACCAAAATATTCTTGCAGAAGGTAAGACAAAGGTCAATCTACAGATATGTGCAGTCTGATCTAAGTCTTTACTTCCTGATTTTCCTTTGAAAGTTAGAATAGTTTGAAAATTACATTTTCCAAAGAAATACTGACTTACAATTAGTGCATTCAAAGCTTTAAGCTCTTTCATATCAATACAATTTGGCCAGTTTTTTATTCAGCATAACAAGGGTTATTAAGTTTACCACTCGATGATCAGCTGTTTTCATCTGAAATAACAGCAGGGCAATCAAGGTAAAAATGATCATCATAGGACCATACAGCTCTCTCGGGGCTTTTTGTCTCTCTGTTGTTGGTCTACTGGGGATGAGTGAGAACAGCAACCTGCAATAGAAGGAAGAAATTGTCGTTTTTCTACTAAAATGTCGGAACTACAGCTTGTTTAAAGCTTTAGTTACGAGGGGTTTTTTTTATAGAAAAAAGACAAAAAACTTGTATCTGTCTCAATATCAATGCTATGGCATATCATTTAATTTTTGCATTGGTAAACTTTTAAGTCAAGTTTAACTTCATGCCCAACAAATCATAGCTAAAAAATTTTTAGCTTCCACGGAATAACAAAAGTTCAAATTTGAGTTAGAGAATGTTAATTTTTATGAAACAAAAAGAGAATTTTCTCACTTTGAGAATATGTGAAAGATGAAGCAATTTTTTCACCAATGGAAAATCATGAATTTTGAATGAGAAACTAAAATTTTATCTAATTCAATATTTCTGCATGAAGCCTTTATATAGATAATCAGTTAAAATCAGGCTTTTAGTTAGTTTTTTTTTTTTTTCAAGAAAATGGTGGACAACGAAAGAGGAAACCAGACTAGAATAAATACTTTTGGTAATATTAGCCATAATATGAGCACCCTATCCTTTTTTTGCATAGCTCCCAGCAATATTTGATGCTATACCTACCTTGACCTTACTTCATGTGGCTCAACATTAAAATATGGCCTCAGAAAGTCAATATTTGCATAAAGATTCCAGGCACTTTTAGCTTTCTGTGTTCCTTGTTGCCACATCTGAAAGATAATAAAGTAAACTGTTTAATTAACTTACTACATAATTTTTCTATTTAAGAGATGAAGAGAGTTTTTTTTTATTTCATAGAGGTATGAAACTAACAAACCTAGTATGAATACACAAACTAGAAAGCCATGAATGGCTTGAGTCGCTCCACAGGCTTGAAATACTTGTAAAGTAATCAAAGTTTTGACTAGATTTTTAGATATTTTGGGTTCTACTGATGTTGAAAATGATTTTCAAAGTTTCAACAATATAATATATAGAGAAATGACCTCTGTCCATAAAAGACATATTTTTCATCCAATCACAATAATTTTTGGCTGAGTGATAATTGGTCGACCAAAGATCATACAAATTAAGTTTGATTGATATCCATCAATTACATTCTGAGAAAATGATTTTCAGAGTTTCCATTATATAACATAAATTATAGAGAAATGACTTCCGTCCATAAAATACATATTTTCATCCAATCACAACAATTTTTGGTAGACCGATAAAGGGTCACTCAAGGATCATTCCAGTGAAATTTGGTTGATATCCATCTTAAACATTCTGAGAAAATGATTTTCATAGTTTCCACTTATAACATATGGAGAAATGACCTACGCCCATAAAATACATATTTTTAATTCAATCACAATAATTTTTTGTAGACTGATAAAGGGTCACCCAAGGATCATTCCAGTGAAATTTGGTTGATATCTATCAATTACATTCTGAGAAAATGATTTTGAAAGTTTCAACTATATAACATATAGAGAAATGACCTCCGCCCATAAAATACATATTTTTCATCCGATCACAATAATTTTTTGAAGACTGATAAAGGGTCACACAAGGATCATTCATGTAAAATTTCATTGGTATCCATTGATTAGAATCTGAGAAAACTCACTTTTACCATATTTGGAAATTAGCCATGCCCATTAAATCTATGTTTTTCATTGGATCAAAATTTCTTGAACAACTTTGAAAGAGGGTCACCCAAGGATCATTTCTGTGAAGTTTGGTTGAAATACATCCAGTAGTTTCTGAGGAGAAGATTTTTAAAGAAAAAATTTACAACCGGACGCATGGGCGGACGGACACAACGCCATGACAATAGCCCCAGTGGCTTTCAGCCAGTGGAGCTAAAAATGATTCATATGTTAGTGTGAAAAGTTTTTAAATTTCATATCTTTTTTTTGTATTCATACAGAGTGCCCCGGACATACATAGAGGGTTTAGTGCAAGACAGTTCTAAATGTATTGTATATACACTTAGTACAGTCTTGCACTAAACCCTCGATATTCAAAGTATAATTATCTCTTGATAGTTCAATACAAAATACCAAAATTTTTAAAGGATGGTGAGATTAGTGAACTTTGTTTTTTTTTACCACAGACAACTGAATTCTACCAGACAGAAAAGAAGAACACACTGTATATGTGGCTTGATTTGCCAGTCAGTCTGTCCTGTTCTCATTAGGAATTCCTAAGACTGGCATGATTTTTACCTGACATGTCAGTCTGACTAGCGATATATCATGAAGTCAGTCACTATAAGAAACTACATTTTTTCAATAACATTTTCTGTGTTATGAACAAGGCCCTTAATTGTGTGGGGTTTTTTTGTTTTTTTTTTAAATTAGGTTTCATGCCCTTTGAACCGTTTTTTAATTACATTAAGATATTTCCCTCACTAGGACTATTCCAAACATCCTGCCTGAATCTTCAGCTGCTTTTACCCAATACTGATTTACAATTGTCTTCCACTGGGCTTGTGTTTGACCCTTAAACCAGGGTTTGACCTCAAAAATATGATATTATCTTTTTTTGACCGTTAGCAATTTCTCCCAAGGGGGTCATTGTGACCCCCTTGGGAGAATTTTCTGAAGGTCAAAATTTTTTGATGCATCCTGTTATCAGAAATTTTACAAATCAATTGCTTGCTATCTGTCTTCACAAGAAAAGGTCAATTGACTCTTAAATCTACAAATTTCTACTCAAAATTTGCTCTTTCTGTTCTTTTGACCCCTTTAAAAACTGTTCATGACCTCCAGAATTAAATGGTTAAGGGGTCAATCACTCCCTAATTTTAATCACTAGCACAAGCCCTGCTTCCAATTGGTGTAAGGCAGTATTATATAGCTATAATTTGACCCCTCACAGTGGTTCTGAAATAAGCTGCCCGACTTGTCCATTAAGCTGCATAGACAAGCAGATTTTCATGGCTAGGTTGTCCGTAGACAAGTGAACAAATCTCCAGAGAAAAATATTGTCTTAAAACATTAAATGTTTTCTGCAATTCCATGTAATCCAATGTCAACAGTAAGTTTATTTCTATGATGCTTTAAGTTTTTATAGCAACATCAATTTTGTTTTCAATAATTAGCAGATTCCTCAAACTTCAACGGACAAGTAGGTTTTAGATACAGACAAGCAGGTTTGTGATTGAAACTTGTCCCTGGACAAGCAGACTTTCGAAATATTTCAGAACCACTGCCTCACCATAGAAGTCACATTTTCCTGTATTCTCTGCTTCATGGTAGACATATAATCACCGTCCCCACTCTGTGTTTTCTCACCTGATTGCCTGGACTTGGAGGCTGAAATAAATGGATAAGTCTTTATTGCAATATCTATATACATGTATTTTTGTTGTATTATTACTGTCTTGTTGTTAGAATGAGAACTTACCTCTTAAGTCTCAATTAAGTCAGGTTTTAAAAGTCTCAAAACTCTTGTTAAACAATCAACAATTAGTCTAAATAGGATTCTGATATATCTAAAAGTTTTCATAAAGATAAAAAAGAAATGGTACTGCATGGTTAAGTGATTAATACAATTGTAAACTATCATGCAAAAAAGGACCCTCTAAGAACTCTGTAAAATAAATATTTAAAAAAAAAATGATCTAGCTAATGGCAAATGAATGTCCTATTTCAAAAATTCTTTCACAGGAAGAAGGCTGACTATTATAGATTTTGAAAATTAGCCAAGTTTGAAAAGTTTTAACTTAGTCAGCCTGTGCATCATCATACCACAGGGATCTCTTTTGTGTAAGATATTGAGAGATTTTCTCAAATTTTTGCCAGAAATCTCATTGAAATTGGCTTAATGAGAGAAAAATCTCAAAGCAAAATGTAACATAGTGAAGGATTTTGTTGGCTCAACACAAAATAGTTGTTACTGCCTATGATCATATCTCATATAGGCAGTTACAACTGTTTTGCACATAGCCATTGATTTGTTAAAATTTTCGGTAATTTCTCATTAGATTCAGCTAAATGAGATATTTTTGCACATGCTGTTCTGAGACAGAATTATCCCTGATAGCCAGATGGTCCTTTTTCACCGGACGGACCACTTTTTTTCTGCACATAAATCAGCAGCCTGTGTTACAGAAAAATAAGATAAAATAATTCAAACCTGAGAAATTTGTTTCGTAATCTGACTGGTCACTTCCAGCAGGGTCCATGTCACTGAGATCTAGAACAGCATTCTGCAATACAATTACAGGGATCATCTTTGGGCGCAGTGAGATATTCAGAGATCAACATTAACTTCTATGAGTTAGTTGTCCATTGGTCCCAACTAATGAAATCAAGGTCCTCCATGCTCAAAGTAAGGAGTCTGACTTATCACTTTTCATAATGGGAGAAAATTGTGGAAAAGAAGAAAATGCTTGTCACGAGCAATTCCTTCTTTTTCACAGGTTTCTCCTCCAAAAGGTTTTCTTTCAAACTGCTTGTAGATGTTCAAGTGCCAGTAATACCCGAAAGAGAAGTTAGGCAGTATATATAGATAGATAGACGTTATCTGGAACAACTTTTGTAGGAAAAAATGTACAGTTTTGACAAGGGATCGAAAGGAAACTGCCCTATGTGATTGTTTTCCAAAAAGTTCTTATATGATCCTAGCCGTCCATTGGACTCCCTACTTGCAAAATAAAGGAGTCCCAACTGAGACAAGGAAACTTGGACTCATGAACTCTCTTTAGTGTTGAACCATGATGTTGAGAGATTCTCTCATTTTTCTGCCAGAAATGTAATTGAAATTGGCTTAATGAGCAAAAAACCTCAAAGTGAAATGTGATTTTGTGAAGGATTTTGTTGGCTCAGAGCAAACCAGTTGTAACTGCCTATAATCATTACTCATATAGGCAGTTACAACTGTATTGCACTGAGCCATTGATTCATAAGAAATTCTCGCCAAAAATTCTTAATTTCTCATTAGAGTCAGCTAAATGAGATATTTTTGCACATGGTACAGTTGTTTAGGCAGTAGCGGATTTTGGGGTATAGTGGATAGGCTGTTTCTAAATTGATCTCTATTTTTTTTTAACAGAATATTTCAATAAAGTTATTTTACAATGGCATAATTTAATATTCAAGGGATTTCTTAGCCAAATTCTCTTTTGTTTCAAGTCCGGAATAAATGCAATAGCAGGCCCTTGGACGTGTAATGTTCATGTAAATCAAAACCAATTAACAAATTCTTGGTATCATTTTGTAGATTACCCTATTTCCCACTATATCAACACATCTGGATAAAAAATTGTCCAAAATTAACTAAAATATCGCCTGATGAAAACATCTCCTGATTTGGGCAGTAACGGATAGTTCTTGCGGGTGGAAATGGTTTCAAGGGGGCTGTCTCAAAGTGAACATCAACCAGGGTTGGCAATCGACCGGTCGATTGGAGTATTGACCAGACCGGTGGTCAATACTGGTTTTAACCGGTCAATACTGGTCAATACCGGTCAATACTGGTCGATTGGTGGTCGATTGGTCAAATCAAATAACCATTCCCTATTATCTTGCCATTTAGTGCCATATTCTTTTATAATGATAAAAAAGACTAAAGCAACATTAATTAGTGATGTGATAATAGTAATAAAGGAAACAAGTTATTCAATTTTGAAAGGCTAAAAGCAATCTGGTCCATAAAGCGGTCGATTGGCAATCAATTTGTCTTTTGAACTCATTATAATGTATTTCCTTTCATTGTACAAATGTAGTTGCTTTACTTTATTCTATTCATGAATAACTAAATAAACGAACTGTAAAAGAAATGATGAAAAGTAAAAGATAAAATTTGCTACAGTCTTTCAAGGGCCAAAATATTTTTCTGTATAACCTGGATGACTGTATTGGGATATACCAGTGACCAACACATGTTATAGTTATAGGTTGGTCTAGTCTAACCTAATGATTGCATTGGTGTGTTTTACAGTCTTAGTTTAATCAATACACAATTACTGGTGATAGAGATGATAGTAATTGTGCTTGACATCTGATTGCAATTTGAAATGTGTGACAGTGTGCTTTCAATTTAATAAGTGTGAAAGTCTTGTCAATTAAGTAACCTTTGTCAGCTCAGGGTTTTCATTAAAAGTGGCATTATAATAGCCTTTACAATGATCATGGCCAGCACATTGATAAACCAGTATATCCATATAAACAGTATGTGCATGATATATACTATATTTCATACAATAATAAACACTAAATTGACAAATCAATCTCACTCAGCCAATTTAAATATTCAATTAACCAGTATCAACCACCTGTTTTATTTCAAATGACCAGTATTGACCGGTATTGACCAGTATTGACCACTTTCAGGAGTATTGACCGGGGCGGTTTTAACCGGTTAAAACCACCCGGTTAAAACCGCCTCGGTCAATACTTGCCAACCCTGACATCAACTGCCAAAAACTAGAAATCATGATTCAGATTTTCTCAATGTATTGAAAAAGACATATATTACCATGAAACAGTCAGTTTATGCTAAGAGAGTTATCTTAACTTTTATCACAAATAAAGTTATGCATTAATACACAGCTTGGGGTATGCTGATTTTTTAAGCCACTAAAATCCAACAAATTACTATGAGCACTAAATCATTAACTGTATTCAATTATTGTTTATGACAATGGAACTCACAAATGGCTTCTTCTCTTTAAGTATTAGAGCTGTTCAAGACTAAGAACAGCTTAAAATGAATGCTCTGGCTAATCTTTGTCTAAACCTCACAAAATCTTGAATATTCCTGATTTATTACAGAATGACAAATTTCATTCTTGTGGCGTCAATGTATAACTCTGTCATTTTGACCAGTCAAAGTTAAAAAACAGATAGATGGATATTTATAGTGCTAGTCAATCATATTTATGTATATTCGTAACTGATGGGCATTGTTTGTTGACAACCACAAGCCTACTACTGCAATTTGATTAGCTGAAGTAAAGAGGTCTTAGTAGTCCATTGATTGCATAATCACAAACAATACTTCATAAACATATTTTTTACAGTACTGATATTAAGAATAAACTTTTAAGGTGAATTTCATCAATCCGCAACTTTGAAGGTCAGTGTCAATTGTCAAGCCTTAGAAATCCGTTTCAGAGTGAAGTTATATGAAAACATTTGTGGTACTTTTTGCCTAAATCTTTATTTAATGAATGTATTATCTTTTGCATATCTATTCATTTTGCATGTATACCAGTCTTAAATGACTGTATGGTTAGACAGATTTTGCCATATTTGATTTTATGAAAACAAACATGAAAAGAAGGCAATCCGATCAGCTCTCGAAGCAGTGTTTGGCTCCCAGACCTATAATTTGCCTCGCATCTCTATCAGTCGCTAGGCAGTGAATGGGTCCGTCAAGCTGTTATTTTGGACCACTCAACGGCTGTAGGTATCTGGAGTTCTCGCTCCTAGACCCCAGAATTTGCCCCACATCTCTATCGATTGCTAGACAGGTTACCTGCCCTCGAGCGGCAGTTTTGGACGGCGAAATGTTCATGCTAGTGAGACATGCGATGCAGGGCTCAAACCAATGGACCGAACCCATTTGTTGCAGGTACCCTAGTGATGCCCTATTCAAGCCCTAAAATCGTGGCGAGTTTGGTGAGGTGGTGGTGGAAAGTGGGGGAGCTAGAGCGAGTTGCGCTGGAGCTGCGCCTAGAAGGGGTCGAGCCGCAATTTCAGCGGTGCAGCGAATGCAGCTTGGCTCTCAAATCAGTGTTTGTTCCCTGACCCCGGAATTTGCCCCACATCTCTATCAATTGCTAGGCAGGTTACCGGCCCTCGAGTGGCGATTTTGGACGGCTCATTTACCGTCACTAGGCGAAATGTTCCCGGGAGTGAGGCACTTGATGCAGGGCTCAAACCAATAAATTGATGCCTATGTTGTAGGTACCCTCATGTTGCTCTATTCAAGCCCTACAATCGTAGCGAGTTTGGTGAGGATGTGGCAGATAGCCATTGAGGTAGAGCGATTCGTGCTTGAGATGCGCCTTGAAGCGGTGGAGCCGCAATTTTAGTGGCACAGCGAATGCAGGTTGGCTCTTGAAGCAATGTTTTGCTCCTAGACCCCCGTATCTTCATCGATCGCTAGGCAGGTTACTGGCCCTCAAGTGGCGATTTTGGACGGCTCATTAGCCGTCGCTAGGCCGGCAGTGGGTCAATTCAACTATGCGGATTTTGCCTGGGATCTGGGAGCAATACACTGCTTCGAGAGCCTCATCTAGGATAATTTGTTGCTCGCTGTACTAATCACCAAGCCAGGTAGGATACTGTATGTGCATGCTTACGAGAATACTTAAACACAAGCTACACAGTATGACAGAAGCCGAATCTTTTGGGGGGGGAAACTGTTCGAATGCATCTTGGCACAAATATTTCTTTAAGAAGTTAAAGGCCGGTGAACATATATAATTGTTTTTCGGAATTTCTGGTTATCCCTTTTCGTGTGAGATATGCATCAAAAGTGCGATCGTTAAAGCAGTATGTTGTCGTTTTAATTCTAAAATTTTAGAACTATATAAAAATTGCATCTACAAGGTTATAGCATGAAACCAATGATTATTTTTCTGTTATACCAAAATGTTTTCAAAGTCTGTTGATCTGTCCATTTTTTTCAATAATGTAAATTTGCTTAAGTTCTGTCTGAGTTTGATCTGCTAGCTTTTGTGGATCATTGTCCCTTAAATACAGCCATTTCGGCACCTCAAAAAGGTGAAATAGGGTCATTGTCACTTTTGAGACATTCCCTCAACTACCGATCCGTTATTACCTGAACCTATCCGCTATTGACCTAATTAGCATTGTGTGCAGAGAGTGTTTATCTTATAATACATAAACAGCATTTGTATCCCAAAAATGGTTTCAGTTGAAAGAATACAGATTTTCCCACAAATTGGTACCACACAATATAGATTTTGTTTTGTAATAGAAACATATACTTCGATAATTTCGTTAACCCATACTGCATGAACAACTGTATTCTGAGCCAGAAATATCCCTGCAGATATCAGGGTGAGATAAGAAGGCATAACAGATTTCTAACAACTTTATTTCTCAATGAAACCCTATGTTGTGTATATCATAGGCAAGCCTGACAGTTCGATGATGGTGTATAACATTCAGGTGAACGATAAAACTTCAAATTTGACTTGAGAAAAAAATAACAGAGTAAAAATGGTCTATAAAAGGCTAAAATTACTACTATGTCATGGAATTAAAGATTTTATACTGGAGCAAAAAATGCATGAACCCTACATGCTTTCCACTTTAATATTAATTATATGTTGTCGACAAATAACACGTTTTAACCTGTTCTTGCTCCCAACCGTAAGACGTGTCAGCCATGATTGTTTGGAAAAATGGACTATATAACCCGGGACAATTCGTAGCTATGTACCGGTATCGTCCGGAATAAGATAGTCTCTATATTTGTTTGTTTGTTTGATTCCTTGTTTGTTTGAATGGGGTTTTACGCCACTTTCAACATTGTTTCAGTCATATCACGACGGCTTGAGCATATAACAATGGATCCCTGGTATTTCTCAGACCAAAACTACCATCACTGGAGGAATGCAAATATCTCAAGCATTTTCAAGAAGGGAGATAAACATCTGGCAGAAAATTACAGACCAGTATCCCTTACATCAGTTCCTTGTAAGATACTTGAACACATCATCTGTAGACATTTGCTTAAACATCTTGAACAAAACCAAATCCTTACAGACCTCAACCATGGATTTAGATCAAGATATTCATGTGAAACCCAACTGATAACAACAATAAATGACTTCTTATCTGAAAATGACAAAGGCAACCAAGTCGATGTGGCTATCCTAGATTTTTCGAAAGCTTTTGATACAGTCCCACATGATAAATTATTATACAAACTCTACCAATATGGAATTCATGGAAACATTCACAAGTGGATTTCAAACTTCTTAACAAAAAGGACAATGAGAACAGTAGTGGATGGGGAGTTCTCAGAAGAAACAACAGTAGACTCGGGTGTACCTCAAGGAACTGTATTAGGCCCTCTGATGTTTTTATGTCACATAAATGACCTTCCAGATGAAGTTACATCATCAGTGCGGCTCTTTGCAGATGATTGCCTCCTGTATCGAACCATCAAGAAAAATGAAGATCATACGAAACTCCAAAAGGACTTAAAAAACTTAGAAGCTTGGGCAGATAAATGGGGAATGAGATTCAATGCCAAAAAGTGCTACATAATGTCAATCAATCCGAAATCATCTAAATTCTATGAACTAAATAATCACATTCTTCAAGAAGTACAGGACAATCCATACCTCGGACTACAAATCTCTAACTATCTAAAATGGAACAAGCATATCAAAATTGTCTCAAACAAAGCCAACTCTAGTCTTGGATTACTTAAAAGGAATCTAAAGAAAGTACAAGAATCATGCAGGAAAACGGCATACATAACATTAGTAAGATCTATCGTGGAATATGGAGCAACAATCTGGGACCCCTACCAACAATCAGACATAGATAAACTGGAGAAAATCCAAAACAAAGCTATACGATTCATCAAAAACGACTATAGAACTAGAGAGCCAGGAACTATTCATCGCTTCAAAAAAGAACTAGAACTTGAGCCCCTAGAAGAAAGAAGGAAAAATCTGCGACTTGTCCTAATGTACAAGGTGGTTGAGGGGTTAGTACCGTCCCTGCCTGCATCAAAATTCCTCACATTTCAAAAGCCAAAAAGGTCAATTAGAACAAAGAAATACACTGATCACATCAGCACAAACATAGTAGAAAAACATGTTTGCAACAACACAAAAAGTCTAGTCATACCCACAGCAAAAACGACACAATACAAGCACTCATTCTTTGTAAACACCACTATCCAGTGGAATCACCTGCCAAATGCAACAGTGCATGCAGGCTCATTAGCGGCCTTTAAGACGGCCCTCAAAAACGAGAGCCAGTAATATGGCAACACACACTTCCGTTGTATAAAAGCCTTTTAAAACCTTCACTTCAACTGATCGACCCCCTCTCACCAGAACTAACTATCTACGACCGCGGAGAAAGTTTCTTATCGAAGCTGGTGTGTGGTCCCTGAGTCAGTAGTCCGGGTTCAATCCCTTACGGCGGCACTCATTCTTTCCGACTATTTGTCTCTCACCAATCGGTTGATAATCGTAGACCTATGTGAGATAGTAGCTGGAGGCTAGGAAAGAATGTAATAGTTGTATTGTTGAGAGCTGAAATACCAGGAATCCATTGTTACGTGCTCCAGCCGCACGATATGACCGAAATAATGTTGAAAGCGGCGTAAAACTCCATTAAATCAATCAATCGATCTGAGTCAGTAGAAGTGAAGTTTACTTAGTAGTCGTTCAGGGGACACCTTGTCAAACGCCTTGGCAAAGTCTAAAAAAATGACATCGATCTGTTTGCCTTTTGACAAAGTCTTTGCAATTTCGTGTATCGTGTAGATGAGCTGTGTTTCGCATGAACGCTTTCTACGCAAACCATGTTGAGCCTCAGTCAGGATGGAGTACTGATCTAGGTACGCATTATGTTGCTATGGGGGATGTGTTCCATCAGTTTTGAGCATATCGATGTTTAAGACACTGGTCGTTAGTCTGAGGTTTTACTCTTGTCGCCTTTCTTGAATATCGGAACTATATGAGTTATCTTCAAGTCATCGCATAGTTCGCCAGTGGATATGGAATACTGGTAAATACGGGTGAGACCTTGATGCTAGCTTCGATGAAAGTTCCTAAAAGTGAAGGGACAGAGTCTAGACTTGTTGCTTTGCGGGGGTTGATGTTATCAAGGAGTTAGTTTCTCTACGCCGTTTATAGTTAATACGATCGGTCCCATTGCATTGTAAGGGCTACCGGCTTTGGATGGTATGGTATTCATATCTTCTTTTGTGAATACAGACTTGAATTGAGCATTCAAGATGTTCGCTTTTGATTTTTGGGTTACTGTGTAGAGTGCCGTCTAAATGCCGAAGTGGGGC